>JAEMWC010000562.1:145000-192500 GCA_016490735.1 Pachyseris speciosa | reverse complement strand
ATCTGTGTGGACTTTGGATTTTTTAAGCTTACCTCTTTTGGACCAAACCTGGTCTCGATCCATTCTACAGACAAATCTTGCTATGATAGGTCTGCACCTACTGCCGTCTCTCTTGCCAACACGATGTACTGTGTGGAATCTGATTCCGGAGGTGTCAATGCCAAGGTCCCCTTCGATGATGTCGTGTACAACTTTTTCGCAATCTTCGTCTTGGCTTTCCTTGATGTTTTTAAATCTTAAATTCTCTCGTCTGGTATACTGTTCTAGATTTGTGTTCCTCTCTACTTCCTCTTTTAGGCTCTGTTCCAAGGCCGTTACCTTCTTTCTTAACAGCTCCATTTCCGAGATTCGTTCTTCCTATTCAGCCTTGAATTGTTTCTTTAAGGAGTCGACGTCGCTTTGGGTGAAATTTAGACTCTGTTCGAGATCTTTTACCGTAGAATTTACTGCCTTTATATCTGATTTAAATTCTTGTCGTAATTTGTCTAAGTCATCGCGTATGTCGGCAAGACCTTCTGTGACGAGTGTCTTAAGGCATTCAATCGAGTCCTTCAGTTCTTTATAGTATCAGCGGCCATTCCTTCTTCAGTAGTTGATGAACTGGAGCCCCTTTTCGAACGTTTCCTGCCCATTTGTCCTCGACGATGCTATTTGTTCTGTTGATAATGCTTGAAAACGTTCTTATACAGTCGTTGCACTATATTTGTCATGTTCTATCTAGGAGGGTTTAGGCGTAGAAAAACCATTTCTTTGGCGAGCGTTAAAAGGCGTGTGTGGGCGCCATGACAGTCAGTCCAGTCCCCCCAAAACAGTATTTATTCAAAGAAGGGAGGGGGATTTGAAACTTAGTTGATTATTGTTTCAAAGCTCACATTTTCTCTCTAGTCTTGTCCAAGGCGGCCGCGGTTTATAACATACTGGGTTGATTCTTCGTTGACAATGCCACTTAAAAATGTTTTAAATGCTGTTTATTTACGCCCTGCTTAAAGAATAACCTGAATACTGGAATTAAATCTCTGCTTGAAGAGGAATTCCATCGATTTAAATTTGAAAAAACAAGTCGTCAGAAATGTAAATCAGGATAAAATGGTTGAAAAACATTGCCGAAAACGTCGCTGAAGTTTTAAGCAACCATATCGGTGTTTCAGCGGCCGGTTTTTCAAGGAATAAAGAAGCCAAAATGATAGCCAAAGATAACATGTACAACACCATAAATAGTAGTACTCCGGAGCCTGAAAATTGCATCAAATGGTTACTTAGAATTTCTCCAACGAGGTTTCATTTATTGGAGTCGTCAGGTATGCTGATGGCCTTGATTACCTTTCGTTAGCAAACGGTTGTAAATATTATACACCTTAGTAAGATTGTCTAAGGACGACAAATCTAGAAGACATTTTTTTTTCTTTCTAGAGCGGCATGGTGACAAAGCAATTGCAAATGGAAATTATATTTCGATTTACAAACCTGCTTTAAAAAAACAAAGAAGAAGAAGAAAGTAAAGAGCGGGAGAATTTCCAACCTTGAACACTTGGACAAGTTGAATAATTCATCATTTTTATTGGGCAACTTTTTCCGAACAATCACCAACTATTTGAGAAACCATCGATTGCTGTCTTCGGAACAAAACCTTACTAAAATTATTCCGCTGGGTCATCTGACTTGGAGATTGTTTCAGTTTTAACGGGATTTCTTGAAGCTTAACCAAAAACTTCCAAAGATTTTCTTGCTGGATACTTTAACAAGTTTCACAGTTTATCCAAAAACAATCCAATAAATAAAGTAGAAGGGAAAACTAATTCAATAACCGTTGGCCACATAGGGTAATAGACGTAATTCACTGACCTTTGCGCTCAACTTCACTTCGTTCATCTAAACTGCATCAAGACGTGTATTCTTCACAATATGGCTTTCGTAAAGGGCATTCCACTCAACATGCAATCCTGGACATTGTTAATGACATACAAACAAATATGAATAATCGACTGCTCTCATGTTGAGTCTTCATTGACCTTAAAAAGGCCTTTGACAGCGTTAATCACGATATTTTACTCGCTAAGCTCAACCATTATGGCTTTCGTGGGATACGCAACTTGGTCCGCACATATCAAATATAGCAAACATCAGTTGTGGTGTCTCCCAAGGATCCGTTTTAGGCCCATTGCTTTTCTTGTTATAAATCAATGATATTCACAAATGCTCTAATAAACTCAGATTTTACCTTTTTGCTGACGACACTAACATCCTCTATGCTAACAAAAATGCACTGGATTTTGAACGAATAGTTAATATTGAACTAAAAATTCTTCATGACTGGTTAACAACCCATAAGATAACTTTTAACATTGCAAAGTCAAACTTCGTAATTTTTAATCACTATCAAAAACGACTGGCTTTCAAACCAAAAGTCCACATATTTGACAAATGAATGAGCGTAATTGGTACGTTACTCTTGAATCAAAAGCTTATATTAAGTATCTTGGTGTTGGTATTGATAAAAATCTTTCCTAGATGTACCATATCGATGGTATTGCCACGAAAGTTAGTAGAAATGTTGGGCGTATCATAAAACTGCGCCATTTTGTTCCTCCACAAATACTTTTGAATATCTAAAAAATCCCTTATTCCTACTTAACTTATGGTCTCGCTGCCTTGGGGCAGCGTGTAAAATTAATCTTAGTATAATAGTAATTCTTCAGAAAAAGGCACTATGTATGATGTATTTTGCTGACAGACACGATGATGCAATCCCTTTATTTCTTGATGCCAATATTTTGCCAATAAATTTTCTTTATTACGATTCTGTTTCACATGTAATGCAGGACATCAAAAATAACAGTGCACCTTTAAACATGTTACATTTTTTGAGGAAATATCCAGCATCCATTCACATAACACACGATCATCAACCTCCGGAAAGTATTACGTCAAAAAGTCGTGATTAGAGATACAAAAACGTGCCTTTTCCTTTTAAGACTGTATTTATGAGATACCTTGTCATATCAGATTTGCCGAAGAAATCATTTAAAAAGGTCCTCCGTCAATTGGTTTTTGATATTCTGGGAAAAGAAGATGACTATATTTAATACCGGTGATAATTAAAAGAGTAGGATTAGCTAAATAGTTTCATTCACATATTTTTTTTACATGTCTTCCTGTTTGTCATTTCAGTCGTAGTTCATAGCTATAATTGCCTGTAATTTGAATTTCTTGTTACCTTTTGTTGTTTTTGTCCCGCCCCGATTAGCACAGTTGCTATTTTAATGTGAAGAACATTGTAGTATACTATTCGTATAGGTAATCACATGATTTCGAGTGCAATTTGGAATAATAAGCACGAGTAAATTTTTTCAAAGACTCACAAAATTGCACGAGCCCGTAGGGCGAGTGCAATTTGTGGTCTTTGAAAAAAATTTACAAGTGCTTATTTATTCCAAATTGCATGAGAAAAATCATGTGATTACTTATTAATAATATACATGAAAAAATTGCGAGATAGCTTCTTAACGTTGCAGAAGCAATGCAACGAGCTTAGGTGAACCAAAACAACAGTTTTCTCGATGTTTTTAAAGCGTTTTAGCTGTAAAAACTGGCTAAACAATTACAGGCTATAGCTATAAGACTACTCTGTTTGCTAAGTGTCTATCAAGCGCTGTAATCATTACCTTCAGGCTTTCTAGTTCGTTATCTTCGCCTTGTTTGTCCTTGTCTGTTTATTAATCTCGGCGTCACTCCATCAACGGACTCGTAATTCCAATTACGTCGGTAATTCCCTTCTCTGGACACCACTGTTTCCAAACAGACAGCTAAAATACAGTGCTTTTCGTAGCCGTTTCTCCTTTTTAGAGCTGTTTTGCAGCTTCTCTGCTGTTATTGCGGTCACGAAGAAAGAAAACCTGCTCAAAAAGCCAGCCATTGTTTTGGCTCGCCGAGTCGCTTGCAGCTCTTCAGACTTTGCGCCATTCAGAGGCCGCGTTTGATTGGCTCAATCGAAGCGCCTTTTGTTTATCAACCAATCAGAATCCTCAGTTTTTTACCTTGTTTTGCACTGTATTTCCTTTTTTCTGCACCGAATTACCTTTTTTCTGCACCGGTGTTTCCTAAAAACTGCATTTCTCTTAGCCAATCAGAATCGAGAAATTTTTTCATGTATATTATTAGTGAAGAAATGTAATTGCGTAGAAATGTATACAGAAACTGAAATTGTAATACCTGTCATGAATTGTAATACAGTTGTTGTTGTTATTGTTGTTATTGTTTGTCCCGCCCCGATTAGCTCAGTTGCTATTTTAATGTGAAGAACATTGTGGTATACTATTTGTGAAGAAATGTTACTGTGTAGAAATATATGCAGAAACTGAAATTGTAATACCTGTCGTGAATTGTTATAACGTTGTTGTTGTAGGTGACCTTCCACATGACGCCGTTTTGGTTCGAAGAGCATGCGTCATACATTAACAGCGACCGCTCCACTTCCGCTGATCAGATCACTTTCAACACGGGTTCAGTTGCTAATGGTGCTCTCTTGAAAGTTCCGTTAATCCAGCCGGGCGTGTTAACAGATGGAACACCGCTGTCAGTTGAAATCACTATCGCAAATGACATCAGCATTGGAAACACAGCAGACAGTGACATCAGATATGGCGTGTCAGACGGGAATAACTTTGTCGGGTTTGAAGCCCCTGATAAGGGGAATTATGAAAACCACGGCCCCTGCATAGGAATAGAAGGCGTATCTGGCGCGACTTTATCCTCCATACGTCGCGATCCTATAATCCCCAAACCCAGCGACTCGTTTTACCCCGCCCAGTTTGCCTTCACTCTCAAGTTGGATGCACTCTGGGGCTCCTGCTACACGACGCATGACGGTGGCTTCTTAAGGACTGCTGTCTACAATAACCGACTGATGGTCAGTAAGGGAATCACTCTGGAAGTGTACAAAACCGAACACAGAGAGAGGGTTGGGATCAGGTTCATTCGAGTCACTGTCACGAAAGATTCTTGAATTGAAGCTTTGGTTCCCGTTCGACATGTTGAAGACAACTTTAAACAAATGGGCTGCACTTCAGTTTGGATTAGAAAATTTAAGAGTAGCTAAGATCAGTACCGCTAACAAAAATGTTCTCACTGTATGAACAGCAGTAGTGCTAATAAAGAGAATGTGAGAGCAAAACATGTATATGTATATTCATCATCTCCACAGCTCCTAGAGTAGATCTCTGTAGGGCGAACGAAAATAAGAAAAATGAAGAAAAATTTTCTACCAAAAATGTATATAACACACTGTTGAGGGAAATCTTCGTACCACCAACCGCCGAAAATAAGATTCTAAGACATGGTTTTTCCCGAGAATCCATTCGTAGAGTGTACGAGTTAACTTTCCAGATCAAAAATGACATTACAATAACGATGTTTCAATACAAGATTATCCACAACATTCTTGCAACCAGAGTAAGCCTGTTCAGAGCCAAAATCTGTGACAATAATTTATGTCACCAGTGCTTATCTGACATACACTCTTTGGATCATATGTTCTTACGCTGCTCCTCTGCAATAGCCTGCGTCGCAGACGTAACAAAACCCCGGTTAATAACGTCTGCGAAGCAGCGCCAAATTCCTTGTTCTGTACCAGAATTTGAGTACGCGTTATGATTGGCTCGTCAACAAAAGGCTTTTGTTAACGAGCCAATCAGAACGCGTACTCTAATTCTGGTACAGAACAAGGAATTTGGCGCTGCTTCGCAGACGTTACTAACCGGGGTTTTGTTACGTCTGCGACGCAGGCTACTCTGCAACTGCTTTTTCGGAGAATTTTCAAAGATGGTGGGCAACTGAAACGGAACAATCCCTTACTCTATCAAATAGCATGATTCTATATGGGGTTTTTGAAAACCTGGAACACAAATATTCTTTAAACTATGTACTCCTAATTGCGAAATTTTCTATATATTGTAGTTGCCTACACGATGAAAAGCTCTCTTTCGACAGTTTTCTCACCCTTCTAAGCGAAAAACTGAACATTCAAAAAGAAATAGCTTTAAGAAATCAGACCATTACTACCTTCGATCACAATTTTAAATCTGATTTCCTTTAATGTGCATCAGCTACTTGGATTTTTTTTGCTTCGTTTTGCTCGTCAGTAGTCTGTTTTGTTCCTTTAGTTTTGTAAATTAGGTTAGTATGCTAGTTTCCAGTTGTAAATTGTGTTAGTTTTTTCTAAAGTCAATAAAAGTGTGTTAATTAAGAAAAAAAAGTATAACAGGGCGAATGTATCTACCTGGCTACATGCATATGGATGTTCATTAGGCTACTCCCCCGCTTGTATTCTGAATACCAAAACCCAAGTCACAGGATGTCTCTCCAACGACTGGCAGGATGTGCATTACAAAAACAAATGGTAGAATGGGCATCAACTTAAAAATTGACGCACAACTAACAATGAAAATTTGATCCATTCAAAACCAATTCAGCGTTGTTCTCATTCTAGCGATCAGGTCTTCAACTGTTGTTTTCAATCGTATTAGTAAGGAAAAATCCTTGTTAAAAAACCACGACAGTTACAAGAGGTCATACTTTTTTTCGTTTTTACAAGGTTATCATATAGTATGTAAATTTTTGCGGGTTTTAATCTTTGTGGATTACCCGACTCCCCGTAAAACGACTGCTTGGGAGGTTACAATGTCACCGCCACGATTTAAACTAAATTTTGGAGGCTAGTAATTATTTTCAGAAATTTAAGACCGTCAATTTTTTGTAAGAGTTGCATTAGGTTCTCTTTAAAACACGGAACTCGTGCGATGCCAGAAAACATATCAGAGAGCGCCTGGAAGCCGACCATAAGATTTAGAGGTACGTGAATAGGGGCGCTGCTGAATTTGAAATAACAGCAAATTAAAGGTGCAAAATAAAATTACAAGGTAACGTTTTAAAACTGGGTAAAACAAGGGATAAGGGATATAAAAATTAGGTAACTATGGAGAAATATCTTGAACTGAGTGAAAGCTGCTAACTAAATATACACGACAAACCGAGCAAACAAGCATACAAATAAACTAACTCATAAAAGAAGACGGTTGATATCCCCATAGCTTCTAGAATTAGCAAATTGAATTAGATTGATTTATCCTTCTTATGACAAACTGGGAAAAGTTTTATACGAAAGGACAACAGAGATCTGGTACAGTGGAACGTCCTTAATACGGCCACCGACGGGCCATAAGTTTATGACGGTATATACGAACTCCGGGAAGGGGTCAAATTCCATTCCTGTTCTCTTTAATTTCAAGTAAGAAAAACGTAACTGAATTTTGCAAAGACATACTAGGAAATATTATTCTTTTCAGAGCTAAATGGCCCCAAATTCAATTGAAAAGAATTTCGTTATTGTCTGTCAAGATTTGCCACTAGTCTTTCCTTGAAAATTTGCCGATTTAAGTGGTCATATTAACGAGGGGAATTAATACAGGAATATGCAAGTTGGGATTTCGAAAGCTGGCCTTTGGCCAGGGTGGCTGCATTAACGAGTTTCTAATAATAATAATAATAATAATAATAATAATAATAATAATAATAATAATAATTATTATTATTATTATATTTAATATATTAATAAGATAATATAATTAAAATAATTATATTAATTTTCTCATGAGGAAATGTATAGATGTTTCGCCGGAACAAAAAAATACTGTCCATAATAACGAGGTAGCCGTATGGCAGGATTCCACTGTATGCCAGGGAAGGTAGCGGGATCGCCTTGATTCTTGACACACTGAATATCGAAGAATAAATAATAAATTGGATACGTGACTCGAAACAAATGGAATTGTGGCACAAATGCAAAATCAATCTTCTTGTGATTAACGTTATCGTGTGAATACAACATCGGGTTGAAGCTCTGGAAATAAGCTCTTATTGTGCAAGAAAGATATCAACAGTACTAAATGCTTAATTATTTTGATCTGAAATCAATATCGATGTTTCGTTTGGCAATAATCATTTTCATTCTCTTCGTCTCTGCAAAGGGTAACAAATGATGAAAATGTGGTCACCGCTTGGAGCACTTTTCTTGGCAGCGACGTTCGCGGTAAGCGGGTTTCTCAAATGAAGAATGATCCTCGCAGTTGTGAACGCAATTTATGCAATTGCGAAAAGAAGCCTGAAAAAAAAAAATAATAAAAAATTCAGGACTTCAACGGGGTTTGAACCCGTGACCTCGCGATTACCGGTGCGATGCTCTCCGGTAATCGCGAGGTCACGGGTTCAAACCCCGTTGAAGTCCTGAATTTTTTTTCAGGCTTCTTTTCGCAATTGCATAAATTGCGTTCACAACTGCGAGGATCATTCTTCATTTGATTTCATTTCCGCAGTTCATGTATGATTTATTTCATATATCATTCACAAGCGGGTTTCTGTTGTATTATTAACAGTCCCTCTGTGGCTTGAAACAGCCAGTTATGTTTTCGGTCTGGGGCACTCTGCAAGAACCGTTTGAACAAAATACAAATTTTTTTGAATAGTTTTGTATAAGCTGGCATAGTTTGATCCGTTTTGCTTTTTAAGCTGAAATTTAGTAGCAGAAATGTTTAGGGGGTAAACTCTTTTACGTTGAAAATTCCGAGCTACTTTCTGGCTTTGAGAAACTTCGAAATCATGACTTTATTTTGATACTGCCCCAAGCCGATCAAAACAACAGCAATTATTCTTCAGTTCTAATAAAGAAAAAGCTAGCGGTGATTTCGCGTGAAAGAGTATGCAAGTTTTTCACTTTAATTTAAACCGACCTTCTAAGGCGAAAGAAGCTCGCCAAATAATTATTTCACCTGAGCGAAAAGTTAACCACTGCCCATGAAGGATGAGTATTGCTTTCAAAATTCTTTCGTTCTTTTCAAATTTCACGATTACGGCGACAGAGGATAATTTATATCGATAATTGATATTAATGTTGGACCTTACTAGATTTCAATAAGGAAACTGATCACTATTCGTTTAGACACTGAGGGGAGCAGAGTTGGCGCAGTGGTGAGAGCGCTCGCCTTCCACCAATGTGGCCCGGGTTCGATTCCCGGACTCGGTGTCATAAGTGGGCTGAGTTTGTTGGTTCTCTACTCTGCTCCGAGAGGTTTTTCTCCGGGTGCTCCGGTTTTCCCCTCTCCCCCAAAACCAACATTTGATTTGATTTCATTTGATTGGAGTTGAGTTGATTTAATTTGACTTTATTTGATTCTGTATTTGCTCGGCCTCACTAGCCTTTGTGCTATCAATACTACCGAGGGTAAATAAAGGTTATTATTATTATTATTATTATTATTATTATTATTATTATTACACTGATAAGTTTTCATTTTAGTAACATTGGTGATCTGCTTTAATATGGGGTGTTAGACTCTTTTGCATTTCATCCCTTGGCTTCTGTATTTGTAAGCCATAAATTGTAATAAATAAATAAATAATTAAGAGCCGCTGCCTATAAATATCAAACATCGTCCGACAGTTCAAAAAATTCGATCTCCATTTTATTGCATTAAAAGAATCCCTATATGGAACTTTTTTCGAAAATGGAGTTAAAAAGTTGCAGCAAATTTCCTTTTTCAAGAAATCGAACAATGTTTGATTTCGCCGAGATGGAGGCTAGGCACCACCCCAAAATCAGCAAATTTTGCGAATGTTGAGCAGCCTTGCAAAGCAATAAAAGCAAAACAAATGAAACCCTGTTTTATATCTCGTAAAAGTATACTATCTGGGCTTCTAAGAAAAGGTATCTTTACTTTGTCGTCGGCTTTTCCAAAACTTTTAGAGGACCCCATATGAGCCCATTCTAAAACAAAGTCGTTTCTAATAAATTTTACTCTAGATCCAAGGGCAAAAATCTCAGCTGGTGCGCATTATTTTTCCAATAAAAATACTTTCTAGTGATTCTTAGCCTTTCATTTCTAACATATAAAAAATCTACCGGCGGCCCGGGAATACTCCGTTTTTGGCAAAACCAAACGTCCAAGCCATATTCAGTCTTGCAACATGGCGTACTTTTCAAATTTCAGTGCGTGTCAAGAAAGAAAACATTTAAAATTACTTCCCCTGATTTGTTTTAAAATTTCTTAAGCCATTTATCATAACAAAAAATAACCGAGAGAAGTGATATTCTCTCTCGTACCTTGGATTATCTTGATAAATTCTAGAATTCAAGCCTCTCAGTCTTTATGGAACACGCATTGGCGCGTGACAGTGCTAGCGTGACACGTTCATTCGCTGTGATTTCCACTAAACTAAATTTACGAAAATCATGCAATATTTACTATTGGTTATCGCTTGCTAGGTTTCTTAATGTTGAGGATTCAAAAGAGTTTAATATTTTAGTTCTTTGGCTCTTGAATGTTTGTATATTTGTAGTTGCTAACTGCTACATTGCCTATTTTCCCAACCAAGTTATATTTAGCAAATGAAACTAAATAAGCATAACATGTCACCGTTTTTGAGAACGGAGAAAATAAAAGAATATACCTTGAAATGCAATGAATTCAGTTGATTATTTGCTAGATTTCTTCAAGTTGAGACTTTTTTGTTTTCCATATCTTATATTTTTCCCTGCTATTGAGCTCGCTAATTAACATTTAGTAACCAATTACAGTGTCGGTGGTAAAACTACATGAAAATGCAATCTCTGACTCGAGTAAACTATGCACCAATTGCACTTCACTCTTTGATCTGTTTGATCTAGCTCAAGCAGTAGGATTTACGCAAATAATAGCGTGCAATAACTGGCAGGCCGTAAAATCCGGTGATCCCGGTTTTTTGTTTTGTTTTGTTCTGTTTTATGTTTTTTTATTTATTTATTTTTTTTATTTTGGTGCAAGAAGTAGAACATAACTCAGAACAGAAGCGAACTCCATTTCAACTGAGAAACTATCAAAGAAATAACTGGACTTGTCTCCAGCTCATCCAGTGCAGGAGCACAGGGCAACAGCTCCCTTGAGTGCCTGTTCATAGGAGGCCCTGTGGCGCACGAAGGGATTGGGCGTGGCCTAGTCCGAGCTCCAGGCACAGCTTCGTCATCATGCTAATTGTTAGTTTTTGTTAGGCCTTCATTGTGAACCAGTTCGCATACGTCATATTAGTCAAAGACAATCGGGTGTTGCAGATTAATATTTCGGTTGACATTTGTTCTCGCTTCGTCGAAATTGCTCTCTTCTACGGTAGCATTGACGTCCTCTTCCTGGATCTCTCCATCATCCACCTGATGTCTGGACTCCACCGCTAGCCGTGAGAAGAATGCTGCCATCTGGTTTGGCATGAGGAACTCTTCTATTCTGAACAGCCTTCCTCTCTTTCATCGCGTGTTCTACGCATGCCTTTAGCGACCTTATCTGGATCTTGTTTGTTACCTGTACGGCAGGTAATAAATATATGTAAGCATTACGCGCACTGATTCGAGTCAGTGCTCTTCCTTAAATAAGGTCTCTTTTACTTTCCCTTTGTATGTGATTTTGTTTGTAAGCGTTCCTAAACATAGGTATTTGGCAATTGCATGTAACTGGTATTTAGTTTTTTTATCTGTTTTCTAATGCTGTATCATGACTCCACAAGTGACAGCTTTAATTATTATCGTGTTTAAATAGAAGACATTTTTCATTGCATTGTATTGTAATAGCGCCCCTATTCTCTCCCGAACAAGCGCTCCTCCTCCAGGTACCAAAAGGTAAAATAAGCATCACGTTCACGGTTTCCTTTGCTGGGATCAGACAGAGACTAGGGCAAACATTTAAGTACGATGTAAAGCAAGTTATCTTTAGCTATTATAAGAATACATGCATGTGTAGCTATGACAACGTATAACGGTGGATACAATGCTTTCTATAACATTTCATTACCTGAGGTAATTCCAATATTGAATTTGGAGGTCAAGTAGGTTTTCTCTTTCTCGCTAAACCTTCCCCCTCTCCTGGATTCCTTCAGTGCCCATCCCTTTACTTTAGGTAGGGCATTGACATATGACGATTGCGCAACACCACACGACAGGGTCGGAATGGCCCCAATTCCTTCCTCTAGGCGTCTCGCGTACTCTTCCTTGCTTACGTCTAGAAGTGTCTTACGCTCGGCCTCATGGGAACAAGCCGCCAGAAAAAGGTGGCGCTCTAATCCCGATACACGCTGGAATACTCTGACGCAGCCATCTACAGGACAGGAGAATAGCTGGCTGCTGTAGTCCAGTGGCTGTTCTTCTAAGGCATCGTCTCGGTCCACTGTACGATCAAGTTGTTTGGCCGGCAGATTGCCAACACGCCTGAAGCCCGTACCCTTTGAGAACGGTTCGTCAACCCATCGGTAGTTTTCCTCTACATACAAAAAACAAACAAAACTATGTTCATGAAGCTTCTTGTTTTGGAAAAGAAGGAAAACAAAACAACAACAACAAAAAAAAACATTTATTTCGCAGGATAACGTACCTCTTCGAGAACTTTTGACCTGGACCGTCTTTCCTTTTCCAACTCCATAAGCTCACCAGGCAATTGAACGCCCGTTTACAAATTGACAGTTATTAAGCTTGTTAACAGAGGTAATTTTTGGATTGTTCTTTATCGCTAGATATTGAACTGGAAGTAGCAACTACGACTCGGAAACCCTCAAGCCCTCCATGAGACAAAAGCGCCGCCTTCATTTCGTCCACTGTAGTCACGTCATGGCCTTCGTTAATGTTTACGCGGATGTGACTCTTGCATCGCGCTGCTAGACGATCTGCCGCGCCTTTGCCCCCTTGGGGATCACTGAAATCGATCTGCTTGATCTGGACGCCAGTTGACTTTTCGATGATGTCCGCAGCCAGGCTGGTGGAATTCGAGTGATAACACCCAGCGTTGTCTTGGCGCAAGTATACCATTGAGATGCTGGTGTCTTCGTCCTTGATTGTCTTCAGGATATGCTGCCAGATGTGAACTACTGTTAGACTGTCCTGTGCGGAAGACTGCATCAGATGAACAAAGGACTGCGACTGAAGGGTACCCTCTATCCTGCTGAAAACAACGGCAATATGCCAGGACATACCCTTGCCCAGTCACTAGCAATCAATGCAGAGTGTTCGTCTAATTCGTTTATTGCATCTAAGCGAGCCTGGTCTTGATGCACAGATCTTAGTTGGTGTGATTTCCAGGAACGTATAGCAATGATAGATATTTTGCAAATATACAACGTCTCGTCTTTATCCTCTTCGCTGTGGAACTCTGCGTCATGTACCAGATGTTCTATACGGATGAGTACGTTATTCAGGGCTTCTCACTGGCTGCATCTCCCATCATGCTGGTGATCGCACCCTTGACTGAAGTCTGCGTCGGATGGATCACTCAAAGCGTGTACACTGCAATGTTCCGCCACTTAACTATTGCTGCTGACATGTACCTGTAATCATAACAACACACAGTACTGTTACCTACTAAGGTTGTTTTCCACACTGAAGAAGGGTTATACACCTGAAACATCTGTGTTATTAGACAATTTTGACACTTCTTGATAATTGTTACTTGCAATATCAACTCAATCTTTTTTACTACCAAGTGTCACGCATCTCCTACGACATTTTAGTCTATTTATTTGATGTTACCTACTATAATACAGGATTGGTACAGCTGTATGTGACCATGTACCTTGTATTCTCCTTTAAGATAGAGTTTTCCTGCTTTCAGAGCGTCAAGAACTTCTGCTTTCCCGGAACCAAGCTCGACGTTAGTGCTGTTGTTCTCCACGATACCCGCCAGATCGTCAAATGCGCGTGCACCTTCTGCAGCATAACTGTCGAGCCCTTGAAGGGACTTTCGCACGGATGCACTGCATTCGGACAGTACCCTCAGCATCGTTCGTTTGCTGAAAGGTACAAATCCCGTTTCTTGACAAAAAGCTGTATATTGTTCAGCTACTCACTGTGGTATCATTGTACGAATGATATTAGGAACTTTGATTTCTTTCCCACTTGTCAGCTTGAGGCGCTTCTCCCCGAATGGCAAGTCTTGAATAAGATGACCATTAGTTATGAAGTCAACAAAGTGATCTAACTTCTTTCTATCCACGCGCATGCGGGGATTGGTACTTTTTAGAACTGCAACACCTAGACCGTACTGTAAGGAATGCGTAGTGGCCACATGGTATCTGTACCTACTCAGTTCAGGGATGAATTTCTTTATCGCGGCAAACGAGGCAACTCCCGACATCACTGATAATACTTGTCGCTTAGTATCCCATCCGGACATGTTTTTATAAGCCTCTACCAAAGCCTCTAAGTAAGGTTCTTCAGAGAGCTGCGTAATTGTGTCGATTCCCAACGCAGCGCGTATCGAATGAGAACTTTGTAGAGCATTCCACAAACATGAGGCGTTCTCCTCGGATACAGTATTTAAGACTGCAGTTATTATATCCGATGTACGTTCGACATAGCGCTCTCTTGTTCTCTCACTAGCCTCTTCCCATAGAGGCATGGGCTTTCGGCTTAATGGCATTACGCGGCATTCTTCGAGGACGGCATTCAACTTAAGACGTCGCACCATAAGTGCATCACATTGCACCTCGTCAGACGACGACGCTGTTTCGGCAGGAAGGTGGACAGAATCAGCGGTATTATCAGCTGTTGTGAGACACAGAGCGAACTTGTTAGTTTATCCTCATCCACTGCAAAACTGCCCTCTTCTTCGACCTGCGAATTATGAAAAGATTCAGTTATGATCATTTATCAAATAGAATTTCAGTGTTTGCTTTCGTTTCATAGTCAGGCTCGAAGTTATGATGTATAACTATATTCTGTATATCTCCCGTTAAGGGGCATTGCCTTACCATAACGCGCAATCGCAAAACATTTTGTTACCTCTTTCTGGAAGACTAGATGCTTGGCAGCGATAATAACTTCTTGATCTTCGCTTTCCTCGTCATCATCATCGTCGCCTTCATTTCCATCATCAGAAGTATCTCCATCATTGTCAAGATCCGGCTCTCTTTTGCTGAGCGCAGCCAAATTTCCCTGACATCTCTTACAGACAGCTATAATGAAAAGACAATTGTAAAACAACATTATAGAAAAAAGGCTTCTAAATGGAACGATTTTTGTAGAGTGGTCCATCCACCGGTTTTTTATTGATTACTGCTACGTTATCCAGTGGGAGGGGAGGGGGTTTGGGGAGAGTAAGGGAGAGCGCTCTCTCTACACCAATGTGTCCTGGGTTCGATTCCCGGAATCAGCAGTGGCGGATTCAGGGGTGGGGCCGAGGGGGCCGCGATGCCCCCTTTTTTCCTGTAGGTAGTTAAAAAAAAAAGCTTCTGTAACCAACCGACTTTTAAGTGCTATTGTACATCAGGCGATTTTATTTATTTCTTCGGCCCCCTCTTTCTGGATTCTCTGGAATGGGCTGAATTTGTTGGTTCTCTCCTCTACCCCGAGAGGCTTTTCTCCGGTACTCCGATTTTTCTCTCTCCTCAACGCCGATGTTTAGATTTGATTTGATTTGATTTGATTTGAATTGAGTTGTATAGTTGATTGCTGGACATCCCCCACACATGCCCTTGCGCTATAGGTAATATGTCTCTTGTTCCAGCGGATTGTATGGTCACCTGATTGGACAATCCAGGATAATCATCATCATCATCATTATCATCATCTGAGAATGACGCCATTTGCCGGCGCAAGTACATACCTGATCCTACAGGTAGTAATATTCCGCGTGTCTCTTTTACAAATTTTGACAGAGCGAAATTAAGACCGCATGCGCCGGTGGTGGAGGGAGACTTGTGGACAGCAAGGGCTGTAGGAATACTGTATAGGACCCGACCATGGCTCCCCTTGGCGCGCCGCCAGCGAGTTCCAAACAGATCACGATGACGCGGGCAAATTGTGGCTGTTAAGTCGTTCTCGTCAGGTGCAAAAATTCCGGCAAAAATCACACTAAGGTTACTATGTTGAAATACAATTTATGGTTCCATGATATATGGTACATCGTTAGTGGTATATAAAGATACATGTCAGTTTGTCGTCCGTCTTTTGGTTATTAGACAGTCTTGATACTCAATGCTGACGACTGTGAATTGATGATTGCAACATACCCATAGGCTATAAATACAATATCAGAAACAGACTATAACAAGATAGGTTTGCCTGCTCGAGCAAGGGGAAGCCTTGACTCGTTCTAATTTTGCAGAACTTTAAATGTCCTTTTACGTCTCTATCACAGTCCCGGATAGAAACACACGCCACGTTTGAAGGGTAATCTGTACTCGCACCGCAAGGACCACCAACGAGTCTAGAAAACTCACAGAGAGCCATCCTCGTGAAAAAGTAGTTCGACAATACGCACTTGACTCAGTTTATCCAAGGAATCTCCCAAAGAACATTACGTCACGTGATCTGAAAACTGTGGGATCTTTCTGATGGTGAGTGTTTACCTACTTTGCGCTTTCCATAATACACTGGTTAGTAAATAACTTGGCAACCAAGCAGTCAGTGTTTCAACAGGATTTGCCGCGCTGAGAATAACACGGACTGAAACAGCGCAAACGTAGCTGTAGAAATTTACAGGCCTCGTGAGAAATATTTTATTTCCTAAAATTACTCGGTTGGAAAATGTATGATAGCAAATCAACAAATTCATATGTATTCAGGAACCCACGATCTAGAATATCTCCCCTTGAAAAATGAACTTCAAGAAATCTAGAAAACAATCAACAGAGTTTATTGCACTTGGAGTAGGAATATATATATTTTTATTTTCGTGATTCACAAAAACGGTGCCACTACAGTCATGCTTATTTATTTGCATGTGCTAAATTTAACTCCTCTGGGGAAAAAATCAGCAAATACAAATATTCCAATTTCAGAAACCCATGACCTCAAATGTTGCATTCCTTTGAATCCTCAACTTGAAGAAACCCAGCAGGTGAAAAGCAATAGTAAATATTGAATAATGATGATTTTTTTGGACTTTTTAGGCGAAGTCGCAGTGAATTAATTTTGTCACGCATGCACTGTCACGCGCTAATGTTGGTTCAAAAAGAAGACTTTATTCAAGAACTTATCAAAACAATCCAGGTACGAGAGAGAATATCACTTCTCTCGGCTATTTTTTGGTATGATAAATGGTTAAGGAATTTTGAACAAATCAGGGGAAGTAATTTTAAATGTTTTACTTCTCGGCACGCACTGAGATTTGACAGTTACGCTATGTCGCAAGACTGAAAATGGCTTGGACGTTTGGTTTTCCTAACAAGTGAGTATTTACGGGCCGCCGGTAGATTTTTTATATGTTAGAAATGACAGGCTAAGAATCACTAGAAAGTATTTTTATTGAAAAAATAATGCGCACCAGCTGAGATTTTTGCCCTTGGATCTAGAGTAAAATTTATTAGAAACGACTTTGTTTTAGAATGGGCTCATATGGGGTCCTGTAAAAGTTTTGGAAAAGCCGACGACAAAGTAAAGATACCTTTTCTTAGAAGCCCAGATAGTATACTTTTACGAGATATAAAACAGGGTTTCATTTGTTTTGCTTTTATTGCTTTGCGAGGCTGCTCAACATTCGCAAAATTTGCTGATTTTGGGGTGGTGCCAAGCCTCCATCTCGGCGACATCAGACATTCTCGATTTCTTGAAAAATAACATTTGCTGAAACTTTCTAACTCCATTTTTGAAAATAGTTCTATATAGGGATTCTTTTAATGAAATAAAATGGAGGTCGAATTTTTTGAACTGTCGCACGATGTTTGATATTTACTGGCAGCGGCTCTTAAATGAAAAGCGCAGAGTGTATAGATCTAAAAAAGTTAGCTGAAAGACTGTAAAGTAGAAGAAATTGAAGAAAACTTTTAGCATATTGCTTCGTACTATTTTATATTACTGCTTAAAGAGTTTAAGGCTGATTTTACTGTGGACTGGACTTTAAGGACATGGAAAGCAGAACTCAGTTGATTATTTTTTACAAAGCTCAGATTTTCACCCAAGTTTTGTCAAAGACGGCCGCGGTTTATAATACACTGGGTTGATTCTTAGTTGACAATGCCACTTAAACATGTTTTAAATTTTGTTTTTTTACTACATGCTTAAAGAATAACCGGAATACTTGAATTAAATCTTTACTAGAAGAGGAATTCCATCAATTTAAATTAAAAAACAAATAAGTGGTCAGAAATGTAAATCAGAATAAAATGGTGTAAAAACATTGCCGTAAACGTCGCTGAATTTTAAAGCAAGCTTTAAACATAAGTAAGGGTCGGTGTTTAAACGGCCGGTGTTTCAAGGAATAAAGAGGCCAAAATGATAGCCAAAGATAACATATAAAACACCATAAATAGCAATACGCTGGAGCCTGAAAATTGCATAAAATGGTTATTTAGAATTTTTCCAACGAGGTTTTATTTATTAGAGTCGTCAGGTACGGTGAGGGTCTTGAATACCTTTCGTTAGCAAGCTTTTCTAAAAATATACGCCTTGGTACCTTCGTATACGGATGACAACTCAAGTAACCTTTTTTTTTTCTTTTCTAGAACGTCGTGGGGATCAAACAATTGTAAATGGAAATTGTTATTCGATTTACAAACCTGCTTTTAAAAACAAACAAATAAACCAAGGCAAGAAAAGAGCGGGATAATTTTTAACTTGAACACTTTATAAACCGCGGCCGTCTTTGACAAAACTTGGGTGAAAATCTGAGCTTTGTAAAAAATAATCAACTGAGTTCTGCTTTCCATGTCCTTAAAGTCCGGTCCACAGTATGATCAGCCTTCTGAGAAGCAAGACACATCGAAGCTTTGATAAGTACCAGATCATAGACACATTGGTTTCAGTGTTAGGATGCGAGAGAAGATCGCTAGACACTCGTATTCAATGGACGAACATTTTGAAAGTTAATGTAAGTTCTTTTAAATTTGTTTTGTACCATTCTTGTTATCACAGTACTGTTAATGCTTTAAATTACATAAGACCGTAAAGCTATCTATTATCGTTTGCATATATGTTCGCCTCTGGAACAACATTAATAAAACACTGTTGGCTAATTCACACCACCAAGAATAAAGTTTTTCTTATTTATTCGAGACTAGTAAAATACATGTGTCTTGATGTTAAAAAAAATCACAAATTGCAGTGGACGTCAGTCAAGTTGACTTAGTTTATAAATTTCAACAGGCTTTTCAACCTCCAAATTAAATTTAAGCTTAAGCTTAAATAGAATTGTCTATTTTTTACACTTGACAATATTTCGTGAGGGTAGCATAAAAGTGCCAAGTATCTTGTTGATAGAAGTACATTCAAGTCAGAAAAACCACTAAATTATTTGAAACTCCAAAGAAAATTCTAGCATGAGAAAACTACATGAGAATAACAAGGTCATTTACATCCACAGAAATGTAAAACATGACTGAACATTCTCAGTACAAGCTGCAGTAGTTTGAAATACACCACAGAGACTGCTGTACTACATAAGCGTTACAGGCCTTTCTTGAAAATATTTTTATGGTAAAGTTACCTCTCCTACCAACTTGTTTCTCCATGCAGTTAATGAATTACAGAAACAGCATACTGCCCAGCACTGGACTGCTGAGGAACAGGTCACTGGTTTGAATCTCAGACCAGACAGTAAACCATGGTGTTAATTAAAATAATTGTTTGGATCAAGCTGGCTTGGTTCTTAACATCTGTCTCAGGTCAGATGACCAGGTCATTGGTTAGTGAGATTATAGTCTATTGGCCTTTTCACTCTCACACGTAATTTAAACGTGAAGGGTTTAACTGCTGACCGGTTGGCTCAGTGTTAGAGCACCGAACTAGCGTGCGGGAGGTCGCGGGTTCGAACCCCGCCCGGACCAACACTCAGGGTCTTTAAATAATTGAGGAGAAACTGCTGCCTTTGTAAAGACATCTTCAAATGGTTAGACTTTCTAGTCTTCTCGGATAAGGACGATAAACCGTAAGCCCCATCTCACAACTCTTTATAATTGATTCTGTGGGACGTAAAAGAACCCACATGCTGTTCGAAAGGAGTAGGGGATGTAGTTCCCGGTGTGGTGGTCTATCACCTGATGGTTAAATGCTCGGAGATATTAGCTGCACAAGCTACACTAAAATCCGAGGGTAAATAAAGTAATGTATGTATGTATGGTACATAAAAGAACCTACGCAAGAGTAGGCGGCAAATTCTGTGCTTTGTCCTAACATACATCTCAGGGTCAAGGTTGGGTGATAGACCAACCACCTGTTCCTAGAGGCCTTATGACTGACTGATTAGTAACGTAATTATTAATCACTACTATTTCTTTGGGGGTTCTCATAAATTCCCTTCCAGGTCATTAAGTGGTTGTGAGCCCACTTAAAAAAATCACGAAAGTCAATGTCAATGACACTTTCTTTCATATTTTTGAAAGAGGGATATCCACACCTGCCAGGAGTATGATGAAAAACATTCGCATTCATAAGGTCGGTGAGAATAATTTTCACTGCCTGCTCTGGATCCTTTATTCCATGGTGGCCAGACTTCTTCTTCTGGTCTAGGTCTTTCCGAATGCCTTCCATTATCTCATCAAGGGTTTCAAGGGAACGTGCCACCCTCTGTGCTGATCTTTTTGTGTTGTTTCCCAATAGTGATTTTAGAACCATTTTCAATGAAAAATTGAGGTGGTCCATTTGTAAATCCAATGGCTTGTTTCCCCCTTTTTTCCCCTCACTATTAAAAAACCTGTTGGCAAGAAGACGCTTTGCTTCCCCCTTAGAGAGGAGTGCTAATACCTTGGCAAAAAAATGCAAGAGTAAATAGGCGTATTTAGAGTGGCGGTAATTATATTCCACCAGAAGAGCAAACTTAAAGCATCTAAAAAGCCTTGCAGCATCCCCTTCCCTTATTGCATCATTCAGATTTAAGAAAAAGAAACCAAGCTGCAGTCAACTGGTGTGGTAATTGTGGATGAAGTCTTCTTTGGTATTTTCATTTGCACTGTCTTCATCATTTGATGGTGTTGTGCATACCCATGTTGAGTGGTCTCATGCCTGTAAATACAGTAGATAAATTGGGTAATCCATCAGCCACCCATATTTTATTTATGGACTACTGTTTCTGCTCATTCGTGGGCAGCATGCAAAGACAACAATGGGTTGGGATTATCCAACTGCCCTTCAGGCTAGTTGATTCTACCTTTCACTGACTCAATGGAGAAACAAATAGTAACAACTTGTAATACTTTGAGACACCACACAGAACTCTTGGTAAATTTCCCTGAGTGCAGATTACCCAAAGGGCAGGCTGGAAAATTGAGTTTTTGTTTTCTATTTGTCAGTAGTAAGCATAATTTAGGTTTCTATCAACATTGACACTGTTTGGTGGGCATGTATTTTAAAACATATATAATTGCAAAAAATAGCTAAGATATGGATAATAGTCTCATGTAGTTTGACTCAAATATCAGTCTTTTTATAATATTTATAGCTAAAATGCAGAATTTCTCAGGTACAAAGACGTATTTCAATTTTTTTTTGCTTTGTTGCCGAATCACTTTTTACCTCCTTCTTGTTGAGTCAGTGGTAAAAACAAACTGGCAGTCTTGATGATGGCATTTGTAGTAGCCAAACTTATCTCTCTCCCTGTTGCCTCCATCATCAATTTGCATGGTTGGATGGTTGACTATTTCATGTCTAAATAAAAAAAATTGTAAATTGATTTTCATAATGTGTGACATGAGATGTGACAAAGTACAATGCTACCATTAACGGATTTTCAATACAGGAATGTTCACTGTTTGACAAAAGCACATAAAAATTTCTGGTGTTTAAATATTGTAGTTGTTGGTGCTGCCATTAAATTGTAATAAATAGTCTAGTCTGTAAATTTAAAGCAGATGCCGTAAAAGCGTCTGCTCTAGCTACTGATTAATCAGTACTGGGAAGTATAGAACTACTTGACTGTTACATCAAGAATGCATTGATGAAAATTAACACCTTTTCCTGCTTGAATGCAAGGGGAACACAGATTGGAAGCCTGGAAATCTGCAGTGAAAACCCTCTCTAAAGGCATTATCAAGGATGACTACTTCTTCTGAGAATGGTTGTGTTGTTGTTTGCAAAGCACTGCAAAGGAACTGATAGGATTCCTTGTGTATCCAGTCACGCTTTCTTTCTAAGTCCCACTGGTTTGCATCTTTGGGTATAGGACGCTTGATTGGAGTGTCTGAAGAAAAAAAAATTATTTTAACGTAATATCAGTCTTGGGTTTTTGTCTTTTTTATGGTTTAGTCTGCTATTTACATTTTATTACGTGGGATGCGTAGGCAGACCACGTAGACATTTCGGGCCAGTTTCGTCGTCATCGTAGTCTCATATGGTAATTAGCCACGTGCTTTTACTTGTCACTGAGGTTAAGCCCTGTTGGCTGGGGTTACAACTCGGATGGGTGACCTTCTGTGAAATCGGTGTCGTTGGCTTTTTTTTCTGGTCGTCACGAGTGTTAACCAGAGTAAAACCTGTAACTAGCACTCTAATTCCTTCCTTTAAGTCATTTTTTGTTGACGTAGTACAAGTAACTCTTCCTTGCTAGCAGAGGCTCTTTTCCTGGTGTTTAGAGCCTCTGCTAGCAAGGAAAAGTAGCACCGTTTGTCATGCTGTACTGAGTCAACATTAAATTCCTATTGTCCACGTATAACCAAAGTGACTGTGTGTACCCATTCATCAACCAATGCATGCCACGTTAACGCCTCTAGGCGTCTTGTTACTAATAATAATGATCACTTGATCTCTCATTAATCTGATGAAAACACAAAAGAGGAAAATAACCATAGTGAGTCACTTACAAAAAAGCTTTAATGTTCATTTAAATCTCTAACAGAAGTGATTTTTTTGGATACCTTCCGCATTTTGCATTCCTGAGAACCCCATCCATTTTGCGAGAACATGTGCCTCTGTTTCGCGTTCAAAGAATTCTGTGTAAGAATTATAGTCCTTCTCAGGGCCCTTTCTGGCATTTGTTTTCCCACAACGATTCATGGATGCATAACTTGTTGCCAGCTCTGCAGCAGAGGACTCTTTCACAAATAGTTTGAAACAGACCTATTTTGAAATATGAAAAATTACAATTGGATGCTCAAGAGACACGGATATTTTTTAATTTTCACAGTTAAAATAAACTTAGTGCCCAAGCTTAGATATCTTGATGTACTGGTGACTTTCCCATATGTGTCAGGAATTCCACGTAGTGGAATTCCCCTGTGTCCCCTTCAAACACAATGAACAATTTATTCATGTATCCATCTATTTATTTATTTTCTCAAATCATTAGCATTTCCTGCTAGGGGCCTAACAAACCTTGTGTTGAACCGAGGTAATAAAGTCTATCTATCTAACAGATGCAGTGCTGAAAAAGAGCAGTGAACATACAGTACTATATTCACATCTCAGGGTTGGATGGTCCAAGGTGAGCATTGGGTTGTTCACCTGTCCCAAGAGCCTCTGCATGTTGCAAAAGAAAACCTTTTGAAGAGGCATTATGCATCTGTTGGTGCAATGACTACTGATGATTATGATGATAAAACAGTAGAATAGTAAGCTTAATTACATGGTAAAGGTTTTTCTTTAAATGCCAGTCACCAAATGTTGGCTCTAGTCCTTCCAGACGGTCAAATTGTGTGTCTGCCATTGCATTTGCCCACAGTGCATTCCTGGAACGTTCCTCCGTTAGCTCATCACCATCAAAAATCACTTTTTCA
Organism: Pachyseris speciosa; assembly: GCA_016490735.1. NCBI lineage: Eukaryota > Metazoa > Cnidaria > Anthozoa > Scleractinia > Pachyseridae > Pachyseris > Pachyseris speciosa. Next base: position 168,800 of record JAEMWC010000562.1, on the reverse strand, counting down.
ATAATCTTCTCTTTGCCATTGACTTCTACAACAGGAACGTACAATCTTTGGGCATTTTCCAAGATTTGTGCCATTTCAGCAGACCTATTGGAATTTTAAAATTCTAATCCTAAACAAACCTAAAAAACAATGAAATCAAGTGGAATATCATTTTGCAGCCTTTCAACACGTTGTTGTCCCAAACTCAAGTGAGAGATTCTCATTTTTCATTTTGTTTTTCTTCAATACAAGCTGAGAGCGATTATTTATTGTGAAGGCCGTTCCCCTCTCGTTTATCCCTTAAGCAGTATATACTTGACTGTTTTGATAGGACAAAGATGAATTTGATCTTTATCCTTGTTGAAACTTATAGCAATGTATCTGCGCTATCAGTAGGACACTCTTGGAGAGCTCGTGGCGCGCGCTACAAGAAGGCAATTAATTGGCGCAGATCTTTTCGGCACTGCCCCAATCTCTCGTCACCCTTTCCCTCGCCAAAAAGCCAAAGGCGGAATGTTTCGCAGAATATATTTAGGTCGCTTTGAGGGTTAACGCAATATTATAGGATTGTTATGATTGATATGTTCCGAACTAAACATCTACATTTTTTTAAAGATACCTTCTCTGACTTCTGCGTCATTTCTTTTGAGTGAACGTGCGGTATGTGGTACACAACCGACTTCTGAAAAATGGAATAAGAGGAAAGATATCTGCATAGAATTCTTGGAATAATGTACATCAGGTCTACAATGGTTTCTTCTTGTACTGACGCTGTGGGCAGTATTTCCTCCATGGAGAGCTCATCTAAGCTTTTTTGAAGCTTTTTGCCCTCCACTGAAACGGCCACACGATCCTTAACTGCGTACTCATGGAACCAATGCAATGACTGATTCGTTTGCTCCAGCGTTTGAACATGGGCTATGGTCGAGAGGTCGAGATTCTCACCAACAAGCCTTAAACCCAACAAGGGAAACAAACATAAATGTTACTTTTATGGAACAAAATCAGTATGGGCATTATCGGTGATGAAGGGTGTAATGAGGGGCTCTCGGCATACTCAGAAAAAGAAGCTCTCTGAGTTCTTCCAACAGAACAACAGTAGCCGGAACCTAAGAACTTCCGCTTACTATAGTTCAGCATCATGTGTGTGGAGTTTCTTAATGGACAGAAAATGAACTGTAGGAATTTGTGAATTGTGATATCTTATATTTAATATTTTACACATTTCCACTGATTTTTTTTATTAATATTGCCTGTGCTTTTAAGCTCTTATGACTGTATACTTACCTATACCGAGTTGGGATAGCTTCTTCTAGACATTTTGTGGCTTTCGCGAGGTCATCTACGTCGCACATGCCATGCTCATCCAAGGGCAACAAATTTCGATATTGACTTGTATCCTTTCAGTGTTTCCTTTGTAAAAACAATAGTCGAGACATCCATCTGGTCTTCTTCAGGAGCTTGAAGGCTGCTTAAGCACTCTTTCAGGAGGCTCAATTGCTTATTGGTTGACGAAATGTCATCTTTCCAGCCTTGGAGCTTGTCGTCGAAGGATTTGGACACTTTCTCCAGCAAGTTTCTTGTGGTGTTCTTATGACTACAAAGGCCCTGTTTTTGAAACATGCTGGTAACTTCTCCTTTACAGCCACCGACGCATAAAAGGACATTATTGCGATAAACAAAGTTTGAGCGTGGAATCCAGGTGTTTAGGAATGACGACAAGATGAGAGCCTCTTTCTCCTTTAAATAAGTGACTTTGCTTTTCCTTGAGGATTCTGTTATAACCGTGTAGAGTAAGGGCAGTTTTTCCTTAGCCTCCTTTAGAAGTACTGCCGTGGAATACTCCCGTCCCTTTGTATTCTTTCATCTCATTCTTTAGTTCGTAAGCAATTCCCTCTGCAATATGGGATCTCAAAGTCTTTAATTTTAGGGCTGCACGCGTGGCTGCCCTGTACCCTCCAGTGCAGAGGTTTTTAACAAGGCTGGCTTCATCGCCTTTGCAGTCGTGTTCTAGAACACGATTAGAAGCACCATATGACACGAAGATCTAAATTTGGAAAAAAATCACACCAACACAAATCAAATTTCGTCGATACAGATTGAAGACTGAATCAGGTAAAATTAATATTACCTGTGAAATGTGATACGAAAAAATGACTGATGGACAACGTAAGGGCTCTAGTCAAGTATATGAGTTGGCCTCTGTGTTAGCGTTATTTAAGGTGGCTCCTACCGGTTTCCAGCATTTTCAAGCACTCAGTGACTATTTTGATGGATCATTACTACCAATTTTTATAAGTTAATACCTTCAAAGGGTTATCAAAGAAATGCCCAATTATTGGTGAACAAGTTATGAAACTTATTTTGACATAACAGGTTACCATAGCAACACTATGGCCTGTTAAAAACACAACATATTTTAGCTTTAAGTGACAATAACTCAAAAACGAGCTCGGTGACCCCCATTTTTTATTTTCGGAAAATGATTAGCATACTATAATAAAACTTCTTGCAAAGTTTAAAAAAATTTGTTGGAGCGGATTCAAAGCCACCTTAAATTTTCGAAAATTTCAGGTGGCTCTGAATCTGGTAGTAATGATCCATCAAAATAGTAGTGTTTGGAAATGCTGGAAACCGACAGGAGCCACCTTGAGAAACGGCTTAGCCATGCAGCCAACCTGCGATTAGGCTTTATTTTCGTTTGGATGGTAAACCTTTACCGTGGGAAACGCGAAACAAAAAATATTTTAGCGAGCGCCGGCGTAATAAGCAGGGGCATAGCGTGAGATTTTAAAGGTGTACGCACAGAGAAGAAAATTTCTAGCGCCAAAGGCGCTTCAAATTAGGGGCTGTGGGGGCATGCTCCCCCAGAAAGTTGTGAAATGTAGGGTCTCGGAAATGCCATTTCCTACTATTTCCTATTTCCCTTCAGAGGGGCAATCTCTGTTATAACATCATCAATGTCAACGTCCTCATGTTGTGCTCATTGAATGTGAAGAATTGTTAAAGAGCTCAATCTCCCGTTTGTCACTGGTACTTCGTAAAGGGGTTTTCAGTCTCTTCATACTGCTGAAGCTACGCTCAGCAGTGTAAGTTGACACACGATAGGGGTGGGGGCCTCGGAGGGTAGACTTTTTTCAATTTGCTTTTGTTTTCACTCCTATATGAGTTTTTTTGCCGTGTATGGATTCCTGAAAAGATACTAGAAAGACTTACACACAGACGCCAGCATAATTCGGCATTTAAAAATCGTCCCAATTTTATGGTAACTTTAAAAGTATGCTTTCCGGGAATAAGAAAAATATTTTTGTCTAAATTTCAGGTGTACGCACGGGCGTACGTGCGTATATGGACGCTACGCCCCTGTTAAGAGAACAAAAGAGCAATGCTACAATTGTCCTGGTCGCACTTCAGGACTCAGAGTCTATGTTAGATAACCATAGGCTGAAAAAAAAAATTAAAAAGTTAAAGGAAACGTACCTTCACAGTTGTTTCATTTCTCTATTCTACTGGTAGAGACATAAGGTTACAAATCTCGTCTGCAATACTGTTGTTTGCACTGAACAAGCTCTTCCTCGATGAAACGTTTTCACAGGTTAGAAATGATGTCACCTCTGCAGTTCTCTTTGGACGTTTTTTATTCGGCGTCAAACCACTAGGTGACAGAATATGACCGGCCCTTTTCTCGACTGAGTCGGGCTCGCAACAACTGCTTTGCCGTCCTCCATTCCGCGAGGTTTCAACAGCACTTGCAATTTCCAGATATGCTCTGTGACAGATTGAATTTTACGGGCACATTTCTTACAAAGGGAATGCGTGCTCAAACACGGTTCACCTGAATGTGTCACTGAAATTCCAATCTCTTCAAGCAGTGATGCAATTTTGACTGGAGCCCCATCACCAACAATCTCCTTAATCGTGGTTTCTTTGTACAAAGGAACTGATGAAAACTTTACTCCTTTTGTTAAACTAAAGCATTTCTTGCATACGGCACAGGCATTTAATGTTGCCATGACCTGACCAAAAGAGCAAGTGAAAGTTATCTGCCACCCACTTTTGTTGTCATTTCGCGCCAATACTTTTCCAGTTCCCGCGCTTTGAAATTGCTAACAACTTGTTTATGGTGTAGTTTTCACACGCTCGTCTCGTTCTCATCACCTTTCGGAAATATTCCGTGACAGGTGGTAAAAATCTCAGTATCAACTGACAGGTCATGGCAAAAGGTCCAGCAGAAAATTTTGAAAGCGCGCTTCAAAACGCTCTGAAGTTGTTTTATGGTATCCCTAGTTTAAAAAATGAACAGAAAGAGTGTTTACAGCAGTTAGTTATCGAAAGGCGAGACGTCCTAACAATTCTACCAACTGGTTATGGGAAAAGTATCTTCTACCAACTAATCCCTCGCCTGTTTAAAGAAAAAAACACTCTCTTAGTGGTCAGCCCTCTCGAGTCTATTCGAGATCAGCAGAAAAGAAAGCTAGAAAAAGTTGGGATGTTTACAGTAGATTTATCGGAGGAAGAGTCCGTTTCGAGGGTTGCAGATGCGGAATTAGTGTTTGGCAGTGCCGAGCAATGGCTCTCAGCCAAAGGAAAAGAAGTCATAAAAAGCATTTTGAACCCAGTCGCACTGGTAATAGACGAAGCCCATACTACAGAAACATGGTAAGGGTCTGTTTAGACATTCTGTTGTTATGACATATGCTTCAGTAAACAAAAATATATATTTAAATACGCGTAACGCTCCCCTTCAAATGGGACAGGGGAGGTGCGAACCTCCGCCGGATAGTTTTGAAATGCGGCAGATTCGTTCCTCAAGTGTATACTTTTTATTTGTAGAATAAAAATAAAGGCCTTTGATCACCAAATGCGGTGATTTTTTTGTTTTTGTTTTTGTTTTTTTGTAAACTGGTTTTACATTTTAAACGACAGTGTCATTGCTTAAAAAGAGTTCTCATTACATTCCAACTTAATTGAAAAGCCCCAAATTTCTATCAAATAGGGCAATGTGGTGATGAGGAAGCCTGATTATACTTCAAAGCCTTTAGTCAGAGATTAAAATGTGTTATTAGTTTGCATTGGCTTCAAGAAATCTGTTCATTCTGTAACATTCCTGGGATGCAAGAGGATTTTATTATTACATGATTGTCCCAACCCCTTTACCCAGGTGACATTGGTCACTTTGGGTGAGGTGCCCACAGGCTCCTATAAAGTGGCCTCCTTTTCCCACTTTTTCTCTATCTATGATAGCAGGCAAAAACAACTCAAGAATGATAGTTTGATAAATATACAAACATAACACAATCTACATTTCAACTAATGTTTCTCTAAAATTCACCAGGGGTATCGGGAAGAAAGGGAAAAAGGCTTTCAGAGAAGCATTTGGTCGGCTTAATAAGATGCGTTCCTTCCTTGGACAAGTCCCTGTGCTATGCCTAACTGCCACTGCAGATAAAGGAATGCGGAAACGGTTGGTTAACTATTTAGCTTTGCAAACGCCACACAAGGTCATTATGAACCCAAGCAAAGATAACATCCGTTTTTCAGTGCAACAAGCAGACAAAGAGTTGTCCTGTTTTAACTGGGTGGTAAAAATGGTTGAGGAGGAAAGAGAAAACTGTCCATACTCAATAATTTTTTGCCAGACAGTGAATGATATTGTCATTGTACTGAGTTATCTACTGACAAAACTTGGACAAAATGCATATATTTCTGGAGAAGCACCTATTGCCGAGCGTTGTTTAATCAGTGTTTACTACTCAGTGACACCACAAAAACTGAAAGAGCGAGTAAGGTCATCCTTTGAAAGTGGTACTGGCTCAGCAAGGATTGTTATTGCCACCACATCTCTAAGCATGGGGATTGACTTCCCCAATGTGACATACATGATTCATTTCGGTCCTGCCAGAGATCTTGTAAGCCACTTACAGGAAGCTGGGCGTGCAGGTCGTGATGGTGTCTCTGAGGCACACAATGTTATTGTTTATCTTGGTAAGCACAAAGCACTTTGCTCCAAAGAAATGGTCCAGGTCTTGAAATCCAAAGAGTGTGTCAGGAACGAACTACTTTCCTCATATGAAGACGACACAAACATTGTTCCGAAGCACAACTGTTGTAACAGGTGTCACTTAGAGTTCCAATGTAGTTCAAGTGGCACATGTACTCAGCCTCTCCCTGTTTTTGATAAGGCACCTGTTACACAACAATCACAGGCCCCACAAGATCTGTAACAGAGGAGGATAGGGAATGCTTACGTAGTGCACTTTTTGAAGTGAAAGCAAGCCTTGGAGGACAAACAAAGGTATCACTGTTTGACAAAAGTGGTACTATATCACATGGATTCTCAAATGAAGTCATCGAGACCACAGTGGCCAACTGTGATAAGCTGTTCAACATGGTGGACATCATGCAAATGTGTTTTCTGTCATCACCATGGCTCACTATTACTGTTTTGGAAATCTTGTATGAGCTTTTTGGAGACTTCCAACCATCCAACATTGATTACAAACTCTACCAAACAACTGAAACCATGGTTGCTCCCTTGCTTACACAGGACACAGAAGATATTCCATTTGATGAGTTTTCGGACTGGGAGGAAAATGATTATCTGTGAAGAAACAAAACAACAGTAAAGTTATGTTGGGATTATCCCGCCATTTTTGAAACTGTAGTCAGGCTTTATTTCTCATTTAAGTTAAATACTGTGTGGCTCCGCTAAACATGTGTAAAGTTTTAAATAAATTGTAGGAAATGAAGGGACAATACTCCTGAAACGTCTGACCTTTATGGAATATCAGCACCAACGATTTATGTAAAACTTTAAAATTTATTTACCCTTGTTTGGTAAATCATTCCTGCAAAAAACATGAGCTACAGCATGTTGCTGTACATGCAAAATGAGCCAGATCACGGGTTCATGCTGCACTTAAATATTTCAGTTTTTTTCCACTGGATAATTAGCCAACCAGTGTCAGTAAATACCTCTCATCCTCTGAATAAGGTTATCTATCAGTATACCTATCAAACATAGAGCCTCAGATAAACAGCTAAAATAAGTGATTATTAATAAAAATGACTCCTTTGAGAGCCAAGCACTTGAGGAAAAATCATTTTTGTATCCCAGTGAATGAGTTCAACAACAGTGTACCACCACAATGCAGCTTGTTAGTAATACTACAAAACTTGTTTTATAAATTAAATTACATTGAAAGAATACATCAAGGCCGGCCTGCATTTATTCAAATTAAAGGTAAGCGAGCTTCAAAAGCTAAAATCATCCACAACTCAAATCAAATAAAACAACACTCTCGACTCTTTACTAAAAAATGTTTTACTATTATATTTCGAGGGGAAGACACGAAGTAGGGTAATCTGAAGAGATAAGACTTAACAATAAGCTTTACCTTCCTTCAGCCGAATCATCAGTGGTGACTCACTACCCATACCATCACACACATAATCGCCTTTCCCAGCGTTCATAAAATTTGTTTTAAGCGCTTACTTTGGGACCAAAACCGCAAATATTCCCCAACAACAATGAATGAAGTGGGACAAGACGTTCGCAAAACAAAAATGGCGTCTTCTTCATCCCGCATCACTTCACGCGCGAGAACTCGCGAGTATCGCGTAACGGAAGTAATTTTGATTGGCTGATTTTGAAAAATGTCAATCAATCAAAAAAGTGGGCGGTAGACGTTCCGTGGAAGGCTTGTATCAGGCTCTATTTTTTCGTTTCGCCTTTCCCGCGGGAAAGGTCTACCATCGAAACGAAAATAGAGCCTGATCGCAGGTTAGACTGACATTTGCACGTCAGGTTTGAGGGACAGCAATAACATCTAATGAACTATTCTTGTAGTCGGGTTCACATCTCGTAGTCGGGACTCACATTTCGCTGTGTGTCTGTGTGTCATTAGCTTTGATCTTTCCATCATAATGGAAGATTTAGGTAAATCAAACACGGGCGTCTGTTTGACATTTTTTTGTTCTCCGTTGGCGCTTCGATTCAAGTTTTCGCCGGCAAAATGCAGCGAAGTAAGTTTGACAAAATCATCTTCCATGTGGGCTTTCAAATTCATTCGATCAACCACGCAAAACATTCTTTTTTGATTTCATATTTTATTATTCGGATAAGCATACATTCTACACTCGAATTAAAAACTTTTTTATTTGTTGATTCACGCGAAACATTCTTGTTTACATTCAACGCTCGAATTACAAAATTATATTTCATTCATTAATCTCGTTTTACAATTTATAATTTCAACATTTACTTATGATTTCACAATTGCAAGAACGGTTTCGCCAACAAATTGAAGTAATGTAGGTTGATCAGTTGTATTCTCAGCTAATTTCATGGTTAAATTTCCTTGGGTTTACCGCTTGAAAACCATGTTAGAGATTGGACATTTCATTCATTTTAAGGATCGAATGAAACCATTCCCGCATTTTAATGATCGTATGAAACCATTCCTGCATTTTAAGAGCGGATGTCTGTAAATATCGACCAGAGGTAGGAATTATAAAAATTTCGGAAAATCCGAAGAAATTCTGTGGACTACCCTAGGTATTCTATTAATTAAAATATAAATTTTACTTGCATCGGATGAATATTTTGGTCATATGGATGGTGTCAAGTTCGGGCGCTTTTAACCTCTGCCAGATCGCTTTTTCGAGGCCTAGACCGGGCTACGGAAAGAGCTCGATTTGAATCTAATTGAAATATCATTCAAGCACAAAGCTTCTTATCACATTCAAGTGGTTTGAACACACATTTTGAGTGGTCGTGCCCTTGAATTGATTCGACTAGAATATTTTACAGATTTTTAAATATTTACAAAATTTTGAAGATTTGCGGGAGGAAAATTTTGTCGAAATTCGAAGGCCAAAAGTCACACCCGGTACCTAATTTCAAACAACAAAAACCATTCTACATTAAAAAGCAATCTTAAAGCTTGCAAAATATGTTTTTGAAACTCTGGGCAACATATGAAATGAATTTTTGGGAACGCGAAATTTGACCCTTCTGACTTGACAGTTTTGAGATTCGCCGCGACACAAATAAATACTCAAACAAATATTTCGCACTCTGATATCTCTATGCCCACGTATACAGAATATAACAGTAAAATTCTGCCTTCAAGAAAATGTAAATTGCAACCGTAAATCGGGCGCAGGATTTCAATATTTAATTTGCTCAACCGATTTTAAAATCAGGGCGCAAGATTAAATATTTAATCTGCGGTCTCAAAGATTCAATGTCCAATTTTAAACTGAATTAAATTTTAAAACAGTAAACGTACTGCTACGGCAACGTACACGTCATTTCAAAATCTAACTTCTCATTATTGTAGCACTTTCACGATTATTGCAATTTGGTCAACTTTCTTGGCAAGAGTTAAGGCCTATACTGTAGATTGGTCCTTTTTTTGGTTTCAATACCCTAACGAGAATCTTATTCACCCACGGCCCTGAAATTAGGTCCAGTCGAACCTTCTGGGCTTTACAAAAATATCTACGTAGATTAAACAGAATTTGTCCGAGAAATTTGCCATGATTAACAACAGTGACTTGCGCATGGCAACATAAATTTTCTGAAAATGTTTTGTACATTTAAATATTTACCTAAAACATACACAGCGTTCCGTTTGCTATTATATTAAAAAGAAAGATAATGGAAGGAGACGAAGATTATTAGTTCAGTGTTTTCAACTGGTCAATTTTTGTTAATCAATAGAGCCTATCGACTGTAGTTATCCCAAGAACACAAAGCTGCTTCGTGAGCTAATCGCCAAACTAAAAACTAAAAACAGCGGACACTCTATTCTTTTTATTTTTTAACTCAAGAAAATCATGGTTGACAGGTTATTGTCATCTCACATTAATTCTCTTAATAGGTGTCAGTAACTAATGGATATCACTATCGCCTATTTTTGCTTTTCCATTTCCCGAAGTCTGCCACTTTGGATGCCCAATTGTTTCATTCAAAAGATTTTCTGTTTTACTTGCTTTGGACACTATAACTACAACCAATTTATTATATATAAAGCGAGAATTTTAAGCAATAAACCTTGCAAATAGAATTCTATATGTGCTATATTTTCACATGTGAAGAAAGTGATACGTCCAATCAGCTTCGCGTACAGCATTCTTCACATGTGAAAATATAACCAATCACCGTCCAGAGTAGAATCGCTCAGCCAATCAGAGCAAAGCACTCAAATGGCTCCGAGAAGCGCGGGCTTCAACTCAGCGCCCGCACGAAGTTTGTGTTTCAAAAACATGGCTTCGGCTTCCCGTTTTGTTCCACTGGATTTACCGTTAAATGATTTTATTGGGACGCAATCGAACAAAAACAAGGGAGCGAACATTCAAGGAGGAACATTCAACATTTCTATAAACAGTGTAAGTCAACAGAGTGCGAATTTGTTGTTGCACAGCGCGAAGCGCCACCATCACACGATTGAATCTGACAGCCGGATTAAGGACAAGCGAAAACATTTCACTCTTTGTATTTAAAAATTCTCCCGTATTTTTCCAGTTATTCTAAATAGGAAGTGATATTTAAGCTTGTGTGTAGTCTCTTTGTCTACTTGTTGCTGTCCTGGAAACCGGACATGTTTTTTTTTATTACGCTCGGTCATGTAGATCAGTCTTCAATTTTTGCTGTTCTTCATGTAAGCTTATTGAATCGGGAAAAAACAAAATTGATTTCAAGTATAGGTTAATTCTCGTTATATATATAATAAACAAATTACAGCATAGAAAGTGCTTTGTACGGATTTTTTTCACTCGTTGCAAAACTTTGAAAAACTCACTCATTCGCTGCGCTCAGTCGTTCGTTCAAGTTTTGCAACTCGTGAATAAAAGTCCGTACATCGCACTTTCTATGCCGTAATCTATATTTACGTCATGAAATCCAGAATGCCTGCACGAGGGGAACTATGGCCTGATTTAGCCGCCAAACTTTTCATGAGCCGAACTTAATTCGAATTTGGACCGACCCAAATTAACAAAATTACGCCTGTTGATTCAGACGTTGAAATTATTTTTTCTGTTCCAACGGGCGTTCCTAATACAGTTCCAGTTCCAGATCCAGTTCTGAATAAAACCGCTTAAATATATACAATATGATAATTTATGCATTAGGTTTCGGCATATGAAAAGTTCGGCGTCTGAATCAAAGCCGTTCCAAAGTCGAAATTCCCGACCCATCCAGACGAAAAGAACGGCTGCGACGTTCCAAATTAAAATAGCCGTTTGTAATTGATTCAGACGCCGAACTTTTCATGTACTTATTTGAATACATAAGGTTCGGCTCATGAAAAGAACGGCGTTTGAATCGGGTCTTAAAAGCAAAAAGGCGATAAAATGATACCCAACTTTTTGGACACTTCAGTGTTAGGGGCACGTTTTAAACTCAGTTTTGGAATCTAGTAATTCTTTTCAGCAATTTCAGGCGGTCACTTGTTGTAAGAGTTGAGGCTCCCTTTAAAACACGGAACTCGCGCAATGCCAGAAAAAGCAGAGAGAGCGCCCAGAAGCTGACCAAAATATTTAAAGGTGCGTGATCGAATACGTGCCTGCTAAAGATGGCAAAGAGAATTAAAAGATTTGAAATAACAGCAAAAGGTGCAAAATAAAATTGCGAGTTGGCGTTTTGAAACTGGGTAAAACAAGGGATAAGGGATATGAAAATTAGATAACTATGGAGAAATATCTTGAACCGAAGTTAAAGCTGCTAACTAAATATACATCTTGACAAACCGAGCGAACAAACACGCAAATCATGAACAAACGCATAAAAAAGAACTTTAGATATCCCCTTAGCCTCGAGTATTAAGAAATTGAATTGAATTAATTTAGCCTTCTGTTGAGAAACTGGGAGAATTCTTACATGAAAGGACAACAGATATCTAGAGGTACAGTGGAACATCCGTAATACGGCCACCGACGGGCCATAAATATATGAAGGTATATACAAACGCCGGGAGGGGGTCAAATTCCATTCCTGCTCTCTTTCAAGTGAGAAAAACGTAACCGAATTTTACTAACAGGACATAGCGGGACATAGTATTCTTTTCAGAGCAAAATGGCCACGAATTCAAATGAAAAGAATTTCGTTATTGTTTCTCAAGATTTGCCACTAGTCTTTCCTGGAAAATTTGCCGATTTAAGTGGCCATATTTAACGAGGGGAATTTATACAGGAATATGCAAGTTGGGATTTCGGAAGCTGGCCTTTGTTCAGGGTGGCTGCGTTAACGAGTTTCTCACAAGTAAAATGTATAGATGTTTCGCCGGGACGAAAAATACTGTCCATAATTAACCAGGTTGCCGTATGTGGCATAATTCCACTGTATGCCAAGGAGGTTGTAGCATCGTCTTGATTCTTGACACAAATATCGAAGAGTAAATAATAAATCGGATACGTGACTCGAATCTCGTTTGAGACTAAACTTTAGTGCCTTAAATTATCACCTTTTTCAAAAACGTTGCTGTCCTTCACCAGCCTGCGCTCTTTGCGATGCACCTGTTGAAGACGCAAAACATTATTTCCTGTACTGCCCATGATTTGCTGCTCTTCGTGTGAAGTTGTTTGCCTTCGCTGCACAATTACTTGGAAACAGTTGACACTGTGCCTCCGACAGGAAAAAAAGATGATTAGTTTCTAAATGGTATTTTAAAAGCTGATTTTCAAACTAACGTGATGTTGTTTCACTATGTGCAATCGTTCATTTCTTTGTCCACCCGTTTCTGCTAGCTTTCAGTACTTTGTGTGTATCTTGCCCGATCGCGACCTATAATCGTATTTTTTAATGCATGGTAATCTAGATGAGCCTTTGCGCTTTTAGAGCAAATGTTGTAATAAATATTGTTTATAAAAAATTCTTGCCTTCCAAAGCGATTACAAATTAACGTTATCGTGTGAATGCAACATCGCGGGTTGCTGCTAAAAGACAGTTGAATAAACAAAGCACTAGAAATAAGCTCTTACTATGCAAGAAAAATATCAACAGTACTAAATGCTTAATTAATTTTGATCTAAAATAAATATCCATGTTTCGTTGTGGCAATAACCAGTTTCATTCTCATCGTCTGCACCGCAGAAGGTAACAAATGATGAAAATGTGGGTACCGCTTGGAGCACTTCTCTTGGCAGCGATGTTCTCGGTAAGCGAATTTCTGTTGTATAATCAGCAGTCTCTCTTTAACTTGAAACAGCCAGTGATGTTTACGGTCTGGAGCACTCTGCAAGAACCAGTTGAACAAAATGCACGCCTTTATAGCTTTCTAAATGCATATCTGTATAACCTAGTATATTTTGATCCGTTTTGCTATTAAGCTTAAATTTAGTCGCAGAAATGTTTTAGAGGCTAGAAACTCTTTTACGCTGAAATTTCGAACATCATGACCTTATTTTGTACTTTAACGGTGATATTGCCACAAGCCGATGAAAACAACAGCAATTATTCTTCAGCTCTAAAACGAAAGGTAGCGGTGACGTTGCGTGAAAGAAAATTGAAGTATTCTCAATTAATTTCAAGGATATACCTCACAAATTAATGTGATTTGGTAAGCTGAAGCCACTCTAAAGGCACTAAGGCCACATGGTAGCGGGCATTGCCCCTTAAATCTACCAAAGCAAAGATTGAGCCAGAGCCGAGTTTGTTTAAGGCGAAAGAAGCTTATCAAACAAATTATTTCACTGTGTAAGCGAAACGTTTAACTGCCCGAGAATGATGACGACTGCTCTCACATTTCTTTCATTCTTCCCAAATTTCACGATTACGGCGACAAAGGATACAATATAAACTGCAGAGTGTATAGATGTAAAAACAAAAGTTAGCTGTGAGACTGTGAAGCAGAATAAATTGAAGAAAATGTTTGGAATATTGCTTCGTATTATTTCATATTACTGATAAAGAGTAAAGAAAAGTTTTTACTATGGACTGGACTTCAAGGACATGGAAAGCAGAGCGATTTCTACCCACATCTTTCACTTACGAATAAGCTGTACAGTGACTCTGTTGTTGTTGTTTTTCATTTCAGATTGAAAGGCAAGCAGATGCATCTGTATGCATGCCACTTTGTTCGGCAAATGCATGCAATGGAGAGGTGAGCTAGACTTTGTTACCTTCGCAAACAAATATATGCTTCTTCTGAAACATTTACAGTGGGAAACGTTTCGGAGGGAAAGGTTTAGGCGGCGCAAAACAACTCCGGGGAGGGAGGGGGGATTTGAAACTCATTTGATTATTGTTTGCACGTGGAAAGGCTTCGCAGCTCGGATTTGCTCGCCAGTTTTGTCCAAGACTGTCGCGGTTTATAATACACTGGGTTGATTCTTTGTTAACTATGCCACTTAAACATGTTTTAAATGTTGTTTATTTTACGTCATGCCTAAAGAATAAACTGAATACTGGAATGAAATCTCTGCTAGAAGAGGAATTCCATCAATTTAAATTTGACAAAACAAGTGGTCGGAATAAATCAGAATAAAATACGTTTAAAAACATTAACATACAAACGGTATTCAAGAGTCTAAAAATTGGCGACCAACTTAAAATTCAGGAGAGGAAACCATCGGTCGTTAGCCGATAATGTGTTGTATATCAATTTAAATGTGATCTGTGCGATATAGATTATATCGGCTACACTACTCGTCATCTCCATCAGCGAATTGAAGAACACAGAGCCACAGCCGTCGGTGCACATAAGAAAGGTTGCCACGGAATTTCAAACCCCGAGCTTTTAAAACAGTTCTCCGTTTTAAAGATCTGCCAAGGAAAGCTTGACTGTCTAATCCGCGAAATGTTTTTCATCCGTTGAACACACAATCAGACTCAATTCGCGCGAAAATGTTTGTTTAGATCATTTCATCGCACGCGCACTAATTCGTTGGCTGACATTATAAACAACCACTTAATTTAAACCTGAAACGACCGTTACATTTATCACTTAAAAAGTCAAGTCAGTAGCTTAAAAAGTCAAAATGACTTCGAAACGTCCTGTAATATCGCTCATTTTTGTAATCAAATGCATTTCAAAACATTGCCGAAAGCGTCGCTAAAGTTTTAAGCGACTTTTAAACATGAGTAAGCTTCGGTGTTTCAAGGAATAAATAAGGTAAAATGATAGTCATTTAACAAATAGATTCCATGTTGCCGTGCGTCTGTTCAGTAATAGATCACAGATGACGTCAAAATGTGGTAAAAACAAAGAAGTGGCACACGAGCCGCAGGCGAGTGTGTCACTGATGTTTTTACCACATTTTTACGTCTTCTGTGATCTATTATTGAACAGACGCAAGCAACATGGAATCTATTTGTTTTACATAATAAAGAACAAAATGCAAGAGAAAAACTTGTTTATTTTCACATTTCTGGAAAAAGTGGGTCGTGATGACGGTCGTGATGACGGTCATAGCTAAGAACCAATCACAACGCGCGAACTATTCACCTTATTATATAAAAATAACATGTATAACACCATAAATAGTAGTATTTCGGAGAAAAAATTGCATAAAATGGTTACTAAGAATTTCTCCAACGAAGTTAAATTAATTGGAGTAAGAGAACTAAGTACGCTGAGGGTCTTGGATGCCACTCGCCAGCAAAAGTTTGTAAAAAATATACACTTTATTGATTTTGTCTAATGATGACAAATCTAGTAGACATTATGTTTTTTTTTCTTTTCTAGAACGTCATGTATGGTGATCGAACAAATCGAAGCTATATTTTGATTAACAAACCTGCTTTAAATAAAAAGACAAGAAAAGAGTGGAAGAGTTTTAAACTTAAACTCTTGGACAAGTTGAATCTTTCATCATTTCTATCAAACTACTTTTTCCTGACAATCACCAACTGTTTAAACATCAATTGACGTCTTCGGAACAAAACATTACTAGAATTATTCGGCTGGGTCATCTGACTTGGAGATTTTCCAGTTTTAACGGGTTTGCTTGAAACTTAACCAAAAACTTCGAAAGATTTTCTTACTGGATACTTTAACAAGTTTCACGGTTTATCCAAAATTAGACTTGTAATTCCCAGCGCAATCCAGTAAACAAAGAAGAAGAAAAAAAACCCCAAACAATTCAATAACCGTTGTCCACATAGGGAAATAGAAGCTTTGCACTCCACTTCACTTCGTTCTTCTAAACTGTAGCCTTTACTTCCTTTACCCTGATAGGGAAACATCAACACCTTCCACATGACGCCCTCATGGCTCGAAGCGCGTGCCTCTTACATTAACAGCGACCGCTCCACTTCCGCTGCTCAGATCACTTTCAACGCGGGCTCAGTTGCTCATGCTGCTCTCCTGAAAGTTCCGTTAATCCAGGCGGGTGTGTTAACAGATGCAACACCGCTGTCAGTGGAAATCACAGTCGCAAATGACATTAGTATTGGAAACACAGCAGACAGCGACATCAGATATGGCGTGTCAGACGGGACCACGTTCGTGGGGTTTGAAGCCCCTGATAAGGGGAATTATGGAAACCACGGCCCATGCTATGGAGCAGAAGGCGTATCTGGTGTGACGTTATCTTCCATACGTCGCGATCCTGTTACTCCCAAACCAAGCGACTCGTTTTATCCCGGCCAGTTTACCTTCACTCTCAAGTTGGATGAACGCTGGGGCTCCTGCTACACGGCGCATGACGGTGGCTTCGTGAGGACCGCTGTCTACAATAACCGACTGATGCTCAGTAAGGGAGTCACTCTGGAAGTGTACAAAAGCAACAAAGGCGAGAGAGTTGGTATCAGGTTCATTCGAGTGACTGTCACGAAAGATTCGTGAATTGAAGCTTTGGTTCCTGTTCGACATATTGAAGACATAGTTTTAAACAAATAGGCTGCACTACAGTTTGGATTAGAACATCTAAGAGTAGCTTGATCAGTACCGCTAACAAAAATGGACTCACTGTATGAATAGCAGTAGTGTTAATGAAGAGAAAGTGAGATCAAAATATGCATATTTATATTCATCATCTCCGCAGCTCTTAGGGTAGAACTCTGCAATGTTTAACAGGTGAATGTATCTCCATGGCTACATGCATATTGATGTTCATTAGGCCACTCCCTCGTTTGTATTCTGAATACCAAATCCCAAGTCACACGAAGTCTCTCTAACGACAGGATGTGTAGTACAAAAACAGATGGTAGAATGGGCATCAACGGAAAAATTGACGCACACGTAACATTGAAAAATTGATCGATTCAAAAGCAATACAGAGCTGTTCTCATTCTAGCGATCAGGTCTTCAACGGTTGTTTTCAGTCCCATTTGCAAGGTAAAATCTTTTAAGGAACCACGACAGGTACAAGAAAACATACTTTTTTTTACAAGGTTACCAAGTAGCATGTAAATTTTTACGAGTTTTGATCTTTGTGGATTACCCAACTCCTCTAAAAACGACTGCAAGGAAATCTACAGTGTTACTGCCACGTTTTAAACTCAGTTTTGGAACCTAGTAATTATTTTCAGCATTTTCAGACGGTCAGTTTTCTGTGAGAATTGCATGAGGTTCCCTTTAAAACACGTAACTCGTGCGATGCCAGAAAACATCAGAGGGCGCCTGGAAGCCGACCAACAGACTTAAAGGTGCGTGATCGAATACGAGCGCTGCTGAAGATGGCAAAGGGAATTAAAAGATTTGAAATAACAACAAAAAGTCCAAAACAAAATATTCCAGTTTCGAGTTCGCCATGACGGATGAATAAAAGTTCTGAGAACGCATTCAGTGTACAGGGTAGCCTCGACCTAAAGTAAAATATTCACAAATTCCGGCGGGAAGGTGCCACAAATTTGAAATTAAACAATAGACAGAGCTGGAATTTGTGAATATTTTACTTTAGGTTGAGGCTAACCCTGGACAAATGCGTACTCAGTACTTATTATTCAGCGCTCATGGCGAACTCGAAGCTGGACTATTGCGAGATTTCGTTTTGAAACCGGGTAAAACAAGGGATAAGGGATATGAAAATTAGATAACTATGGAGAAATATCTTGAACCGACGTTAAAGCTGCTAACCAAATATACATCTTGACAAACCGAGCGAACAACGTGCACACCATGAACAAACGTATAAAAGAAAACTTTTCGATATCCCATTAGACTCGAGTATTAAGAAATTCAATTGAATTAATTTAGCCTTCTGATGATAAACTGGGAGAATTTTTATGTGAAAGGACAATTGCGATCTAGAGGTACAGTGAAACGTCCTTAATACGGCCACCGACGGGCCATAAATATATGAAGGTATATACAAACGCCGGGAAGGGGTCAAATTCCATTCCTGTTCTCTTTCAAGTGAGAAAAACGTAACCGAATTTTACAAACAGGACATACCGGGACATAGTATTCTTTTCAGAGCAAAATGGCCCCGAATTCAATTGAAAAGAATTTCGTTATTGTTTCTCAAGATTTGCCTCTAGTCTTTTCTTGAAAATTAGCCGATTTAAGTGGCCGTATTAACGAGGGGAATTATACAGGAATATACAAGTTGGGATTTCGCAAGCTGGCCTTTGGCCAGGGTGGCTACATTAACGAGTTTCTCGTGAGAAAATGTATAGATGTCTCGCCGGGACGAAAAACACTGTCCATAATTAACGAGGTGGCCGTATAATTCCACTGTATGCCAAGGAAGGTTGTAGCATCGCCTTGATTCTTGACACAAATATCGAAGAGTAAATAATAAATCGGATACGTGACTCGAATCTCGTTTGAGACTAAACTTTAGTGCCTTAAATTATCACCTTTTTCAAAAATGTTGCTGTCCTTTACCAGCCTGTGCTGTTTGCGATGCTCCTGTTGAAAACGCAAAACATTATTTACTGCATTGCCCATGTTTTGCTGCTCTGTGTGTAAAGTTGTTTACCTCCGCTGCACAATTACTTGGAAACAGTTGGCATTGTGCATCCGACAAGAAAAAAAATTATTGGTTTCTAAATGGTATTTTGAATGCTGATTCTCAAACTAACGTGATGTTGTCTCAATATGTTCAATCTTTCATTTCTTAGTCCAACCGTTTCTGCTAACCCATTACCAGAAATCAGCGACATTTTGCTTCCGCGCGATTGCACGCTAGACACGCGAGTTTCCAAGACGGCGTCTTTTGAGCGAAGGCGTCGAGAGCGACTAAATTAAAGCAACTCTTTACACCAGCGGACTTATGCAAAAAAGGCTTGGTTTCTAAGTCAAACTGAATAATGTAAATAATGGCTAGCAAGTATTGAGAACGAGCAGAAACTTTAACTTTATTTCTGGCCTACGATCAGTCTCAGGGGAGTGCTTTGCTTGATGAAGCCTAACATCGACTGGCTTCGAATTTTGCACTTTTTCGTTGTGATTTTGTCCGACCTTATCCTTCACAAAACCGCTTTAAAGCGGCTATTTTGGAAAGCTCATTCTCTGATAATATTGCTCGGACGTGCGGAAGATTGTCAAAACGAGGAAATGCATTGCAAAATTTGTATTAAAATCTGACTATTAAAATTTGTACTAAAATCTGACCAAAATGGTGACTGTTTAGAGGTCAGTAACCGAAGTTTTTCAATAAAAAATTGTCTGAAGTTTTTTTTAACGTTTTCAGCTGAAAGGCAACAAATAAAAATCCATTAACGGTTTAGTTTTTATATGCCACGTGCGGAAAATAAGCAGCATTGCCACCGGTAAATTTATCTGAAATTTTCTGTTGAAATTCAAACATTCTTTAGTAACTCCGGCGGCCATTTTAAAGGCCGCTTGACGCATGAATAAATTATCCCTGATAAACGTGACGCGGATTTCTTGTAATGTTTCAGTACTTTGTGTGTGTCTTGTCTGATCGCGACGTGTAATCGTATAACTGTATTTTTTTTAATGCATTGTAATCAGCATAAGCTCTCTAGATAAGCCTTTGCGCTTTTAGAGCAAGTGTTGTAATAAATATTGTTTATAAAAAAATTCTTGCCTTCCTAAGCGATTGCAATTAACGTTATCGTGTGAATGTAACATCGCGGGTTGCTGCTAAAAGACAGTTGAATAAACAAAGCACTAGAAATAAGCTCTTACTATGCAAGAAAAATATCAACAGTACTAAATGCTTAATTAATTTTGATCTAAAATAAATATCCATGTTTCGTTTGGCAATAATCAGTTTCATTCTCTTCGTCTGCACCGCAGAAGGTAACAAATGATGAAAATGTGGGAACCGCTTGGAGCACTTCTCTTGGCAGCGATGTTCTCGGTAAGCGAATTTCTGTTGTATTATCAGCAGTCTCTCTGTAGCTTGAAACAGCCAGTGATGTTTGCGGTCTGGAGCACTCTGCAAGAACCAGTTGAACAAAATGCACGCCTTTATAGCTTTTTAAATACATATCTGTATAACCTAGTATATTTTGATCCGTTTTGCTTGTTAAGCTAAATTCAGTGGCAGAAATTTTTAGGGGCAGAAACTCTTTTACGCTGAAATTTCGAACTTCATGACCTTATTTTGTACTTAAACGGTGATATTGCCACAAGCCGTTGAAACCAACAGAAATTATTCTTTAGTTCTAAAACGAAAGGTAGCGGTGACGTCGCGTAAAAGAAAATTGAAGTATTCTCACTTAATTTCAACCGAGTTTGTTTAAGGCGAAAGAAGCTTATCATACAAGTTATTTCACCTAAGCGAAACGTTTAACTGCCTGAGAATGATGACGACTGCTCTCACATTTCTTTCATTCTTCCCAAATTTCACGATTACGGCGACAAAGGATACAATATAAACTGCAGAGTGTATAGATGTAAAAAAAAAGGTTAGCTGTGAGACTGTGTGTAGCAGAATAAATTGAAGAAACTATTTGGAATATTGCATCGTATTATTTCATATTACTGGTAAAAGAGTAAAGGAAGGCTCTTATTATGGACTGGACTTTAAGGACATGGAGAGCAGAGCGATTTCTGCCCACATCTTTCACTTACGAATAAGCTGTACAGTGACTCTGTTGTTGTTGTTTTTCATTTCAGATTGAAAGGCAAGCAGATGCATCTGTATGCATGCCACTTTGTTCGTCAAATGGATGCAATGGAGAGGTGAGCTAGACGTTGCTACCTTCGCTGTGAAATATATGCTTCTTCTGAAACATTTACACTGGGAAACGTTTGGGAGGTGCAAACGACATTTATTCAGGGGAGGGAGGGGATTTGAAACTCAGTTAATTATTGTTTGCACGTGGAAAGGCTTCGAAGCTCGGATTTTCTGACCAGTTTTGTCCAAGACTGTCGCGGTTTATAATCCACTTGGTTGATGCTTTGTTGACTCTGCCACTTAAAAATGTTTTTAACGTTGTTTATTTTACGTCATGCTTAAATAATAACGGGAATACTGGAATGAAATCTCTGCTGGAAGAGGAATTCCATCGATTTTAATTAGAAACAATCAAGTGGTCAGAATAAATCAGAATTAAATGCGTTTAACATTTTTTAAGTGACCTTTAAACATGAGTAAGCTTCGGTGTTTCAAGGAATAAATAAACCAAAATAATAGCCAAAGACAAGAAAAGAGTGGGACAGTTTTCAACTTAAACTCTTGGACAAGTTGAACATTTCATCATTTCTATGGAACAACTTTTTCCTAACAATCACAAACTTTTTAAGAAACCATCGATTGATGTCTTCGAAATAAAACATTACTAGAATTATTCGGCTGGGTCATCTGACTTGGAGATTTCTCCATTTCTAACGGGATTGTTTGAAACTTAACCAAAAACTTCCAAAGATGTTCCTAGCGGATACTTTAACAAGTTTTACAGTTAATCGAGAATCAAACTTGTAATTCCTAGCGCAATCCAGTAAATAAAGTAGAAGAAAAAAACAATTCCGTCAATAACCGTCAGCCACATAGGGTAATAGAAATAGTAATTCACTGACCTTTGCACTCCACTTCACTTCGTTCTTTTAAACTGCAGCCTTTGCTTCTTTTGCCCTGATAGGAAAACATCAACACCTTCCACATGACGCCCTTATGGCTCGAAGCGCATGCGTTGTACATTAACAGCGACCGCTCCACTTCCGCTGCTCAGATCACTTTCAACGCGGGCTCAGTTGCTCATGCTGCTCTCCTGAAAGTTCCGTTAATCCAGGCGGGTGTGTTAACAGATGCAACACCTCTGTCAGTGGAAATCACAGTCGCAAATGACATCAGTATTGGAAGCACACCAGACAGCGACATCAAATATGGCGTGTCAGACGGGACCACGTTTGTCGGGTTTGAAACCCCTGATAAGGGGAATTATGGAAACCACGGCCCATGCTATGGAACAGAAGGCGTCTCTGGTGTGACTTTATCTTCCATACGTCGCGATCCTGTTACCCCAAAAACGAGCGACTCGTTTTATCCTGGCCAGTTTACCTTCACTCTCAAGTTGGATGAACGCTGGGGCTCCTGCTACACGGCGCATGACGGTGGCTTCGTGAGGACCTCTGTCTACAATAACCGACTGATGCTCAATAAGGGAATCACTCTGGAAGTGTACAAAAGCGACAAAGGAGAGAGGGTTGGTATCAGGTTCATTCGAGTCACTGTCACGAAAGATTCGTGAATTCAAGATTTGGTTCCTTTGCGACATGTTGAAGACATAGACTAAAGAAATAGTCTGCACTTCAGTTTCTATTAGAACATCGAAGAGTAGCTTGATCAGTACCGCTAACAAAAGTGGTCTCACTGTATTAATAGCAGTAGTGCTAATAAAGAGAAAGTGAGAGAAAAAAATATGTATATGCATATTCATCATTTCCACAGCTCTTACGGTAGATCTCTGCAGTGTATAACAGGCATAATTTATGTCCCTGGCTACATGCATATGGAGTTTCATTAGGCTACTCCCTCGTTTGTATTCTGAATACCAAATCCCAAGTCACACGAAATCTCTCTAATGACTGGCAGGGTGTGTAATACAAAAACAAATTGTATAGAATGGGCATCAACAAAAAAAATTGATGCACATCTAACAATGCCAGGTCCTGCAATCGACTCACAAAACGGCTAAAGACACAACTTCACTCAGTGAATTGCCATCACTCGCTCGAATACTTTGAACAGCAAACTTCGTGTGAAATTGCTTCTCATCTCTGTTTTCTTTTAAAGGAAAGCCTCAACCCATCAACTCAGCTTTATAATGCCAGGCAGCGGACTTTTGAGGTAGAAATGGCTTGAAAAACACACTTATAAATCAAGTACGCAACGAATTGTAGCTGCAGTGATCGAACCCTCGGTGTTGTGGATCAGCGAAATCTCCGTGGTAATCCCTGATATGAAATGACCAGATGGACTTGACCTTTTACCCTCCGAAAATTTCATGAAAGGCAACCAAATCGCCGGTAGACAATGGGTTAAGGGAAACAATGGTTGTCAAGTGACCAAGCTTTTTGACACCGTCAGTGAACAGAAATGGTATCCCTCGACTGAAGTCTAATGTTGGGTTGGGCTTGCATATATAACGTCAGTTGCTTTGCCCTATGGGTCAGTCCCTTGGCTTAAGGCTTGGTTTGCGTTGGGGTTGGTTTTTGGGCGTTCACAAGTCACGTGACATACATTCTCAGCACACTGAGGCACCCTGGGGCAACTCTTTAGACGGCGTTCTCCGTGTTGAACCCCAAATATTTTGCACTAACAAAGTAATTTCAATAACTTACCACCCCCTTACTTTTTATTTTGCACGTTGAAATGACATTCAGCTCGCCAAGGTCTTTACCAACTACCGCCCTCTCAATGAAATCCTTATTCTTTACTTAGGTTTGCACAAAACCTAAGCACGGTTTCCTACTAGGGTGTTTTTGATTAAGGAACCACGATAGTTACAGGA
>JAEMWC010000562.1:125000-142500 GCA_016490735.1 Pachyseris speciosa | reverse complement strand
CCACATCTTCAGGGATGTTGCTATGTATCGGGTCTCAAAATTCACCATCACTAAATTGAAATATCATAGACTGTTATACTACTGATATCAACCTGTAATTACTATAAATAAGCCAGAAATCCAACGATTTTGCTTGAGCTGCCTTTAACTCAACGCTGTATAATTAGCAATTATTGGACGAGGCTGAGTATGATATGAAGAATTGTGCAGATCGAGGAGGGTGTTATCCGCCAAAGCCGAAGGCTTGAGGAGGATAACACCCTCCGAGATCTGCATATCTTCATATCATACAAAAGCCGAGTTCAATAATTGTTTAATTATTCTTTCAAAATATTTCCACGGCTCTGAAATTTAACAAAACGGTAACTGAAAATAATTAAGTGAATGATATTTAAGTTACTGCACATCATTACTTGAAAAGTGCCAAATTTACGCTTTCTGTTTGTGTTGCGGTCGGTAAATTCGTTTGTGATGTCAATGGTGGAGAGCCTGTCAGTTCTTTCTTTGTGTATGTTTAAAACTGTCAGGTTACTAAATCGTTCCTGGTTCATCCTTGAACGGAGCCATGTTTTTAGCCTCCGAGCAGTCGAAAAGGATCTTTCACCGGCCTCACCGGTTGCCGGATTTATGAGAATAAGCTCACATAACGTGATAACTTCTTTTATTACATTCATTTTGAAATCACTGGTGATCCTTGCAATCTGATTGGATCTCAACAGTGCAATTTATTCCCAAATCGCACCAATTTTTACTCTAAATCGCATCCTTTCTGTAACCGATCAAAATGAAAGTGAAATAATACTAACCTATCAAATTTCATGGATAAGCAAATATTAATATTGACAAAAAAAACTGTGATTTCGAAATGGCTGTAATAAAGTGGTAATTGAACTTCGTGTCATGCAATTTTGTTCTGAAATCATACTTGTCATTTCAAATCGAACTCGCGCTGAGGCTTGTTCGATTTTGAATCACGCGTATGATTTCAGACCAAATTGCACTCCACTCAGTTCAATTACCATTATTTATCATTTCCCGTTCTGGGTTGGGTAGCTCTTTAATTTTACTACGATGTCGTCAAAACACGAATAATCACCATCCTTCAGCAGCACTTGTAAAATTTCCATCTGGGCAGTTAACATTGAAATATTAACATCATCGTTATACAGTTTTTCCATAAACTTTAGCTCTTCGGATTTGTCCTGCCAATTGAGGGTCTTAATTAAGAGAGACTCAATCTTCGCATACTTATCAAAGCTTGGCTGTGGCTGATATTTCAATAGCGTTCATCATAAAGTCAAAAGCTTCAAACTATATTCGCCTGTAATAGTCTTGCGCGGTCACAATTGGCTCTCCAGTGCCAATTTCAATCCTTCTCGGCGCGCGAGTTCTCCTTGGTAACATCGGTCCTGTCATGGAGGGATAGCTTTTACTTTTCAGTAAAACAACATCATAAAATGATCTGAAGCTCGTATTTCATAATTGTAACGACTAATACTTCTTTCCGTCTATTTATCTGCGTGTTTGTCTTTACCAGTAACTCTGGTCACTTTCGAATAAACGATTTTTTGCTATTTTTGGCTCCGTTATTTTTGTTTTAATATTTTTTGTTTAATGTATTTTATTTTTGCAAATGGGGGGGGGGGGGGGGGGGGGGGCTTAAAACAATGCAAAGCCAACAATGTTTTAAAAACTCTCTTTAACAAGAGTTTGATTTGAATTCGTTCCGGTAGTTCCGTTGGCTCCGTTCGTTCTTTTCCGACAGTTTCGGTTGTTTCGGTTGTTTCGCAGGTTTTGGTGGTTTCGTCCCGGTGGTTCCGGTTGTTTCGGTGTTTTCGTTCCGGTGGTTTTGTTCCGGTGTTCCTGGTTTTAGCACATGCCGATTTTTAGAGCTAAATCCAAACAGCTGCCACTCGATTGCACCTGAGGGACTGTTTCTCGACCCGGACTAAATAAATAATTCGTTTAACCTACCGAAAAATAAAGAAACGAATAGTTATATTAATGTGTTTTCTTTGAGGAATTTTGCGGACGAAACACCATGATGGAGATGCTGGCACACGTTTTGTTCAGATATGCAACCGAGACGCTTCACGGCTATTGTTACGTGAATATACCCCTTGATTATTATTTTTTGGATATTTTATCTTTAAAGATGGACCATGAGAAAAGTGATTTGGGGTGGGGGGATTTTCGGAGACTAGATTTATCCCGTAGGATGTTTCATAATCTGTCACGCAATCGACAATAACGCCCTGCATCAGTCGGGTCTTACCAGCTCTAGAGTGAGCTCTTATCGACCCTTATCAGCTCCAGTTCCAACACTCCAATACTAAAACAGACCTAAGTGTGTCACAGATGTCTCGACAAATTACCCAGGCATTTGGTTGATGAGCTGCAGCGTTTCTTACATTGACATAAAATTATAGGCAAATCTGACAAAGGAATTTCTGAAACTTTTACATCAGATCTAGTTTGGACAACAACTCGGCTTCATTCTGCCGCTTCAAGACAATCCTTGCACCTATTCGACTCCATTATATAGTGGTAAGTCAAATTCATTATCAAATGAAATATGGAATGAGAATATTAGTTAAATAGGAACGCTCATTTCAATGTAACCGATGCGAATAGTCAATGTGAACAAACACTCTGAGGTCAATTTGAGGTCACTTAGCGCATATTTCTTCAAATTGGTCGACTTATTCTGAAGCGCTCGCTAAAAAACCCAACCAAAATTTTAATGTACGTTAAAACGCTATATCTCGAGACTTCAAAACTAAAATTTGGGGCAATTCTGAGAATTCCCATAAGCAGGAGCTCAATTTCAGTTTTGCCTATAAACTTTTGCATTCGTGAGCTCTTGTCAACTGGCCATTTAGAAAGCGGTTAACAAGCGTTGATTTTACACTTCAGAATCGGAAATCTGTCGTAAAAGGATGCTAGATGTCCATTTTATAGAAATTAAGATTTAGATTGCCGATTGGTTGACATATTTGGTTACGCGAAGCAGTTATTTCGGCCGGTCTATTTTCCCTTGTGAGGCGGCTAATTTCAGGCGTCAGACGGGCGAAATCAAAAATCTCAAATAATTCCAAAAATCGACCGTATTTCGGAAAATAAACCCCAGGAGGTTTGTAAACTCGTCAGTACCTCTCTATAGACTTAAAATGAGGGTAGGTTAGGTTTTCGTCTGTGGCCACGAATTTTACGTTTTGCTCGATTTTCCTGTGCATTCTCTCTTAACTTCTAACATTGATTTTTGTTTGATTTTTTTGCTGTGTCATTCCTTTAGGGCAGTAATGTATCACCTTCGAAGATTTAATATAGAATTCAATGAAATGTGTCTCAGTAGAGCGTACAGTAGCTTATCAAGTAACAAAAGTTGAAAATATCAAGTAATCTTCTGTTGCTTGAAGAGAAAAATCGCAAAATTTAGTTACCAGCAGAAATTTCAGTCATCTTGGACCGCAGGGATTTGTTCCCGCAAAACACAAAAAAATCGCGCCAATCCACCAAATATAAAAGACTCCCGCATTTTCATGCTACACCGCCGGTATGAATTCAAAATACTACAACTGTTCAGAAGAAATCATGAACATGCAAGACGTGCGCATGTTCTTAACTCTTTCCAGGTACCCAACAGTGAACTTTAAGTTCTCGCATATGAGAATATAAAAAATGATCATCGGAGGTCTTGATGATGAATCAAATTCTCCTCACATGTACCATGAAATATATAGAGATTAATAAGGAGAACATATATGATGATCTTAGTACTTGAAGCGTTCAAGAAGACTGCCTGTCTGAGTAAATACCATGCACTCCTGTACAGTCCTAACTACTAATTCACCAAGGTTTCGAAATGGATATGTTACAGGTTAAATTTAACTTTAGGTTATCTTTTTCAACCTGGGTTATTTTTCTATCAACTGTCTGAAAAAGGGCCTTTCCCCGTTTTGGGGCGTGGTTGAAAAACGGAGGTTTGGCTTTTTGGGGGGTTCTGAAAAGAATAAAATGGTTATTTATTTATTTATTTATTTATTTATTTTGAAGAAGAGACTTCCTTTACTACTTCACAACACTTATCTCCTCAGTTCCAAACTTTACTTTATCTCCCCCTGTCAACAGCATGCCACATGAACGGCCTACAATTTGTTATAAAACAAATTGTAATATGACTTCAACCAAATTTTGAACTTCCAACCTCAGAATTCGTAGTCCACCATCACCTCCACATGACCATGCACTCAAGCAATCGTTTCCAATTACCCTATGGTTCTTGTTGTTATAATTACTCATTGGTTCCAGACTCCCAACAGCAAAAACTGTAATTTATTGATAGATACGCATGGGCTTGATTTCAAAATGGCCACATGTACAGATGAAAAAATATTTTACGAGAAACTGGAGGTCTTAAAAGCTTCAAGTAAGGGAACAGAAAGCAAAACAACATTGTTTATTTCTAATGACTTCTATGATCAAGCCAAAACCTGGCTAGTACAAGAGGACGGTACGTTCGAGTCAATGTCGAAGATAGATATTGCAACTATCAAACGTAAACAATGGACTCTGCATCAGGGAAAAATTCAAGATAAAAATGGACGAATTGTTATCCCGAAACGTGAGCTCTTCAAAACATTGACCGCCGCACATTCCGCCATTGCTCACGTACCGCGGCAGAGATAAGACAGAACATTACGTACGTGAACGTTACTCGGGAATTAACCAAGACGTTACTGAGTTATTTGTGTCGCTTTGCACTTTATACCAATCTCAACGCAGTGTGACAAGTTATATGAAGAAACCTGCTATCAAACCAATTGCAACCGATGGTTTCCTTAAACATGTGGAAATTGATTTAACCGACTTCCGAAACTTGCCGTGCACATGTACTCCAATTCATACATGGGTGCTTCACATTAACGATCATTGTAGCAAATATTCTTGGCTGATTCCACCGAAGTCAAAGACATGCGAGGAGGTTGTACAAGCGCTGCAAAGCATTTTTTTTCATGTTTGGATTTCCAAACACTTTGCATAGCGATAATGGAAAGGAATTTACCGGCAAAAAGATGCGAGAATTTTGTCAGTCAAATTCCATTGCACAAGTTCATGGGGCTCCAAGGACTCCCACAACACAGGAATTGGTTGAACGAGGCAGTCGTACTTTCAGAGAAAACTTGAGTAACATTCTTGGTGAGAAAAATACTGAACTCAACAGTTGGTGCTCTGTACTTGGTGAAGCGGCTTTCAAAAAAGCTATAGCCAAACATGTTGCAACCCAAGAAATTCCATATGTCGCAGTCTTTGGAATTAAACCATGGAAGGAAACAAACAATAACAATGATTTATCAGCAGAGAGTAGTAATGAAACATCAACCATTGTCACAAGGTCTTCATCGACCCAGAAAAGGCAGATGGAAGATCAATCAGAACAAAGAAAAAAATCAAAAAAAGTGTAAATGAAAATCAAGAGCATTATAACACAAGAATGAAACAAGCCAGGGGCAAAGCACCCTTCCTTAAACCCAACGACACAGTAACCATAAAAGTTGGTAAGGTCGATAAGACCTCGCCTCTTCACCCAAACGTTCTCATTGGCAAAGTTCTCCAAGTTGAAAATAACTATGCCAAAGTTGTTACAAGCCATGGAATAATTTCAACTTCTATTTCAACAAATCGCTTAAACAAATGCACAGCTACAAATAATGTTTTTGATTACTCGAAAGAGATTGCATTTTCATCAGCTTGCAAACAAGCAATCAATTACAAATAAAAGAAACTAATATATTTTGTCTCCAATTTATTGTCAGTTGTCAAGACATTATGTTAATTAAGTGGCACAGTCCTTTATATTGTTCTGTAGCTACTTGTACCTCAAACTAAGTGCATAGCTTTACTCTAGTAGAATGAAAATCAAAATAACGTTGTTTACCCTATACGAAAACAACACTATCCAAATAGGTAAACACTCAATAAAAAAACTGTAACTGTAAGGTGTACTAACCATTGTAGGTCAGCACAGTATCCGTTCTGAATTTACGATTATCGTTAGTCGTCAAGTTGCTCTGAATTTGTCTCTAGTTAATTTGGAACACTGACAGTCTAAAAGAAATTCTGAGAAGTCAGCATTTTTCTTGTAAAAATAATCCTCAGTGTCCGAACAGGACTCGAATCTACAACTCTTTGCTAGCGAATCCTCTCTTCTAACCACGTCGCTGGTTGAGCAAAACAAGTTTTAAACATAGTATAATTCATGTGCTTATTCTACACCCTGTAGTAAGCCTATATAATCACTTGCAAAAAATTAATTTTGGAGAGTAAATGGAAAAGGTCGATCGCCAAACCTCAACAAAAAGCTAACCATTTAAAATCAGCGCTTAGGCCTAATCACTGAAGATGAGTGATATTGTATACCAGACTGTAATAAATATCCGCCATCTTGTTCTTCAGTGGTGTAGTGGTAAGAAGTCCGTTTCTACTATTGGTAGGTCCAGCTTTAAATCCAGTTCAAATAACATGACATTTCTTTATTTATTCCCTAATTAGGGTATGAAAAGGAACAGAAATTTAAAGTATTTTTATTTGATGTCAGTACCTTTAGAATAACCTAGGTCAACAAAGTCAACCTAGGTCAAATAAAAAAATAACTTGAAATCAAATCTAACCTGTAACGGATATGTGAATGATCATCGCAGCTATGAACACTGCTTAACAAGAAGTGAAAATAAGACCTGAAAACAAAATCAGGCTTGTACGGGATTCGAACCCACGACCACTGCGATACCGGTGCAGTGCTCTACCGACTAAGCTAACAAGCCATCGGAGCTGTTCATTTTGTTGGTTCGCAATTAGCCCGTGAGTAAGAAATAATAGGTGATTTTCATATATTCACATTTATTTACCAAGGTTTCGTTGAAATTTCGAAGCGACAGTTACACCGGAATAAGTTGCGATAATTTTCCTTTCTGACCCGGTGAGAGGCATACTGTACACCCCTCCCACCCACCCCTCCCCAACCTCACGTCAAAGATGCAAAAGCGCGACGTTTACAGTAAAAAAAGAAGTTGATTTTTAGACAATTAGAGCTAAGAAATCCCACTTTCTGCAAAATCTGCCAGTGCAAATTTGGTTGTCATGGTAACATCAACTTTAATGGCGACTGACCTCCGCACCAAATTGTTCGCAGATAAATGTTGTAGAGAGTCCTTGTAGTTTGGTGGCGTTTGCTGGGCAGAATCCATCCCTTTCACGTCATGATTCGGGTTAACCCTCAAAATATGCATTTGTATTCTTATCACCATTCTCATCAATTTCAGATCTCACAAGTGGTGAGAATTTATTATTTTATGATGGACAGTACCTCGGATAGGAAAAATCGACAAAATGGCAAACCAAGGGTTATTGAAGTAAAGGTAAGGATGCCCTGTTTCATATTATTTTCAGCTTTTCTTCGGAAACTCAGTCCGGTGATAATATCTATAATATAGCTTGTAGAAACAACTACCTCTACGTTAAGCATCCTAATCTGTCCAGTCCACTTAAACTTCGAAATTTTACGACACCTAACAGTGGTTCCCAATTAATAACTGTCACCTTTTACCGTTATCGAACATTCGAAATTCCCATTTAAAATGGTTTTCCGAAGATACCATAGGTAATCTACAGAGACAAACCTAAGCTCCCCCTTAGAAAGCTGTGATGCTCTTGGGTAAAGAAACTAGTAGCCTCAAGGGGAATTTGTAAATGACCCCTATGGAAGTATGGTTGCTTGGCCGGCAAACGCAGGAAACCTAGCAATGGAAATACACGTTTGATGGCTTGTGATATTCCTTGTTGTTGTGAAAGTATGATCTAAGCATATTAGAAACGATAACGATATCCCTAGGGGGTGGGGAATTTGACCTCCTGGCTTTAGGGGCCCTTAGCAACTAAAACATGTGTTACAAGCGCTGGGCATAAAACAAGCGGATAAATCATAAATGCCCCATAGGCAGGGGATGGATACATCGATCTTCTTGGACCAGGTGATGATTGTAGGTCAGATCCCGGCTGACATGAAGGCAGGTGAGACAAAGGCTGTGTGTCAGACGCCATCGTTGGATGTCCTGACAGTTGTAAAGGACCCATGGGTGGTTGCGTCAGAGGATCTGATGCTGCATATGGTCGTCATGGCATTGACCTGGGGTCTGGTAATTGCTGTTAAGATGAAAGATCAGCTCTACACCTGGTAACGTCTGCTTCACTGGCTTGGGTCTTTGATCTTCCCCCCTTTCCTCGCGTTGTAGATGACTTCGCCTGGTCCTCTTTCTTACCAACAGTCTTTGAACTATCGCTTGTGATTAAGCTGGTGGCTATTATGGTTTTCTGGCTGCGTTGGAACCAGGAAAAATATTTGCTGAGACCTCCACACTTTTCTGTCACAACTACTGAGTGGGAACATATTTTTGTAGACTTGAATCTAGGACATTCGTGGCAGACGACTTTCACGCTTTCCTCTTGATAGATATAATGCGATTTTCCACCCCCATTATTTCTAATAACAAACGCTTTCTGGTTGTTAGAAGGCGTCTGAAGCACAACGTCCTCGCTCTCTAGTAGTTGGGATGCTTGAGCGTACATTTCTTTCAGTAACAGGAGAGGTACTCCCGCCAGTCGAGATTCTTCTGCTTTAACTGAAAAACTATAACTACCCACCTCGGGAGGGCGTTCCGTTGAATTGATGGGCAGGTCTTGAGAAGAGGCGGATACTGGGGCGTCATCACAGTGTAGCGTTGGAAGTTGAGCCTTCCAGAACTTTTGCAGGGCAGATTCTCGCTGCTTGATATTCATTTTAAACCACTTTTGCGAAGAGATTTCCAGCCCGCCGCTGTAGTGTAGTAAAATTTAGGTGGACTAGACAGATTAGGACGCTTAACGTAGAGGTATGTTGTGTTTTCCCGACCTCCATTCTCCTGGTTCCTTTGCCTATGTTCGGCTGTAAATCGTCATTGTCGAAATAAGTTGATATTTTAGAGTACAATACTAAGGAAAATGATTACAGAGTTTACTGCATAGTTATTTATACAATAACAATTGTATTATCGTTGCGTCACAGTTTGCGGACCATTAGTTGTTTTACGGTATTCGTAATAAAGTTTTAGCTGTTAATGCGTCCTTTGTCAGGAAGAGGGACTAGACATGAAATCTCGGACTACTCTTGGACATCATACAGGACTCCTACGCAGCTGTTGTCAGTTTGCACTGATTATTTGCACTTTTTGCGTTTTAATTGCACAAACATTATGAACTTGCCAGAGCAACATCTTACTCGTGGCCATGAAAAATGTCGCCCTTTTGTCAAGGTAAAACCCATTTTTTAGTGCAGCCCCGGAGCCACTGAATACTTAGTTTACGTTTAGATCAGTATTTAGACAGAACGATATGGGCAACAACATCATTTATTTGACCACTTTATCTTATAAAGTTTTCATTCGCTTCTCTGTTTGCTTCTCTTGTAAGTCAAGCAAAGTGGTATGATTATACATTTCAGTTCAAAGCTCCGGCTGTAAATCTGGCTATGGCAGACCTCGTGCTAAGTGCAACTTAATAAAATATCAACAAAAGATCCGCTCTAGATTGAATCGATGAATAAGAGAAAGAGTCACACTATACGACTGACAATAACTCTTTCTGGCAACAAGAGTTTATTCTTTGGCGTTTTAGCCCATCAAAAATACCATTAATCTCGCAAATATGTTCACCGCTGGCGGCTGTAGCGGCCAACTACTCCTGGCAACAACTTGTGTTCATTGAGGCATTAAAAACCCAGCATTTCAGTGACATCTGAAGTTAGAGAATCGTCTGAACGCTTCGAATTTATTCGTTTTGCTTACTTCCAACAACTCACATGGCGATATTCGTACGCATAATCTTTGGTCTGCTGCGACAGAAATATATGCCATGCAACAAACACGAACTGAAACCTACACTAGCCATTACAGTAAAAAATGGTTTATGATGATCGAATTCCGTTCATGGATATTCCATTTCTCCCTACCTAAAATATCGTAAGGTATTTTTCCCTTGTCCGAATTTTATCATCCGTAATATGGTTACCGCATTTTTCCAGACTCATTTTTCCATCCGCATTTTATCATCCGCATTTTGTGGAATATCCATGAACGGAATTCGATCATCATAAACCATCCGCCATCCGCCATCCGCCATCCGCCATCCGCCATCCGCCATCCGCCATCCGCCATCCGCCATCCGCCATCCGCCATCCTCTAATCCGCCATCTGCCATCCGCCATCCACCATCCACCATCCGCCGCCGTCCGGTCCTCACTTTACAGAGACCCCAGATTGGCTCTGTAATAATTTTCACGTGGACTCCGGCTGATATTTGCTAACAATGGGAAAGGAATGTGTCGCTCGTTTCAGCAGACGTTGTTGGGAAGGAAAAGATTGCGTGACGAGCCAAAAGAACGTCTGCGTAGGAGGCTATATGAGGTGTGTCACCCGCCAGTTCAGATAGACAAAACATTAAGTTGCGTGATTAGTTCTTAGTGTTACGTCGAATGAGGTGTGTCACCAGCCAGTTCAGATGGACAAAACATTAAGCGGCATGATTGGTTCTTTCGTTTTGTATCGAACTCTATGAGATGTGTCACCCGCCAGTCCAAATGGACAAAACATTAAGTTGCGTGATTATTTCTTTCGTGTTACATTAGCCTGCGTAGCAAGCATTTCCGTGGAGTTTCCGAGCAAAGAAAGACCGAGGAAAGGGATTTTAGAAGTTTTGGCCGCGCGAAAAATGGGACGAGAGGAAACAAATGTAAGAGATTTGTGTGAACAATAAAATAAATCCTTGAGTAATGTGAGAGACGAGACGTTCTACTGAACTGGCATGCTTACCAGGACAGTCTCTAGGAGATAGTTTGACTTAATAACATAACATAATAAAGTTCTTTGCTTGCATGGTTCACTACTGCATTGTGAGATTGTGAGCAAATTTTGTAATTTTAATTGTCTAACAGCGGCAGTTGGGTATTGCTGTATAAACGGTTAAAATGGACAAGTTAGAATTGATATAAATGGGCTTTCTTTCTAAATCATTGTGCATAAGTAGGAATGTACCTTTTCGCTGAAGAGCATATGAAGAAACCATGAGTTTTTTTGCTAAAAGTGATTTGGGGGGTGGGGGTATTAAAGTATTGATAAAATTAGTCAAGGAAAGCGACATTTGGAAACCTCTCCGAGTTCTGTATTTCTGTTAGTGCAGCCAAGAGGAAAATTTAAGCAGAGTACTTCAGAATTTGCTTCTCTAACTATCGAGATCCTGAAACAATTTCATCAGTCCTGTTTCTTTAATCAGCTAAAAATGTATCAGGTGTCAGCCATTACATCATGCTTGAGAAATAGTGGCTGTTGAATTGTTCTTAGATCGCTTTTGTAAAATTAAAATGAAGTCAGCAAAGATCTAGCAATGCTTCTTTGTAGTTTTCAATAGCACAATTATTCCACGCGCGATGGTGGGATATGGAATAATTATAGCCAACTCTGTGCCACGCGACCCCTTAGCTATCCACCACTTCATATCCGCGGATCCAAAGCGCGCGGAATGATATAATCCATGAATATAAGGCATAAACCTAATAAATAAGAAAAAATAACTAGACTGTCACGATTCTCGTCTCATATTCCAAAAGTTAAGGATGTAACCGCTGTTTTTAATGACAAAAAAGATTTATTTTGTATCAACACGACTTTAAGAGCATTACTTGCAAACGGGCTACAAGGCTCTTCCCAAGTAGGCTTACAAAGCTGTTCGCTATCGTCTACCACGTTTTATGAACAAACGATCTTAAGTCTTTCGCCACAAAATGAATTAAAGAAGACAATGCCACAATCTCCTCTAAATTGTGCAAAATATCCATCAGGCTTAAATATGCTCTTCCGCGAATTAGGTATAACTAAATTTCAGGAGGAGAGAGGAAGTTTCAGTATTTCTTCTTAGGCTATAGCTTCACCTAACGCTGCCTCCATAATGAGCAATAATATTTTACATTCAAAGCTCTTGAAGAAGTCCAAGTATTCCTTAAAAAAAAAACAGCAACTTTGGTGTACGTGATCAGACGAACATCTATTGACTTGTAAAAGAAATATCTTTGGAAATCGCTGAACCCAAGCAAATAGGATGGTATGCGTGCTGCTGTCACCAAATCCTTTACCACTAAATTGAAAGCTCAGAGAGTCGCTCGATGATGTAATTCTTTTTGTTACTTGGTGGCTTGTAAAGTGAAGCTGTCATTGCATAATCCAACCTAGGTGTTCCTGGGAAGAGAGAAAATAGTTCCCTAGGTCAGAAGGAGATGCTAGTTGCTTATTTGTCCGGAAAATGAAGAATCGTGATAGTTGCCCTGGACAATACACAAGCCCCCAGGAGGTAATTCAACGATGTCTCATTGCTGTCGGGATCCCACGGTTTCTTGACCAACGCGGTAAACTGTGGTTTGACCCTTGTAGGAGTAAAAATAACTCCCCTAATATATGTGTCTGGGTTTGGTGTCTTGAAGGACATTTGACAATTAGAAAAGAGCTCGAGCGTTGATAAGAAGGGGGCCTCATAAGGTAGCTTTCTGCTGTGTGAATCGTCCAGGTGCCTTTCTCATCGCTTTGATTTATACTAAGGGAGATTTTCTTAGCGAAAATGAGATCGTCTGTTCGTGGCGTCGAGGCGACTTTCAAGTTCTGAGGAATACTTCATCTCAAAGCTCTTTCCACAATTCCACATCCTCTTTGTCATAAAACACACGTGTACACACACACCTTCCTCCTTATCCTTAATGGAAAAATCCTCAGCGGGCCACAGTTTTAGGGCTTTATTTCGGATGAACTGGACTCATCCAAATTAATTGAGGAAGCACTTCTACGATATAACGTTCCTGATCATGAATTGTACTATCGCCTTACTGACTTTATAGGTAAGGGTGTAAAATGCAGCTTTCTCTCGTAAAGCTTGGGACTAATTAGAAGTACTAGTTAACTCAACATATTCTCGTCCTCTGAAGAAGACAAAACATTCTTCCCTGGAGAACTGAGGACTTTTACAAGATAACGAATGTCCTATTACATCACACGAGGGGGCGAGTAAAGAAGATTTCTAAGCGTTTACTGAACCTAGTAGACTAATAGTCTGCTGGGAACTTTGCGACATCAATTTATATAACATCAAAAAGGCCGTCAGTTTGTTTCATTTACAAAAGATTGCTATTTATTACGTAGTACTTCTAACGACATCTTAGTTACTTTGCTTTCAAACCTCACCCAGTTTAGAGTCCGCGGTATCTCGATCGCCAAGAAGCGGTGAGTATTTCTTTAATATGTTAAAACTTGTATAACTTCATGGGAACCATGTAACCAGTCAGTTCGTTTTCACACAAGAAAGAGTTGATCATTGCATTGACCGAAATAAAAACGCACAAAAACGAAACGAGAATTACTTTTGTGACTATTAGTCTTACCTGTCTAAACAACAGCCACAACTTGGCCTGAAAGCTTGAATTTCACGTGCACTTAAAGCATCACTTCCCTCAAGTTTAAGATCAAACCTAACAAAATTTCAGATATTGCTGACTGATTTTAACTTACTTGTCCTACTCCAGGTATGCCGTCAGATTCTAGACGTAAACTTCTGTCTATTTTATAGTGAAAACCGAAAATTTCTTTCTTCAAACTGTGAATGAAAATGCAGATTCCACTTAAGAACCATTGACAAATCACTGGCTTCCTCGGTTAAATGTTTGCACAGGTTTCCCACGAACGGGACTTTGTCGGGTGGTTGTTTCGTTATAAACACGAAATAGTTCCGATAAAAAATGACCTAAATTTAAAATTCCGTCTGGTAAACTGGTTGTATCGCAACGACTTACGCTGTATCGAATCGGCTTACTTTTTGTATCGAAACCACCTGAATGCTCAGTATTTGCAAGGAAAAAAAGCGATTGACTGATTGGACAAAACAACAAACCAATGAAAGTGAAACAAGAAGCGTTTTCAAAAATAATTGGGTCCATGTAAAAAAAAATTTACACTGGGGTAGCTAAAATCTAAAATAAGTGATTGCACGCGTACAACGAAAAGTTGTCTAGAAATACACATATGCGGCCTCATAAGGCGAGCTTCATCTCTAGAAGCAAGCGTATGTGCCTTTGAAGGGTCATAAGAGCTGGTTGATCTCAAATGTGGCCTCTTTCTTGTCTAAAACAGCAGTAGCCAGACGGAACGCTCCAGATGTGGGTTTCGGACGATTGCTTTTCTAGTAATTAATATTCTTGCAGGGAAGAGTTTTATCCGTAGCGAAACTTTCTTAGGAAACCATCGAACCTAAACAACCGATTTACGTTGACTATACTAGCTTATCATTTCATTTAAGGGTGCGTTCGATTGACCGTATTCCGGAATAAGAATACATGGAATGTAAGTTAAAAATCGTTCGTTTTTACGGAGATTCACATTAAAATTGTGAAACATCCGCTAAAATGCTATTTAAACATATTTTTATTATCCTTGCTGCTTCGAAAGGCGCCAAACATACAGTTTTAATCATCAATCTACGTATTCTCATTCCTGAATAGGGTCGATCGAACGCGCCCTAAGACTTTTGAGAAACTTCGGAAGCCTCTCTGTTTTCCAGTTTGCCGGGGACAGTTAGAAATTAGTAGAAGCCAGAGTCTTCTAGCTTGTAATCTTTACAGGTGGCAAGATGTTGTGCTAGCTATAATTTCGCGAGGCTTAAATCTATTTATTTGCCATTTTGATAATATTTACATGTTTTACATCAAAGTTAGTGGCAAGCAGACCACAAGAAACCACTAGGCTTATAGGCAAGGCCACCTCGAAAGACAATATTAGAAGAAACTTTAGTGCTTTATATGAGTGCGGCGTGACAAGATTCAGGATTGTTTAAATAAAATCTTTTTTTAACAAAACAAAAAGTAGAACCCTGCTAATCACAAGAATACGAGTGTTATCTTCGTTAGAAAGAAAGCCAAGGTGAACAAGGCCGAACTGAAATAAGCGTGCAAAGAAAGATCTTCAATCGTGCAGAAACTTTCACCTACTCACGCATTTACCCCGATTTACCACTCTCTTCAATCCCTGTGAAAAGATTAATTTTACGTAGTCTGTTTTTAGAACAATGCCTTTGTTACAAAACCAGTCACTTTTGAAACGGCCTCAAGCTTGTTCTTAATTTAGCTTTGAAGTAATTTTTTATGCAACCACCCAAGAACATTTCCGAATCGGTTGCGAAAAACTTAAAACTGAAATAATTGTCCAAAACGGGTAAGAGTTTTGCCCAAATAGTAAGCTAAAACCTTGGTTTTATCGTTAGCAAAAATTAAGTAATGTAGAAGAGGAGACGTTCTACTAAACTGGCATGCTTACAAGGACTGTCTCTAGGAGATAGTTTGACTCAATAACATGACATAATAAAGTTTTTTGCTTGCATGGTTCACTACTGCATTGTGAGAAGCAAATTTTGTAATTTTAACTGTCTAACAGCGGCAATTGGGTTTTGCTGTATAAACGGTTAAAATGGACAAGTTAGAATTGATATAAATGGGCTTTGTTTCTGAATCATTGTGCGTAAGTAGGAATGTACCTTTTCGCCGCAGTATTGGTGAAAATTAATCAAGGAAAGCGACATTTGGAAACCTCTCCGAGTTCTGTAGTTCTGTTAGTGCAGCCAAGGAAAAAATTTAAGCTGAGTACTTCTGAATTTGCTTCTCTAACTATCGAGATGCTGAAACAATTTCATCAGTCCTGTTTCTTTAATCAGCCGAAAATGTATCAGGTGTCAGCCATTACATCATGCTTGAGAAACAGTGGCTGTTGAATTGTTTTCAGATCGCTTTTGTAAAATTAAAGCGCGAACACCGATCACAACAGAAAGAACGGAATTTCTGTTAACAAATGCGTTTAGAGAAGAACTGGACCACGTAAGTCATTTATCACCGATTTTGGATTGCTAAATAGTCGACGACAGTCTTGAAACCTTACCCTGTCTAGGACGATTCCAGACCCTTTGTACGACAGACTTGCTTGAAATTATATACCCGGTTTAGGGCAGAGGGGCCAAAATTCATAACCTATCCAGCGGCACGTCCCCTTATAGGCATTATATGGGGGAGTAGCCCCCTGGAAAACCCCCCTGTGGTAGTATAAACCGAATTTAATTTTGGAACGAGAACTAATCACACTTTCTGTAGTGAAACGACAAAATGGTGACTGAATATATATCACTCCTACCGACAATGGTTACAGGACACGTTGAGATATTTAGAAATTTTCGGATGCCACTCACGGTTGTATGAAGGCGAAAGTGGATCACTGTGCAGTATCTGAAAGGCTTCATACTTTTAAAGGAGAGCTCTGCACTATGCTGACCGATGACGGTCATTAATGCAAGTGCGGCCGCAACACTACTAGAACAGAGACCTGAAAAAAAAAATTCAGGCTCTGAGCGGGATTCGAATCCACGACCTCTGCGATGCCGGTGCAGTGCTCTCCCAACTGAGCTATCAAAGCCACATGAGAGCGGTCGTATGCGGGTTAGCCCTTTATATGTGGACGTTATACTTGGCCCAAGTATAGTAAAGAATGAAATTAATTTTGTCCATTAGTAGCAACTGAGTGATGACGGTCATTAATGCAAGTGCGGCCGCAACACAACAATAATCCTTATCCGGATTCTAATCGCGCGCGATGCGAGCCATGAGGCATGACGCTTTCCCTGCATTCGGCTGTTTAGAAAAGAATAAAAAAATCGTAAAAGGTCAGCTTCAATATTTGCGAAGAGACAGCTTACGTAAGTTGAAACTGAAGTCTTTGTTTTAGGTGACCTTTGGGCCAGAAACGTGCCTGTTATTATATATCCTGGGAGCGGCTGTCTGTGTACTTTACCGACAGCAGCTTTGGAAACCCTGAATCGCTTGTCTGGAAGCTGGAAACAATATTTCTGTACACCTTTCTGTACTTTATTACACACCGGCCTATTCTCTTGAGAACGAAGGTAACCATTATTAATCAGTTTTTAAGGCATGACGATCTCGGGTTCCTACGATAATCCAAGCTGACGTTTAATAGTCTTCCTGTGTCATTTTAACGCTGCGTTCAATGCTTGCGTTTCAGTTCGAGTTCCCAGAAGCCGCGAGCATTGTGAGAAACGAGTTTTCGGCCCGAGTTTTCGGCCCTTCGCCGCCTCTGCTTCAAATAGCTTGAGTGCATATACATATAGATTCCCTACGTGGCGAGCAGTTGTTCGGAAGTCATTCAGGAGTGAGAAGGTAAGCTTATAAATGTAAGCAACAACAGTTTTAAGTCGTAAGTTCGGCACGGTAGGGACCTTTACTCAGCTACAACCAACAGGCAAAGAAAGCAACAAACCTGCTTGTACTTTTTGCAGTTGTTTTTACCAACAGTTCTCCTCGTGCAGCGGTTCATTTAAAGTG
>JAEMWC010000562.1:112500-120000 GCA_016490735.1 Pachyseris speciosa | reverse complement strand
AGTTTAAGCATATTCCAATTGTGACAATAGGTCACATTGTTCCTGTTCACAGTCTTACTCTGCCGTATCTGATTTCATGTCACAGGTTACATATGAATGTAATGCATTCACTAGAGAGCAGTTCTCAACACTGAAATATTTCTTGGTCGGAACTCTGACCAATTTGTTTTCAATATTTTTTTGTGAACTAGTTCGGCAATTAGCTTGCGATTATTCACTGTCAGGCTGTCAGACATGATCAATAACCGCGAGTTCGGAGATTATTAACTGTATAATTATCAACTGCAAAAAGGAAAGGGCGCGCTTTCAGTTAGGCCGCGAAAGGAAATTTATAATAATGCGCGCGTAGAAAGTTTGTTGGTCCCAACAATGTGGCTTGTCTGCGGTATAGCTTCATTAACTGTATTTACGATATACTTGAGATAATTCTGTCAACGACCGAATTTGGGAAACATTTCTCCCGTAAAATAAAAACAAGTTTTTTGATGAAAACCAAACCACGCTTTATTTTTTCAAAACATCGTATATCGACATTCTATTGTTTTACACGTGTTTTATTGGCAATTGCTACTACACGTGATATTCCACCCATTAAAGCGCGAACACCGATCAGAACAGAAAGAACGGAATTTCTGTTAACAAATGCGTTTAGAGAAGAAATGGACCACGTGAGTCATTCATCACCGATTTTGGATTGCTCAATAGTCGACGACAGTCTTGAAACCTTACCCTGTCTAGGACGATTCCAGACCCTTTGCACGACAGACTTGGTTGAAATTATATACCCGGTTTAGGGCAGAGGGGCCAAACTTCATAACCTATCCAGCGGCACGTCCCCTTATAGGCATCATATGGGGGAGTAGCCCCTGGGAAACCCCCTGTGGTAGTATAAACCGAATTTAATTTTGGAACGAAAACTAATCACACTTTCTCTAGTGAAACGACCAAATGGCTACTGAATATATATCAGGCCTACCGACAATGGTTACAGGACACGTTGAGATATTTAGAAATTTTCGGATGCCACTCACGGCTGTATGAAGGCGAAAGTGGATCACTGTGCAGTATCTGAAAGGCTTCATACTTTTAAAGGAGAGCTCTGCACTATGCTGACCTTTCAACAAAAATCCTTATCCGGATTCTAATCGCGCGCGATGCGAGCCATGAGGCGTGACGCTTTCCCTGCATTCGGCTGTTTAGAAAAGAATAATAATAATAATAAAAAAAAAAGCCGCAAAAGGTCAGCTTCAATATTTGCGAAGAGACAGCTTACGTAAGTTGAAACTGAAGTCTTTGTTTTCGGTGACCTTTGGGCCAGAAGCGTGCCTGTTATTATATATCCTGGGAGCGGCTGTCTGTGTACTTTACCGACAGCAGCTTTGGAAACCCTGAATCGCTTGTCTGGAAGCTGGAAACAATATTTCTGTACACCTTTCTGTACTTTATTATACATCGGGCTATTCTCTTGAGAACGAAGGTAACCATTATTAATCAGTTTTTAAGGCATGTCGATCTCGGGTTCCTACGATAATCCAAGCTGAGGTTTAATAGTCTTCCTGTGTCGTTTTAACGCTGCGTTCAATGCTTGCGTTTCAGTTCGAGTTCCCAGAAGCCGCGAGCATTGTGAGAAACGAGTTTTCGGCCCGAGTTTTCGGCCCTTCGCCGCCTCTGCTTCAAATAGCTTGAGTGCATATACATATAGATTCTTTACGTGGCGAGCAATTGTTCGGAAGGCATTCAGGAGTGAGAAGGTAAGCTTATAAATGTAAGCAACAACAGTTTTAAGTCGTAAGTTCGGCACGGTTATGGACCTTTGTTCAGCTGCCACCAACAGGCAAAGAAAGCAACAAAACTGCTTGTACTTTTTGCAGTTGTTTTTACCAACAGTTATCCTCGTGCGGCGGTTCATTAATTGATGCTCTCTTCGTTGACAACTAATTTTTGTTGGCGGAGTACTTGAACGAAATCCAAACTCGAGAGAAGCCTTTATAGCACGTGACTAACATTGGAGTGAAACTTATAAATATCACTTTAAAACGGGCTGACAATTAATTGGACTTTTCGCTACAATCTGCAGTCTTTTTCATCTCGGATAGGTGATAATTTCAGACGCTTCTGGAAACGGTTGCTTCGGGTTATTAAGGAAGTGTGTGTGCAACGATGACTTTGATTATTTTACACAGTCTTCTTTTATTTGGCGGAACTTGCTCCTTGATGAAGGAAGCGTTGTAGTCTAAATAAATTGACTACTCTCAGTTTTCCGTTATTTATCGAGATCTTCATGAGGAGGGGAAAACTCGCTTGTTGGATCTTGAAGTTTCTGCGTTTTCCTAAAATAAAGGCAGGCATAAATACTACTTATATCAGCCCCACTTGCATGCATTTTAGTCACATATATACTGTCATTTTGTCGTCACACAAAAAAAAAACAAACAAACAAAACAAAAGAACAACAACG
The DNA here is from genome assembly GCA_016490735.1 of Pachyseris speciosa. Classification (NCBI taxonomy): domain Eukaryota; kingdom Metazoa; phylum Cnidaria; class Anthozoa; order Scleractinia; family Pachyseridae; genus Pachyseris; species Pachyseris speciosa. The sequence goes on along the minus strand of JAEMWC010000562.1, from coordinate 117,542 downwards.
AGCGACATGATTTGTACTTTATTGGACTGTGTAAAAATCTTCCATGTATCATATCAAAATAAAGTATGTCTGTACTGATAAGGGTAGCTCTGTTGTTGAAGATATTCTGATGTCATGTCTTGAAATAATCATCATGTGATAATGGATTATCTGACTGTATACCGATTTCAGCACGAGAAAGCGCATCCTCGGAGACCCAGGGGCAGAGAGTCGGGTTGGGACGAAGATTCAGGAGGAGCGAAAGTTTACAAGACGGACGGGAGAGCCCCTGGGAACATTTCTTTATCGGACTCGTTCCAGAAGCTATTGAAATCCAGCTTCGTGATTGGGCGGAAATTTTCTGGCAAGGAATTTTTTTTCTGCCCAATCGGCGATCAGCTTATATATCGCACTCCTTTCGTGGCTCCTTACACCAACAAGTAAGCGGTCAATCTGCTGTCGACCATATTTTTAGTGGTTCCACTTGTCTCGTTCGCTCGACAGATTTATCCTAAGAGGAACATTTTGGTGGCAAGAGACCCCCAAAACCCAGAAATCCACAAATTAAAATTGAACTCAAGCAACAATCACTTGCAAGGAACTAGAAAAATCAAGATGAAGACTGACCGCAGGCATCGTAAACTTAACGCGACGAACAGCATGTAACTCGGTCTCTTTCTCTCGTTAGGATCATTGTTGTTTGGTTTGGGCTTTTTTCTCTGGTTTACGTACGGGCAGTGGGCCACCCTGAAACTCTTCGGGGCGATGAAATTTCTGTTGCACGGGCCAGACAAGTTTGCCGATCTGGCGAGAAGCACGCAGCTCGGCGGTTTAATATTTTGCTCACGAAATCGAACCTTGCAATCGACCGTCTCAGCTCAATTTCGAGCGAGACCACGAAAAGGCCTTAGAGAAAGATGTTTTGGTTTTCAAATTTTTGACTGGTATCTGTTGGCCAATATGCTTTTCTTCCCAAGGTGTGCATAAAAATATGCAGATTGCCTTGCAGTTGTGATAATTGTGTTGCACTGTACATGCAAGATGCATGGTAATTTGCACAAGCTTTCCATGCTTGTGCAAATTACCATGCATCTTGCGTGTACAGTACAACACAATTAGCAATTAAAGAATTAGCGAATTAAAGAACACTACACACAAACCATACCCATAACCTGAATACAATTACAAAATATGTTAACGTGGTCACTCAAACGAGAACATTTAGTAGCTTCTCAGTAAGATATCCCCTTTTAGATAAAGTGGAAACAAAAAGAATCAATAAAATAACAATAAAATAAAACTAGAAGGGATTGTTATTTCATTTATTTTTTGTTTGTTCAGAAGTTTTCTTGATAGTAAGATGTAACTTTAAATTCAAGTTTCCAATGTAATCTGTTTGGATATTGTAGTGATTATTTTTCGCAAGCCTTATGGCCTCAGAGTTGTTATTAGGTTTTAGAGTACCTGACTGGAATCTAACAGAAGCTGGCTTTTTTATGAGAATTGAAACAGCCTTCAAAAAACGTTGGAATCTTTTCATTGAAAAGCAGGTGGATCAAAGTTTAAAGAAGCCACGTTTTAGCCAGTTGCCAGCACTTCAGGAGAAGCCTAACTTGTACTAAATGAAATTTCCAATGAGTATACCCAAGATGAAATTACACCCTCAGTTTCAGAGGGGGGTACAAAAAGATTTAAAATTATTCTTAAAATTTAATTGTCCATCTGTTATCTGTTGGTCTTTCACTTTGCTTTTCTACAGCGGCCCAAAAGGGTCAATCACTAATCAGTTTACCAAAACAAAAATCAGTTTCCCATAACACAAAACAGTTTCTCAAAATACAAACAATTTCCTGAAACACAAGTTAGTTTACCATCATCATTCACTGAAACACCTGTAATTGCCCTCCTTTGCAGCCATTGTTTGTGTCGGTCCTATTCTCCCTCCCCACCAACGTCTGCTGAACTGAGCCGGACATTCCATTCCAGGAACTGACAAATCACATCGCAGCTTTTAAATTTCGGTGGCTAAGTTACCATGGCCTCTTCACGGCCGTTGTTTTTGTCTGTTCTATTCTCCCTCCTGATTGGATACTCAGACACAATGGGAATGGAATGTTCGGCTCAGTTCAGCAGATGTTGGTGGGGAGGGAGAATAGGACCGAGACAAACAACGGCTGTGAAGGAGGCTAACCTGTAATAGGCTAATCATAGTAAGTGCACTGCACAAGATGTTCAGCAATACCATATCACACTGCCTAATGCATACATCACTTTATAGATCACTTTATTTACCCTCGGATTTTAGAGTAGCTTGTGTAGCTAATATCTCCGAGCATTTAACCATCAGATGAGAGATACATGTAGACCACCAAACCAGGAACTACGTCCCCTACTCTTTTCGAGCAGTGTGTGGGTTCTTTTACATCCCACAGAATCAATTGTGAAGAGTTGCGAGCCTAATTCTTAGGAGCTATGAAAGCCCTGTAATGCTACAAAAGGTATCAGGTCAATACCGTACCCCGATTACCATGCAAAACATCTGCCACAAATCTGATAAGGTCTCAAGAATTATGCTAACTCTACCAATACATAACACACGCCATTTTCCATTCTTTTCCCTCCAACACACTGGAGTAGTTCCTATTCGAGTCTTAACTATAACCAAGGTAATCACCTATTTCAAAAGCATAATCTGAACTCACAGCAACGTCAAAATGGCATCTGTATGCAAGAGAATGTCAGAGTATTGGGAACTGATTTTGATTTGATAAATTGGTTTGCGATTTCGGCCTCCGTACTTTTCCACAGAAAAGCAGTCTTCAAGCCCAATGACCTTAACCACTTAACCTGGTCTTTCATGATTTTCATAATATAAGTGGATGGAGAGACAACCACGACTACGGGTAAATTATTTTAAACTGGATTTTCTCAGGCCATTTCAAGGTCTCTCTCGAAATTGAGCTGGGCTGAGCTGAGACGCGACTTCGAGTCGATTGTAAGCAGTGGACGGTTCGATTTCGTGAGCAAAACACAATTCAACGGCTGCGTTTCACTCGCCCGATCGGTAAACTTGCCTGGCCTGTGCAACAGAAATTCCATCGCCCCGAAAAGTTTCAGGAGCGGCCCACTGCCTGTGAGTACATCAGATAAAAACAAAAGCTCATACCAAACAACAACAATTGTGGCCGAGTTGTCAACAATTCTTCGCGTGAAGTTTACGATACCTGCGATCGGTCTTCATCTTGATTTTTCTAGTTCCTTACAAGTGATATTTGCTTGAGTAGAAGTTGAATTTGTCGATATCTGAGTTTTGTGGGCCCCTTTCCACCATAACTTTCCTCGAAGTGTCGATGCAGCGATCGAAAACATGGCTGACAGCAGATTGAACGTTTTACCTTCGGTATAAGAAGTCACGAAAGGTGTGCGATATATAAGCTGATCCCCGATTGGGCAGAAAAAATTCCTTGCCAGAAAATTTCCGCCCAATCAGGAAACTGTATTTCAATGGCTTCTGGAACGAGTCCGATAAAGAAATGTTCCCAGGGGCTCTCCCGACTGTCTTGTAAACTTTCGCTCGTCCCGACTCTTTGTCCCGTCCCGACTATCTGCCCCTGGGTCTCCGAGGATGGAGAAAGCGTTACTAGTCATAAACCTAACTTTCTGTCATGAATTAAGTGGTTTTGATTATTTCGATTATATCACAGGCAGCCCAAGCTCTCTTTATGAACCACACAAGGAACACAGTATGGCGTCGAATTATAAGGGTTTGTATGGGATTTTCTACAAGATATCCATGAAGGTCGCTAAAAGTGAAAATATTCAATAAAAATGGCTTACCTTATTCCATACGTGTGTTGTTTACTCCTGGTGTCGTTATTTTACCGATTTAACTTGATTTAAGCGATTTTTTTGAATCCTGGTTTTCTCTTCATAAAGAGGAGACAAGGCGAAACACAGGCGGTCCGGATAGCCTGCCGAACGAAGTCAAAAATCCCAGGCTAAAATGTACCCACGGCCTCAAATCCACCGCAGAATTCAAGGGCAAAGGTTGATCTTTCATTTCAGTTCTCTAGCCACACAATCGCAGCTCTGAGATCGACGCCGGGCGGCTCTTCGTGTCCCCAGTGAAACGATAAAACGATGGCAGACATCCGTGTACATTTTAAACACGACACAACGACCGTTGAAATCGGCTTGGTAACCTCGTCATGTTGGCAAACCAAGACTCGCGGGGTACTAGACCTCAATTTGTCAGCAACACTTCTTGTAACACCCGGGGTCCCCTCAGGATGAATCTACACTGCTCCATTGTCTCAAGCAGCCGATCAAAACCGCGCAGCGTCGTGTTTACATGTGCGAAAAATGTGCACAACTCGGAGGAAACCCAGGAAGAAATGTAGCCGTTAAATCTGTAATTTATTTTCAAAAATGTAAGTATTTGAACTGGTTTTTGTTTATTTTTATTTCTCATGCATGTATGTGTGTATGCTAGATGTTTCCCGTTCTGGACAACTTCAAGTTTTCCAATATATTCGCATGTTGTTCTCTCTTACAAGCGATCACGAGCGGAGCTAAGCGATCAATTCCAGGTGCTGCATAGCTCTCTAAGAAGCTACAGTACTAAAGAAGGGATCGAAAGACAAAAAGCCGTGATAGAAGCACACCATCTTGCTGCAAATACAAATGGCCGGGCCCGGCAAAACAAAAATTGCAAGACAGATTATTACACGGCTCAAAATCCTATTCTTACAAAGATAACTGGCTTTATTCTCTCCGAAAGCACTTAAATGAGCCAAACCAAACTTAGATAAAATGCCTCAAAGGGCGTGAAAACCACAGTCGCTAAACAGAAACAACAAGGGTTCAAACAAACAGGCGTTGAAACTTGTCACCCAGAAATGACCTTTGAGATCAAGTATGCGACCTTTACGCACATGGCTCCATTTAGTCACTAACATGAAAATCCTCTAAATCATCATGTTAACCCGCTGAAAACATACAAGAAGCTAAATGGGTCAAAAGACCGAAATAGAAGCGACAAACATGTGAGTAGGAGACGTGTA
>JAEMWC010000562.1:57500-102500 GCA_016490735.1 Pachyseris speciosa | reverse complement strand
GCCTTGGGCTTTCGGCGTTGATTAAAGAGTGCACTCGGATTTTCGTAACTAAAACGTCGGCTAAAAGATTCGCAGTTGGGAAATCATGGCCCCTGAGGTTTTCGGAAAGGTCATAATTGGTGTTTTTGGCAGTCAAAAACGTCAGCTAGCATTTTCGGGGGAAAAAATAGTTCCCTAGAAAGGTTGTAGAAAGTTCATTTCAGCTTGCATTTTCACAAAGGAAGATTTTGTTCCCTAACATTTTCGGGCAATTAAACTTCCAGCTAGGGAATCCGAACAGATGAACTTCGTCTAGCTTATGAAAATATCACTTTAAACAGACTTCAAACACCACATGGTACCTAAAAATGCCTTTCTACATATTTTGGTTGATTTGGCTCGTTGGGTGCCCCTGATAGATGAGCAGAAACACTTAGTCGGGGTGGGGGTGCAAGAGACAATTTTTTACAAAATATGTCTGTATTGATCTGCGCAATGACCTAAATTTGTGGACTGGCTTTAGTTATTTGCAGAGAGCAAATCATCAAAGTATCACTTTGCCAAAAATGGGTGTTTTTGCCTATACATTCTATCAGTCTTTCGAATGTTATGAAAAAAGAATTAAACAGATTGGATTTATTGTAGTTCATTGCATAGAAGGTTTGTCCACATTAAATTTGGGCCCTAAGAATCTGGTAAAAGTAAAAGCATGGAAAGTAAATAATTTTTACCATCTACAAATTCCATGCCAGTTCCAAATTTCAAATCTGCATAGGGTCACGAAAAAAATTGCTGTGGTCAGGTTTTCCCATCTCTTCAGGCAATATCAGTGCAAAAGTGTTTGTTACATATGAAACAAAAGGAAAAAAATCAAACAGGCATGACAATGCCCTTCTCCAGCAAAGTAATAGCACAGAGACGGGATGTAAACAACACATCAGCTCAAAACTAGTTCTTCAGTTCTTTATTTTTCTAATTAGTATTTTTTACAAATTCGACATGCCCACAGCTGATGCTAATCTAAGTAGGTCATGTCTTAACTAAAGAGAGTAGGTAGGCAAGTTTACAGGAATCAGGAAGATAAATGTACAAGTGTATAAATTATAAAATTAAGTTTGTGAGTTAATTAGTACCATATGAGTAGAAAGCGGTATTAGATATCTTATTTTTACAAAAATACTTAATAGATCTAAATCTGCAATACAATTGGCACGATACTTATTATTCTGAAAATGCAACAAAGTTTTAAGAAAACTTGACCTTTTGTATGATGTTTCGTATATCGAGATAAGAGTCTTCCGAGGTCAGAATATCGAAAAGTGCTCTTTTAATTTTTCATATATTGAAGTCATATATTGAAAGATTTCTTAATGTAAGAGGCATCTCGTTCCAAATTGTTGTTCCAATTCTAGAAAACGAGTTTAGTTGAATAGAGAGTCTAGAGCTTTGTGTGTAAAAGTTGTTCGAAGCAGAGGATCGGGTATTATAAGAGTGAATATAAGAAATGTCTTGTAACAGATCTCGAATATTTCTAGGTGCATTTCTGTGTCTAATGTCAAACATCAAGTTAGCTGTAAGTTCATTGAAAATAAGAAAATTGTAGAGGTAAGACGCCGGCATCGGAAAAGAGAGGAATTGCATGCTGATTGTAGTCAGAAAAATAAATAAAGCGGAGAGCGCGTTTTTGCAGCTTGAGAAGCTTATCAAGATATGATTTACATGTTTGGCCCCAAGCTATCACACCATAGCTTAAATAGGGTGCAAAAATAACAAGACATTGATAATAGGCTGTATCTATAAACATCCTACCTGCATTTTTGAACAGTTTCGTAACCAACTAAGTAATATAATTAACAACTCAACCCTAATAGTCACGAAATTTACATCTTTGGTGACATAAATATTGATTTTCTAAAACACAATGAACATTTTCAAACTGAAGAATTTTTAGATATGCTTTTTGCCAATAACTTCCCTCCTATTATAACTAAACCCACAAGACTTACCGATCATACAGCAACACTTATAGATCATATTTATACAAATTCTTTACAACACTTCACCGCGGGAATTTTAACAGTTGATATAACAGATCATTTTCCAATTTTTTGTGTAATTGAAACCCAGCCTCCACGGAATAAGAATAAAAGATACTTTATAGATTATTCTAAATTTAAGAATGAACTATTTTTAGATGACATTAATCTGATTGATTGGCAAGAAATTCTCAAACCTGATAAGGATTTAGATGAAAAGGTGCTGAACAGACGTAATTAGCGTTCTAAATCAGCTTGTAGAGAAACATGCACCTATAAAAAAAGCTAGTCAAACCAAGCAAAAACAACTTAATAACCCATGGCTTACTAAGGGTATACTAAAGTCAATAAAAAGGAAACAGAAAATGTACCGCACGCATTTCTTGAGTAAAGACATGCAAAAAGCAAGTGAATACAAGCATTATGAAAATGTACTTACATATATAAAGAATAAAAGTAAATCTGACTACTATAGCGCACAATTTTTAAGATATAAGGATAACCTCAAGCAAACCTGGAAACTCATTGGTACTCTTGTTAAAAGGAAAACTAAAGGTCAGACTCGTCCCACTAGTATTACCCTTAACAATAAGACCTTCACACAGGAGGAGGATATTGCTGAACTATTTAATAATTTCTTTGTGAATATCGGGCCAATAACAGAAGCACAGGTATTTGCATTATTTACAAGTCTAAACGAAAATAAAACTTCCCTTAAACATCCCCAACAAGCTAATTAAACTCGCAAGTGAGCCTCTCTCCAAACCTCTTACTGTAATATATAACGAGTCAATATTAACGGGGAAAGCTCCTGAACTTTTCAAAATATCAAAGGTAACTCACATATTTAAGAGTGGTGCAGTAACTGAACTAAGGAATTATAGGACTATAGCAGTTATTTCTCCTTTTAGTAAAGTTCTGGAACGATTAGTGTATCAGCAACTTGTCTCCTTCTTAGAAAAACAATGTCTGCTTTTTAACTAGAAACTCTTGAAAACTTAAAATGAGCAATTGACGATGGAAAAATAACATGCGCTGTTTTTAAGTAAATATGGCATTCGAGGTCTCCCCCATGCATGGTTTTCAAGCTATATAACCAATCGTAAACAGTTTGTAAAAGTTGGTAATACAGAATCCAGCTTAAAAACCATTACGTGTGGTGTCCCTCAAGGTTCCACCTTAGGACCACTACTTTTTCTGCTGTACATTAATGACCTACCTGAATCCTCGAGGAAACTGATTTTTAGAATTTTTGCTGACGATACAAATATTTCCTGTTCATCAAAAGACCCAGAACAATTGCAAAGAGTTATAAATGAAGAACTTGGGAATGTTTTAAAATATTGTACAGCAAATAAGCTATCAATTAACTTTAAGAAGACCCATTATATGTTAATAACTTCACCTAGGAAGAAAGTTGATGTTCAAGTATTGGCTTGTGACATAGAACAAAAATCTCAAATTAAATACCTCGGCGTCTTTATTGATGATTGCTTAAAATGGGATGCCAGCTCCAGTACATTAACAACAAAATAACAAAAAACATTGGAATTTTATATAAACTTAGATACTATGTCTCTATGAATACGCTCAAACAACTATACTATACGCTTATATATCCGTATCTAAATTACGGGTTAATGAGCTGGGGTACAGCATGCCAAACTAGATTGAAAAAGATGAAAATAAGCCATAACAATTGCCTCCGCTGCATCTTCTTTGCAGATAAAAGAGAAAATGCAACACCATACTTTACTCTTTTAGATATCCTTAAGTTAGAGAACATTTTTACGTTGAAAATTGGTTCCCTTGTCCATAAATTACAATACAATAAACAAGAGACACGCCCCAGCACTCCATGATCTCGTTTCCCTAGCTTCTGATATTATATCTTCCCTAGCTTCTGATATTATTCTTATATTATTTTATACTTATGTAATTGTACAGTCTGCCTTACTGATGTATTTTTGACTCTAATTTAATCACCAGAGCTCTATAATTAGTGTTACATTCTACTTCCCCCATTTCTGTAATTGCACAGAGGTAGTGGCCAACACGAAAGCCTTGCTCCTTTGGTCACTACGCACTTCTCCCCTAGAAGGTAAAATCACATAATATAATGCTCTGGTTGTTTATTATTTATTTCTATTATAAACATTTGTATTTCAGCCAAATAAGTGTGAATAAAATTGAATTAAATTGAATTGAATTGATAGATATTTATAATAATAATAATAGTGTGTTTTGGAACAAAATGTCGTAGTTTAGATATTAAACCTATGCTTCGGCTAATTTTAATATATATATATATATATATGAACAATATGGTGTTTCCAAGATGAATTGTTATCAATTAGGATCCCTAGATATTTTACGAACTCCTAGTATTCTAAAGCTACATTTTTATTTTGCTCGTTATCTAGTAGCCTGCGAAGCAGTCGATTCCTTGCCAAAAGCTGCGCGGGCAGATCGAGCCAACTAGCGAGCGAACAAGCGTGACACTAGGGTAAGCAAAAAAAATGGAAAAAAGCGGGGACGGGTGGGGGGAGAAGGAATCACCTGCAGTCAATCCCACACATTTTACCGAACGCCGTTTGCCCACGAACGGGGAGAAATGATGCATTTTGATTGGTTAGTAGCCTGTCAGTCAAGAAGAAAATCAGAAATTTGACAGTTCATGCATCCGACATCAGAAACACGACGAACTGAGGTATCTTTCAAATTTTCTGTTCAGGAAACGTTGAATGATCTTTCCCAAAACGGTAAACATATTCGGCTGAAACCGGAGCCTGAGGCCTGCAATTTTACCAGCTGGCTTTGGTAAAAGCGCCATCTATCAGATACTTGCGAGAGTGAAGGAGAAAATTTCTGAAGAATCTGCCCGGCGTCGACAAAACCCGGATCTGATCGGATCGGATCACGGATGGGAAAAGAGTAATAAACAAAAAGTATATTGCAATGAACATTGGAGAAATGCTGACATACTGTGTCATATTGCGTGACATATTGGAGCTTAGGCCCAACTGAAAGTGGTTTCCCACCATGGAAAGTGATTTCCCGACATTTAGTCTCCTTCACGGCTGTCGCCATGGACGAAAGCAAGCGGGTGGGACGCATTATTTTATCATTCAGTTATAATTTCTTTTTTTAAATATCATCTCACGTGTTTATTTACTTTTTCTATATTTGATATTATTTTAGCAAGGGGAAGAGAAGAGACGAAAAACCAGGTGGGGAGTCACGTTTTTTAGATGTGACGATTAAAGTGTAGTGTACGCGAGCGATTTATTTATTTAAATCCATGTTGGCTTCTTCTATGAACTCTCTCAGCTCCTCTTAACCTAAATCGCAATTATTTCACGCCGAACGACTTAAATTCCACGAGTATATGGAACTCGGAGACGAACAGTTAGAGATCGCACAATAATTTTGGCCGTCTAGTTGTGAAATCATCACGTATTTTTTGCATTGTAATATTATAATAATCTTTGCAAACCCCTTGGCTATTTTAATAATTATATAATATAACCACTGTGACCAAAAATATGCTCGTTGATCAATTATTTCATATGGAAAGCGACAAGTATTTTTTCAGCGGCGCGAATTCGCCAGCGGAGCTTTTAGGAAACCCCGGACGGCTAGGCATTTTCTTAAAATGAGTTTTCTCAGTCTGTAGAAAAGAATTCGATTTATGGTCTTAAGTTTTCGAAAAAATGTCTTTAAGTCTAAAATCTGGTCGACCGTCATTGAAACATCCCAGACAAAAGCCTCCAGACTGTAATGGCAACGCACGTGCTCGACCCGTCTGACGCCGTTCTGGTCGGCGATCATGCGAATTCACGCCGCTGAAAAAAATACTTGTCGCTTTCCATATGAAATAATTGATCAACGAGCATATTTTTGGTCACAGTGGTTATATTATATAATTATTAAAAGAGCCAAGGGGTTTGTAAAGATTATTATAATATTACAATACGAAAAATACGCGATGATTTCACAACTAGACGGCCAAAATTATTGTGCGATCTCTAACTGTTCATCACTGAGTTCTATATACTTGTGGAATTTAAGTCGTTCGGCGCGTAATAATTGCGATTTAGGTTAAGAGGAGCTGAGCGAGTTCATAGAAGAAGCCAACATGGATTTAACTAAATAAATCGCTCGCGTACATTACACTTTAATCGTCACATCTAAAAAACGTTTCATACTCTCCACCTCGTTTTTCGTCTCTTCTCTTGCCCTTGCTAAAATAATATCAAATATAGCAAAAGTAAATAAACACGTGAGATGATATTAAAAAAAGAAATTGTAACTGAATGATAAAATAATGCGTCCTTTCCGCTTGCTTTCATCCATGGCGACAGCCGTGAAGGAGCGGACTAAATGTCGGGGAGATCACTTTCCATGGCGGGAAATCACTTTCAGTAGGGCCTAAGCTCCAATATGTCACGCAATATGTCACAGTATGTCAGCATTTCTCCAATGTTCATTGTAATATACTTTTTGTTTATTACTCTTTTCCCATCCGTGGTCCGATCCGTGATCCGATCCGATCCGATCCGATCCGATCCAATCCTGATTTTGTCGACGCCGGAATCTGCCCGTGTTCTCGCGATCTTCAGAGCTTGATTGAAGATCAAATAATGTAGGAGAAATCAATGGACTTGACTGCGAATTCGTTGCCACAAGCTTCCTTTGTGGATGTAGGAGCGGGGAAATTTCAGTTGCTAACTCGTCCGCGGAAAATTCGCAGGAGAAAGAGTTTCAGTGTTGGTTATTTCACCATTATCACTGTCGCTAAACGGTACTCGCTTCGCTAAATTCCATTTTGTTGTCGTTAATATGCATCCACTATCGCTAAAAGCCATCACTTCCTACCGCTAAATTCCATTTGCTGTCGCTAAAGACTCCTTCGCTATCGCTAGATGCTCTCCTTTCAGTCTCCTTTGCCAACGCCGTAACTTACATTCGCTGTCGCAATAAATACTCCTTCGCTATCGCTTGCAAAAACTCATCTGCTATCACTAAATTCCATTCGCTTTCGCTGCTACTCCTTCGCTATCGCTAAAAGCCATTCGCTATTGCTAAAACTCATTTTCCGTCGCTAGAAATACTTATTCGCTATCACAAAAATTCACGCAGTATTTGCTTTTGCCGGTTGTGAAAAAGATTTACCTGAGGTTAATTATGATTGGTTCTAATTTGACAGTTGTTGTGGGCGTTAGGTAAGATGTGTGGGACTGACTGCAGGCGATTCCTTCGCCGCCCCACCCCATCCCCGCTTTTTCCCAATTTTTTTGCTCACCGCAGTGTCACGCTCGTTCGCCCGCTTGCTTGCTCGATCTCCCCGCGCAGGGTTTGGCAAGGAACTGACTGCTTCGCAGGCTAGTTATCTAGTGCAAGAATTAATTGAAAATCTTACCTCGCAAATGAGCAGTGTGGAGAAATCTTTTTTTTTTCTCTAACTGAATCCTTTATTCAGAGAGTAAACATTACAAAACAGCTTTCCGCCTCCAAATTAAAGAGGAAGTTTGAGGAAAAAAGGCAAACAAGAGCTCTCTCTCAGCTCCCTTTTTATCAGCAACCTCAACCAAGCAGTCAAACAGCAAGAATCTGACCCCGTTGCATATTGGGAAATTCCACATATCTTTGAGCAAGAAAGGCTCCTCCAAAACAATTTACAATTTTCTTAAAAGTCTCAGACCAGGCTTTAATCCTGCACCTAAAGCTGTTCGGGTACCTTCAGCATTTGATGAAACTTCCGCCAGTGAAGACTGGAGCCTGGTGAGACAAGGCTCATTTGCTTTGAGGCCCCTTGTCCACGAACAACAAACTATCAGCAGATTAAAGAGAGCGTTCGAACAGAGTTTGTTCTACTCGCAGTGCCAATAAGCAGCCCGGATGATCCCTAATTTTTAGGACATCCGTGACGTCACGAATCCATTGTTCTCGAGGAAGATGGCGACTGTTTCTCGAAGGTGGCGCGGGTTGTAAGAAATCTTTTGTTTTCTGACATGTAAAATATTCATCCGAACTTTTGACAACGAAACAGCGAGAGGAGTCTTCAGCAGCCATTTTGAAAGCGAAGTGGAAGAGAAACGAGTAGAATTTTCGCCAAAACCTTTGTGTAGAATTTTCGCCAAAACCTTTGTCCGTGAACCCAAGGTAGCCGCCGTTTTCGGATCGTTTTTCAAAGGTAGGTTGAGAGTTAGCTCAGATTATAGTATTTTTCGAATTTTCCTGTATCTCGGATTTCTTTTTACTGATTCTAGTTTTCTTGAAGTGTCATCATGCCAAATCCCAGCGTTGTAAACGACTCTGATTTTTTGTTAACTCTTTTTGAAGGTTCGGTATTGATGTTAACTGAAACCGCTTTTGAAGCCAGACTTGAGGATTGTTATGTTTCTTTGTGCTCATAACAACCGGCTTTGTTTTTATTTTTTTTTAGACCAGCCTATGTAAACGTGGGTATGCCTCCACAGGATTAATTTTGTAAAGAAAATTTTGTAATAAAGTAAAATATGTCCATTCCTTTGCAACTTGGGTTCACTTTAATTGCTCAACTGAAACAAACTTCAAATCATTTTGGAAACAGATATACAAACCACAAACAACAATTTCTTAACTCTTTTTCTACTGATCACCAAAATATTGGTCGTAGAAGACCAATGCTTTGAATACCTGCAACTTTCCCAAATCCCGGACTATGGTTGAAATGAAGCATTTTTATTACAAAATCATATGTTTTTTCAGATTTCATCACCCTGGAAACTGACCGAAACTCCCAATTTTTACTTAATATGGCTGTTTATTTTCTTTCAAAACCAAAGTCTCCCTCGGACAACACCAAAATTCACGCAACTTTGTCTTGAAGTTCTCAAGACAAAAATTCCTATTGAAGTTAAAAGTTTACATTGGCAGCAAACTTTGACTCCACCTCTTGCAATCTGTTCCACATTTACCTGCTCACTCGTTTAGCCCGACGCTGATAACGCTGTTTGATTTCAGCTGCTCTCACAGTCTGTAATGTTCACGTTTGTGACCCAAAGGAATTCTGGGATATTCTTGCCTAACAACAGCATCGAACTCCGCCAATTTCCATTTCACATATTCTTTATAAGTGTCGAGCCACCCGGCCCTGCTGGCAAAACATTGCACCGATTGCACTATTTACACGTCAAAACTCGCCAAAATTGCCATGCCAGGTCCAGGAATCCACTCACAAAACGACCCAAGACACAACTTTACTCCGTGGATTGCCTTCACTCGGTCGAATACTTTGAACGGCCCACCTCGTGTGAAATTGCTTCTCACCTCTGTTTTCTTTCAAAAGTTTGCCTCTACCCATAAACCCAGCCTTATGATGCCAGGCAGGGGGCTTCTGAGGTGGAAAATGGCTCGAAAAACACTCCTATAAATCAAATAAGCAACGAATTGTAGCTGCAGTGTTCGTTTACAAATAGACGACAGCTAGTGTGACGAGCGTGAGGACAAAGATAGAGCCTTCGGTGTTGTGAACCGGCGAAATCGCCGTGGTAACCCCTTATATGAAGTAGCCAGGTCGATTAGACCTCCTACCCTCTGAAAATTGTAAAAAAAGGCGACCAAATCGACCGGTAGAGAAAGAGTTAATGTGGGGTCTGTCAGTTTGAGCACCACATTAGAGTCAAATATTGAACAAAAGGATTTAGACACTATAGCTTATACCAATTATGCTGTACACTTCGGCTAAGTTCAGCACATTCAATATAGTTATAGTTGATGCTGTCTATTTTTTTATTTAGGTCCTTTCATTAGCCAAAAAGATGTACAAATAAAATGATTAAAATAAATTGTCGATATGTCTTCCTGGTCTTTTGTTTAATTTCACCATTGCTAATTGATACAAGGGGAGTCACATGTCTGTGGGTATTTGAATCCTGCTTGCTTTACCATGTATTCTTCAATCCCAGATTAAATCATAGTGACATTTTTAATGTCTTCAGGTCTTACTTTGAAATTGCAGCCAAATGTAAATATGGTAAAATAAATGCCAATTTCCGATAAAGGGCTTTGCACTAAGCATTGCTTTTTAGAAAAGGGGCTTTGGGTGTCCAGAAAATCATAAATGAACTTTAAAAGAATCAACATAACTTCAGTCTTTCGTGATTAAAATGCAGTGCAATCACATCTTCTAAACATCCAATTGCCATGCCAGCTAATTCCTATTTTTATTCACTACAGACAAATCAAAGCAACAGTTACTGATACCTCCGGTTGCATGGTTGTTATGAGAGGTTCAATTTTCATCTGGTATTTGTTTATCAAACCTGCCACAAAATGGGACAACGGTATTTCCTTGAAATAGGTCTGCATAAATATTTTAATTTGTGCTTGTAAAAGGGTGATATTCAAGCGTGCATTAGCAGTTTTTAATTTAACTCAGAAGTGATATAACTCTACTCTATATGAAACATCTGTGGAACATGAAAATAAAATAAATAAAAAAAAAAAAAAAAGAAAAGAGAAACATGTTAGCCCAGAGAATTAAAACATTTTGCGTATAAGACAACTCTAGAAAAATGAAATGCACGTAAGCTCAATTAAAATAACAAGACAATTCTTAATACAATGTATAGTCTTAGCAGAAATTTCAAGCACACGATACAACTTTTTGAAGACATGTTTCGGCGATCTACATCAGCCACTTAAAACCAGAACTTAATGCGAAATTACAACACAACAACGATTTTTGCTTCTTGTGACTCGATTACGTAATTCACACTGATGCATTTGCACGCGCATAATTGTAACTGTTACTATATTTTAAATTTCAAATTGCTAACGTACTCAAATTGTAAACGTACTTATAAACACTGGAAAAGGAAACAACACATTAAACTGATGATGGCATGAGTCATACCGAAACATGTCTTTAAAAAGTTGTATCGTGAGCGTGGAATTTCTGTTAATACTGTTATTGTCACGAAGTTATGGCAATGTGAACAATGTATAGTCATTTTTATTTGTTTTTAACTGACCAGTCCGTCGAATTCCCGGTCACATCCGGGGCTTTAATAGGCTAAAGCCGCATTTGAGCCATGTGGTGATCTTTAAAATATGGCGGAATTGTAAGATTTTAACGACTTTGAGTGGATCTTTGCCTGTTTTTGCGTTTGGTTCGTAACGATTTCTAAATGGGTACCACCGGAATTGAGGTGACGAGAACCATTATATTCAAGATCTTACCTTAGATAAACACCAGGTTATCGGATCGTTCTGTTTTTTCCCGCTAAATATCAAGCTCAATCTCGCCATTTCAGTATGGAGAAGCACGTTCGAGGACTTTCATCGAAGGATTGAGGCCAAAGTTAGCTGAGAATCCGAAGGGTACCAGTGGAAATGCTGATGTCTATCGCATACCTTCAAAGCCATCACAGCCTTTCAATCCAAGGAATATGATAAAAATTGTTTTTTTGTTTTCCTTTGCATTTAACCTGAACCCGTCAGGGAAGGTCCGCGCGAAGAAAACTGTCAGAAAACTTATTGTAAAGTCGTAAACAATTTTTCACGGGTCGAGCCGCCATCTTTTTTGGTTTTGAAAGTCATTACCTCATGTAAGACTCCATGTATTGTCCTTTGACTCATGTATGCTTCATTTGGTTATGTCACGGTGAAAAACGGCAAAAAACTGACCCACCCCCCGACGGGAATTTTTTTTGACCGCACTGGATAGGGATCGGAATTCTACGCGACGCCCTTCTAAATATGTCCAATCCTTACAGGTTCATTAACAAGAAAATGGATAGCCTGTTCCAGGATCTCAGGTATTTGAAGAGCGAAACACGAACAGTCGAGCGCGGTCGCACCAAATATCTGGGAACCTGGAACAGGCTAGAAAAGGAGGACAGTTAATTTCTGAAGACCACCTGTTTAAGCTTGTAGCTGTTGTAGTCATAAAGCGGTCAGCATTTTTTCCCAGCAAATGGTGAACATAAGCGAGGCAAAGACACATAACAGTTGCTTAAACCATCACAGCAAGTAGGTAATTATACACATTTGAGTGGTTAATATTTTACTTGGAATCAAAATTGAATATTTGGGGTATTTTTCATTATTTACATTATTTTGAGCGATTGTTTGCAAGGCAAAATTCACGACATTGAGCTGCAAAAAACATTGACTGGTACATGGCCACGAGTTTAGAGACTTATACCACATGAAAGAGTATTCTTTGCTCTTTTGAAATCTGTTTTCAAAACTATGGGCAACTAAAAAGGAAAATTTTGAGGCCGAGAAATACAACTTGCACTTTCGTGAAATTTGAGCTTTCCTGTCATGGCATTCCCTCGCTAAAAACTCAAATAAACTCAACGCAAAATATTTTTAAAGCAAAAATGGTTTAATAATAAATTCAGGCAGGCAACAAAATGTTTTCAAGAATATTTTCCTTGATTAACTTTCATTTTGAGGATAACTAACAGATTTTTGCTTTGTCAATGGACCTCAAGTACAAGTTCCACACTGAATTGCGGGACTCAAGTTCGAAGCACTCTTAAAATCAAATCAAAACAACACAATGGTTACTCGCACTTTTCGCTCAGAAATCGCTTCTTAACATCCAGAAGCTAAGATTAGCGATGAATGTAAAGGCATTCATACCTTGGAGACGGCTTCCTGAATAATGTGGAATAATGTTGAATTCACACGGGCACAACATTCAATCAACGGCAAATATTGCGTTACATGTATTACTTAAGGAGACCGCTGACAGCTACTGACTGAATTATCCTGCTCAGGACAAATAGTGAAGGTGGTGGTTTGTGGCCAGTGATGGTAGTTGGGGTGCACCTAAACAACAACAAAAACTATGTTAACAGCAAATCGATAAAAGGAGACACCTTATTAGACGTTTGGTATGCTAGGCAACATACGTTTTCAAAAGTGATCGTTACTATATTTGAAAACTATTTATATGCTTCTAATCTTCTAATGTAGGAGTCTGGGACCTAGATTAAGAAAAACTATCTTTGCCTAGCATACGAAACGTCTAATAAAGTGTATTCTTTTATAAATTTCCTGTTAGGATATCTTTCTTAAGCTTGGCGCCAGACCCCTATATTAAATGTATGTCGAAAACTAACAGACAAAGAAGAGCTACAAGACAAGCAATAACTGAATAAGCAAAATGTTTGTCATGGTCACAAGACGTCAGATTCATCCGGTTGGAAATTTTTGCACGATTCACCATCGATGCCTAACAGAAGTGATGATAATGTAAAAATATTCAAGCATCTCCAGGAGAGCCCCAAAAATGAGCTCTGAAAACTTTACAGAGGAAATGGCATACACCATTTGATTTTTTTCCTCCGGAATTTCTGGGTATTCCCCGTAAATGGTAAGTACCCCTTGTAACGTCTTAGTACAATAACAACATCCAACAAGAGCGTGAATAAAACTGATGCGCGGGGCTTTTCTCTTTGACTTTGATATCTCTACGTCCATGATGTAGTGGCTGCCGGTCAGACCCAGCTGTGCCACGCTGAGCCTGGTCAGCCTCAGTTGTTGCGCACAAGTTGCAAATGTTAAGCGTGACAAACACAATGGAATAGCAGCATGCGCAGACGAGTAGGCTTCTGCGTCCTGAACTGCCTGGACGTCGTTTCCATCGGTTTACACAACTGAGAAAAGTAGCCTTGAATCTGCAGGGCAGTTAAGAACTCATCGACTTTAAAGCCCTTTTGTTGAACCCATCAGACGGCGTGCTAAAAGCATGGCCACACTGTGGTTGCATCCAGCATTGTCTTGTCTGAGTGCCGCACTTGTTATATCAGGATGCTCTGGCTTAAATACTTTTAAAGCGTATTGCGGAGCTTGAAAGACAGTACTGGCGTCCTTGCTACATTTTTCAATAATGTGAATATTCACTGAATTCACCTGTCAAACTGCGGATCACTAAACTAACACGCCATGAAATGACTTCATTCTTGTCGAACCAGTCTGCTTGCCTCTCCCTGCACCTCTGGGCAAGGTATTTCATGGCCCTGATTACGAGCAGGGACAGGCGCCCGTGACTAGGAACGTACAACTCCCATACCAAGCCTATGCCACGGCATTTTTGCAGACCGATCTATTTTTAGACAATCTTTTCCTGCGAAAAAAGGGCAACGATAAAGGCAACGGGAACGATAGGGCCACAAAACGATATTTTTGAAGTCAAACACTCAGCACGTGCCGCCTGTTATTCGACAATAGGTTTGATTTATCGCAAACGGACTGCATTATTAGTTTCAAACTTTGAAACTTAATTTGAGTATTGTAATCATCTAACCGTAGCCTGAGTGTGACCTCATTTGAAATATCGATTGCTGATCGGTGTATTTCTCACGTGGCTTGAAAGCTTCGTGTGGTAAGCTACCAACCTCTGCTTGAAAAAAGCCTTTTAGTGAGTATTTGCAGCTACCTAGATATATGAATAGATTTATCCTGGGAGCGCGTATGTTGAAAAACACGCCCCTTGACGGATCAAATTTTACATTTGGCCTTTGACGCTTGGAGGCGTTTCTTGGATGATTTTCCCCCGGCAACCTAGATACGTCCGTTCCAAAAATTCGGCATTCTTTTCAGTTAGAGCTTAGGCTTCTGTTAATCACAAAATTCTACGAAAACAATGTGAAACGACAGTCAAAACGACGAACAAGTGAGGAAGACTCAAAGATGTCACCAAACTTACCACGTGAACACTGCAGGGTAGCAGCACGTAGCTAGCAAGTGCTAGTGCTCCTGTCCTACTTTAAGTGGTAGGGCAAGAGTGTTACCCTAGCGCTTCCACATTTCTTCTTCTTTTTTTTTTTTTTTTTTTTTTTATCAGCGTATTTACAAGGCAGCTTGGGTTACCCTAGCGGTAGAGTAACCATAGCTGAGTGCTAGGGTTACCCAATCAAAAACAACTTTTTAATTGTTTTCAGCCCTTGAATGTTGACAACAAATGGCCACCATGCCTCACCCAGTACAACGCGGTGCGATGCAATCCTTCTTCTCTCTCAGAAATAAAAAATATTTGTAGTGCAAGGTCGGTGAATCCCTTTATATTTCTAGCTTCTTCTAGACCAAGCCATGGGTCAAATCAAACAACTGGACTGGACCAGGGCCGAGTTTGACCAGTTGCAACTTGTTGTTGTTATTTAGCAACAACAACAACAACAACAACAACAACATGCTTTATTTTCCCCATTTAGTGACATTACAGACATACAATCATTGAAATAAAAAGAAAAAGAGGGGACTGGCTACCTGAAATAACCATAAAGTTAAAAAGGGCAGGCAGCCAGTTTAACAAAACTAATCATACTAATTTAGGTCGGTACACAAGCAGATACAAACATACATACACACATGTAACAAAACCGTGAGCAAAAATAAGGTTATGGAAAGAGAAAATATTATCAATTAGAGTTTTCGAGTGATCAGTTATCCTTGTAGGTTGCAATATCTGAGGCTGAAAGCAAAATGAGCTAATACTGTTAAAGAAATCATCAGTTGGTTGATGAGTTTCAAATTTGAGAAGATCAAGGTTGAAATCCCCTAATATTGCACAATATTTATTTCCTTGATTAACCCTCTCAGCAGTAGAGCTCAAATAGTCAAGAAAGTTATCTAAATTTCCATTGGGGTGTCTGTATATAATGCCACAAAGTATATTTGAGGTATAGTTGTTGTGTATTTCAATCCAGAGAGCTTCATAATCAGCAGTAGTAACTGAAAGTTCTGATAGGACAGTAAAATTCAAGTCATTTTTTATGTAAAAACCAACTCCCCCAGCGTTTGAAAGTGTAGGTTGCGACAAAAAAAGAATATCCAGGTAAATCTATATTAATCAGAGATCCTTGATAAATCTTAATTTTAGTTTCAGTTAAACCGATGACTGAGAAGGGAAAGTATAGCTCTGATAACATGTTTGAAAAGTTCTCGAAATTTGCTGGTAAACTTCTGATATTAGAGTTCAATATAGAAAATGCATGATTGCTTAAGAAGCACTCTGAAATGTCAGGGTTACTATGAAAATCATGAAGAGTATAGTAGCTGAAGTTACTATCAACAGGCATATTCAAGTCAGCATCTAAATTACTCAAATGACAGACATTGTCAACATAACTAATGCTTAGCATTGGTAAAGTAGAATAGTCACTGAGCCTTTCTCTATCAGGTGCACTAACAGGTAACATTATAACAACATTCCATAACACTAGCAACCAGCAATGACAGGCAGTACAGACAGGTGAATCGAAGTACGTAGCAGAAAGTTTTTTGCAATTAAGTTGTCCTGGGTGGTACGGTAACCCTAACTGCGAAATTTTGCTTGTAGACCGGGGCTATCTTTGGCCTTCCTGCTAGGGTAACCATAGCACTATGGTTACCTTTCCTCCTCGTAAGAAGGGTCTAAGGGTCATTTTGTCCAGCCTTTTTAGAATCTCGGTCCGTGCATTGTCTTGTCGAAGGGACCTAGGCTGATGGACTTTCTGGAATTCTATGGCTTACGTGGCCTTATGGAATGTATACCAGATTACATTTCTAGTTTTCCATAAGGATATCATTCCTTACTATGTTTCTATATTCATTTGATACATTTTAACAATTACCGACTTGAATCTTTTGATATTTCATGGGCATTTATTTATGATTACTTTTCTTTTAACGGGTTACAATCCAGAAAAGTGCCGTGTGAAACCAGAACCGCGATAACCAGGCGGTTCATGTCACGAACAATGACAATTGTTGTAACACAATCTTTGACGTTCAACAGTCGAACTTGGCGAAGAAGTAGGAAGACGATGTCGTGCCGCGCGCCCATTTAACTTCCAAGATTTGTGCGTTACCCGGTAAAACCCTGCAAGGTACGAATTACTTAACACTCATAGCTAACTTTCTGTACGTTAAAGCGATTTTTGAACGCAAAACGTTCCGATTTTATTTGCTGATTTTAAGAATGCTTCAAACTTAAAACTCGTGTTCAGTGTGGAACATGAGGTCCATTAACAAAGCAAAACTCTGTTAGTTTTTATCAAAAATGAAAGTAAAATAGTCTTCAAAACATTTGAATCTATTATTAAACCATTTTAGCTTTAAACCTATTTTGTGTTAAGTTTATCTGAACTTTCAGCAACGGAGTGCCGTGACAGGAAAGCTCAAATTTCACGAATTCGCGGCCTCAAAACTTTTCTTTTCAGTTGCCCATAGTTTTGAAAACGGATTTTGAAAGAGCAAAGAATGCTCTTTCACGTGATAGCCAGTCATTGTTTTTAACATCTCAATGTTGTGAATTTTGCCTTGCAACAAATCGCTCAAAATAATGTAAATAATGAAAAATACCCCAAATATTCAATTTTGATTCCAAGTAAAAGATTAACCACTCAAAATGTGTATAATCACCTACTTGCTGCAATGGCTTTTTAGTGGTCCGGAAGATAACTGTTTTGAATTTGAAAACGAGTTACCAGCAATGTGCTTAGAGAGACCCCTAAAACCCGGTTCAAGAGCCCCGAAACCAAGTTCCTTTCTGTACGTCTAAAATAATTATCAAATTGATGTTAAACATACATTTTTGGTAACAGTTAACCTACAGCTATGCTCTGAATTTTTTTGAGAATTTTGATAATTTCCTTATTGTAAGCCGTCGGTTGATATTTACAGACCTCCACTCTTAAGAGTAGCTTGATCAGTACCGCTGAGAAAAATGGTCTCACTGTATGAATAGCAGTTCTGCTAATAAAGAGAAAGTGAGAGAAAAAACATGTATATGTATATTCATCATCTCCACAGCTCTTAGGGTAGATCTCTGCAGTGTATAACAGAAAGAATTTATCTCTCTGGCTACACGCATACGGATTTTCATTAGGATACTCCCTCGTTTGTATTCTGGATACCAAATCCCAAGTCACACGAAGTCTCTCGAATGACTGGCAGGATATGTAATACAAAAACAAGTGGTATAGAATGGAGATCAACAGAAAAACTGACGCACATCTAACAATGAAAAATTGATCGATTCAAAACTAACTTAGAGTTGTTCTCATTCCAGCGATCAAGAGTTCAACAGTTGTTTTGAGTCGTATTTTGTCGAACGACGAGAGTTACAGGAGGTCACACTTCTTTTTTTTCATTTTTACAAGGTTAACGTGTAGCATGTAAATTTTGCGGGTTTTAATCTTTGGATTGCTCTCGATCAACAACAACAACAACGACAACATCAATAATAATAATAATAATAATAATAATAATAATAATAATAACTATAAATTCCTGCAGAATAAAACGCCCCCTAATTCCCACAATTCTATAAAGAACTCTGCCTTTTTAACTTCTAACATTGATTTTTGTTTCATTTTCTTGCTGTGTCATTCCTTTAGGGCAGTAATGTATCACCTTGGAAGATTTGATATAGAATTCAATGAAATGTCTCTCAGTAGAGCGTACAGTAGCGTAACAAGTAAAAAAAGTTGAAAATATCAAGTAATCTTCTGCTCCTTGAACAGAAAATAGCAAAATTTAGTTACCACCAGAAACACAAAAAAATTGCGCCAATCCACCAAATATGAAAGACTCCCGCGAGATTTTCACGCTACACCGCCGGTATGAATTCAAAATGCTACAAATGTTCAGAACAAATCATGAACATGCAAGGCGTGAGCATGTTCTTAACTCTTTCCAGGTACCTTCAACTTCAGTCAACTTTAACTTCTCGCATATGAGAATATAAGAAATGATCATACAGTCCTTACTGCTAATTCACCAAGGTTTCGAAATGAATGTGTGAATAATCATCGCATCGCTACTTAACCAGTAGAGAAAAGAAGACCTGAAAAAAAAAAAAATCAGGCTTGTTCGCGATTCGAACCCACGACCTCTGCGATACCGGTGCAGTGCTCTACTGACTGAGCTAACAAGCAATCGGAGCTGGTCAATTTGTTGGTTCGTAATAAACCCGTGAGTGAGAAATAGTAGGTGATTTTCATACATTCACATTTATTTACCAAGGTTTCGTTGAACTTTCGAAGCGACAGTTACACAGGGATAAATTGCGATAATTTTCCTTTCTCACCCGGTGGGAGGCATACTGTGCACCCCTCCCACCCACCCCTCCCCAACATCACTTCAAAGATGCAAAAGCGCTATGTTTACAGTAAAAAAAGAAGTTGATTTTAAGACAAATAGAGCTAAGAAATCCCACTTTCTGCAAAACCTGCCAGTGAAAATTTGGTTGTCACTGTAACATCAACTTAAATGGCAACTGACCTCCGCATCAAATTGTTCGCAGATAAATGTTGTAAAGAGTCCATGTGGTTTGGTGGCGTTTGTTGTTTGCAAACGTTCGAAATCCAGGCGGACAGAATCCATCCCTTTCCCGTCAGGATTCGGGTTAAGCCTCAAAATATGAATTTGTATTCTCATCACCATTCTTATCAATTTCAGATCTCACAAGTGGGGAGAATTTATTTTTTTCTGGTGGACAGTACTTCGGTTGGGAAAAATCGACAAAATGGCACACCGAGGGAAATTTAAGTAAAGGCAAGGATACCCTGTTTCATATTATTTTCAGCTTTTCTTCGGAAACTCAGTCCGGTGATAATATCTATGATATAGCTTGTAGAAACAACTACAACTGTTCTCAATCCTCTGTAATTTTTGAATACAAATGCACTAAAATTTGGCAAGGCAATAAAGTGGTCTTAGTTATTGCAATTATCTCTACCTGTGCATGCTACAGTCATTTTATTTTTCACCAAACATCGCTTCTTTCCGGGTGCGATGTGGACCATACCCCTTTCCAAGCGTTAAGGCCTGCCATCAGATACTAAAAAAGCCACAAAAAGTTTCTGAAAAGAGAGCTTACTTAAGTCGAGATAAAGTGTTTGTTTGAGGTCATGTCAGGACAATATAGGGGCAGCTAAGTGCCTGTTATTAAGGAAATCAAAGAGTAAGAGATTACATGCCCTTCTGTGTGTACTTTTCGACAGCAGCTTTGGGAATTTCTAAGTCCGTTCTCTGGAAGCAAAAGTTTGGAACCTCATCATTTACCCCTTCTCTTGAGAGAATGAGTATTCTCGGTGTTTGTTGAACTTTTCCTGTTTTGCTAAAACTCAACCTTGCGGAATGAAGACTACCGTAAAAGCTCTATTAAGCTCCCCCCCCGCCCACCCCGGGGAAGGGGGCTTATTTAATTTCAGGCCTTGTTAACGGGGGGCTTATTGGAGAAGGGGGGGACTTAATAGAGCTAGAGGGGGGAACGCTTATTTTAATTCTTTAAACACGCCGTTTTCGTGTTCAATAGTTTCTGTACAAATCTCAAACAGCAGCAGTAAAACTTTATTATTTAATACCGAGCATGAAACAGTATTGACAGTATTGTGTGTTTTATTTTATATTTGTTTAAAAACAAACCAACTGGGCCACATGAAGAGTATTTCGCAAGAGGTAATAGGAGGGAATAATCACAAAATCTCGTGTCCCAAGGGGGAAAAGGGGGCTTATTAGAGAGGGGGGCTTATTACGAAAACCGACTCCAAAACAGGAGGCGTATTAGAGAGGGGGGGAAGGTACAAGAGAGGGAGGCCTAATGGAGCTCTCACGGTATTTATAAATGCTCCATAAACAAGCGCCTAGCGTGTATCAGATTAATTCATTGCGCTGTGTTTATATGTTTTCTTATGTAATTACAATAAGTTTCAACTGTTTTAATAATGAATAAAATTTCAAAACAGACAACTCAAAGTATCTTCTCTCTGTGGTTAAATATATTTTGTTGTCACGCCTTCAAATAACATTATCATGTGATCATTGATAGTCTATCGGATGGAATAGACAATGGTTTATTCTGATTTTCTACACAGTTGTATCGTAGTTCAGCAGAAACATCTGTTCGTTGTTGTAAACCTAACTTTCTGTAATAAAGTGGTTTCAGTGATTTTAAAAAAGTCGCTATTTGTGCTACAGTCGCACATTGTTTTCACCAAACAGATCGCTTCTTGCCAGGTGCGATGTGGACCATGACGGCATGCTTTTGAAGCATTTGGTTTGCTTAAGGTGACCTTAGGGGCAGATATGTGCCTGTGCCTGTGATCAAAGATTCTCTTAATAGAACAATACTCTGGGAGCAGCTGCTCGTTTCTGCGGACCTTATCCACAGCAGTTTTGAGCATGGTTAAGTCGCCTCTCTGGAGGAAATGGTCACTCTCTACTCACTCTTACTATTGAGAACAAAGGTAGCCATCAATCAGTTTGAAAAGCATGACTAGGGTTCCGCTCGATGATCGAGTTATCTGAATCCTGCAAATGAGGTTTCGTTCCTTATGTCTTCCTGTGTTTCCCTAAATCAAACACTTTCAGTAACGCTGGTTTCATTGCTTGCGCCTCAGTTCGAGCTCTTAGAATAAACCTTCATAGCATAGCTTTAGTCTAGGGTAACACAGCTTAATACAGTCTAAGTTAACATAGCCTATGATCAGCTTCAGGCTAACATACATAGCTTCAGTCAAGTTTACAGCTGAGATTTTGTTGCTTATGCCTTTCTTATTTCTTCCTTTATCACGCCGTTTGTAATGTCGATTTTAATGCTTGTGTTTCAGGTGGATTCCTTTTGATGCAACTCTGATGAAACACTCATCTTAAAAGAACTTTAAGGACGTCTTCTCAGTGCTTGATTCCGCCGACATAAACGATGGCATAATTACAGGTAGAATGGTCTGTAAAAAAAACACTAACCTTTATTAGATGTTTTAGTTTTAAGTCATTAGTGCTACTGACAGTTATGTTCCTTTAACTGTTGATCGAAATCACCTACAGAAGCCACAAAAAGTCTTGTAGTTACTAGGTCTTATCATCATACAGTTAATTTCGTAAGCGGCAGTGCTGTCTTCGTTGAAAATTAACTTATTTAAAAGCATAGCGGCAATAATTGGAGGAAACCAAAACTCGATATAAACCTTTTCTACCAAATGACAGGGAGGGTAAACTAAGAAACTTGAAAACGGGTGACATGTACTCGAACGTAATGCTTCCATTTTTAATCCGTTCCCGAAGATGTTGGATGGGTTGTTATTCGAAACATTTGCTTCGGGCTATTGTACTAAGGGTGTGTTTGTACAACGATGCCTTTGATTATTTGACTCATTCTCTTTAAAATTTGGAGCATACTTTATGATGAAGGATACTGTTCTAGCTTAAAATGGCTTCTCACAGTGTTCATTAATCTATTCAGCGGCTCTTGTGGAGTTTGTTGGATCTTAAACTTTTCTTGTTTTTCTGCAATGCAGTCATGCATAACACTCATTTTATCAGTCCCCAAAACAAACGGCGAAGCAGCATGTCTCGGGCTCCGGTCGATGACTAAACTCAATGTTAAGTTACAACTGAGCTGTTATAGCTATGGTCAACATATCTTCCTGAGTCTTCCATATCAAGCGTTCATTTTAATGTTACTTTCAATGGTTGCGTCTCAGTTCGAGTTTACAGAATAATTAATTCTAGTCGGTGACTAAGTTAACTTCAAGCTTCCAGCTGAGCTTTTGTTGCTTATGTCTTCCTGTGTCTTCCTATATCAAACATTTTTCATGTTGCTCTCAGCTCTTGCGTTTCAGAGTTGGAGTTTCCGGAATCAATTCCGGTGAATATTTAGTTTTAGTTTCGTCTCCTGCCCAGTGTTGAACACGTTTACGAGTACGAAAGTAAGCTTATGCAAGTAAGGACAGTTTTAGTTGACTACTTTTTCACGGCCAAAGACGTTAAATCTGCAATCAACCGGCAAAGAGAGCCACAAAAAGCTTCAGGCAGTTTTCTCATCTTCTTTACTAACAGTTACTATCATACAGTGGTTAGTTGTCGGCATTGCTTGTATGAGGAAATCAAAACTCGAGAGAAACCTTTTCTAACGCCAGCAAAACAGCGAAAGTGAAACTAAATTTCAATTATCAGTGAAAATGGCTGACGCGTCTTGTACTTTATGCTTCAATTTTAAGTCCCTTCCATCTCTTGGACAGGTTGTAGTTTTTAGACAATTTCCTCGAAGCAGTTGCTCGGGATTGTTTTAATGCGGCTTCAAATGACAGTGACGTCATCAAAATTCTAAAACTTCGACTAAAAAATCAGGGAAAATGTCATGCTAATAAATTGATTTCCTTTACAATGGTAACACCTTGAAATTTGATCCAATTCGTGGGAGCCTTATGTACAAGAATTCTAAAACTGTTTAAAACTGCTATTTTCTCTTCACTTTTTAATTTCCATGTGTAGTATTAATTAAAAGTGCATCACCTTAGCAATCCTGAAGCAAATTTAGTAATACTGATTGCATAATTAGGTTTTGGTTTATTTCGTTAACCGATTACCACGGCGGCCATGTTTGCAGATGCATACTAAGTCTTGTAATTTTTCGGCAAATTATTTTAGCCATAACCTTGTTCTACTGACGAGTATCAAAGAGCCAGAAATTGATTTGAGTTGTTTGCTTTACATACTGTTTAACTCCTTTGTTTCTAAATGCATTCATCCATGCAATCTCAATTTTTGTTTTATTAATGAATACTGAGCTTGCGTTTTTACAACGATGCAGGGACCAAGGAGACCATTTTCAACTGGTAGGACTTAACGATCTGGTCAAGTTCAAGTGGTAAAATTGATAGATTATCCATGTCATCTGGAGTCCTAAAAAATAAGTCCAAGAAGAAAACTTGTAGGGCGATGGCTTTGATTATTTAACCATTTTAAATTTTGGTGCATGTTTCATGAAAATATGAAAGAAAGTATTATGAAATTGGCTTCTCTCCGTTTTTGAATTGTTTAGCGAGATTTTTTCGAAAACAGATTTGGAATTTGTCTGACGTTTCGTTGACAGTGAACGTTTCGCGTCAGTTTCCTAACATGCAGCCACGCATGAACACTATCGATATCAGCTCCACTACGAACGGCTGAGCGTGCATATTTGATTCATAGCCGAATCGTGATGGCTTTAATTCGTAATACTTATTCTTTTTAAATTTCAGAGCATACTTAATGTTGAAGAAAGTTATTTTAGCCTAAACTTGTTTCTCTCAGTTTTCCCGAGTGCTGTTACTGCGCTTTTCACGAAGACAGATTTGGCTTTTTTGCCGAATGTTTTCCTAAAATGCAGTCATGCATGAATACTATTTATATCAGCTCCATAAACAGACGAATAGCACAAATACATAATTTGTATCTTCTCTCTGTTTAATTTTGATGTCATGCCTTCAAATAACGTAATGATGTGAACTTAACTTTTTGTAATTTTAAAACCACTAAAAAGTGTTATTATAGTTTTTTTTCCTCTATTCAAAATTTTATTTCTGTAAACAATTTAAATAAATAAAAATAAACAGAACATGAGTAAAACTTTACTTGTGGTCGTTACGCACATAGAATATGTTTAACAATGCCTTACGTTTACAAAGCGTGTTACCTATAACACATTGTATTAAGATTCTAGAAAGGGAGGGGGGGATGGGGGTCACATGGTTACGCCAAGCTTACTTATCTATTTCTAGTTGCAGACTTAATTTAGCGATAAATTCCGAAACGTCCAATTTCTTTTGCATTGTCTTGCAGGCATAATAATATTGTTTTGAATAAAGCAGGAGAAGACTCAGGTCTTTGGTGTGATTATTAGAAAGATTAGAAACTGGAGTTGATAGATTGGAAAATATTTGTAAAGGCGTGAGAATCACATTAGTTTTATGCAAATCGTTAAACCATTGAATGGATTTCTCGCATAAATTTAAGAACGGCTGACACTCAAGAAAAGCATGTTCAATAGAATCGATCTGGTCGCGCATAGAACACTTCTCACAATTTGTTAAAGTATTTAAGTTCCTTATTAGTGACTAGAATTCTGTGCAATAGTTTAAAGTTGAATTGTCTTAATTTGTTGTCGCGTGTTATTTTATAAGTGCTTTGAATGTAAAGTGCCCATTGTTCAGCAACTTTAAGGGTGTTTTTTCTGCCAAGATTTCATTGCAGTGGGTTCTGTATCGATTGCTTCCATAAACAATTTATAAAATTGCTTACATTGCATTTCCCTAAGGTCGTCAAAAGTAATATCTTTAAAGAATTTGTAATCAAAGTTCCTGTGGAGCGAACTTAGCTGCTGAAGATCCTTATTTATTGAGGCCTGGTTTTTGAGCCACGCACGAATGGCCGAGGTGATTTGGAAATATTGCAGGAAATTAACGTTTATGTTGTATTTTTTTCCCTGAATTTTTGTAATGAAAGAAAGTTACCCTGACTTGTGAGCAAATCCTGTACGAAAATAATGTTTTTTCTATCCATGTCTTTCAAAAAACTGATTTATTTTCAATCAATATCTCTTCATTGTTCCATAAAATGAATTCACGACTCAGAAGAGCCTCGTAGTTGCTGCATAAATCTTGGAAATATTCAAGGATTTTATGGTAAAAAACGGGAAGGTGGTTAGCCAAGATTTTGACACTGTAGTTTGCAATTTAACAGAAACAAAAGTCCACCATGTTTTTCAAAATAGTGGTTAATATTGCCTTCCAGATATCATTGGTATCGCTTAACAGTCTGCCTATCCAACTATAGTGCTTTAACAGCAGTGCTGAAGCATGGAAAACCAAGGCCACCTTTAGAAAGAGGGCGTACTAGGACTTGTCTTTTAATCTTATCTCTCTTATGCTTCCATACGAAGGCAAACAATTTCAAGTTTGTTGAATTACTGATTCTGGCACTAGTAGCATAGAAGTCGTGTATATAAGCTGAGATAAGCCTAAAGACTTTGCTGATAAAGTTCTTCCAAAAAGTGTCAAGTCAAGCGACAACCATATATTGAGTTTAGTCGCCATTTTCTTTATTTTATAAAAGAAGTTATGTTTATTATTTTCAGATTCATTTTGAGAGAGGAAAGTTGCAAGGAATTTAATGGGATCTTTAAGGCACTTAAATTCTAAAATGTCTGTCTTATTTTTGCTTTCAGCACCAATCCACATAGCTTTTGTTTTTTTCCTGTTGAGTTGCAAACCGGAAATAGCACCAAATGGATTCACCATGTTTATGGCAGTTCTCAATGAAGCAATATTTTTGACAATAAGAGTGGTGTCGTCTGCAAACTGTGAAATCTTAGCTTCTTGTCCATTTGGAAGTTTGATACCCTGACAAAATTGATTTTGGCGTATTCTAAGGGCCAAGATTTCCACAGCTAATACAAACAAAAGAGGGCTAAGAGGGCACCCTTGCCGAACACCTCTAGAAACCCTGAAATAATTAGTCATAAAGCCCGCGTTCATCACACCACTTTCCACGTTCTTGTCCATTTTCCGGTATTTGGACCAAAATTAAAAAGCTCAGTAGCTTGATGTATAAAGCTCCACTCAATAGTGTCGAAAGTCTTTCGAAAATTAATGAAGAGAAAGATACCGGGAAGATTTTTGGCTTCTGCATATTCCATTATGTCATTTAATAGCCGCACATTTTGGCCAATAAATCTATCCTTAACGAAACCTGTTTGATCAGAGCTAATGAGAGCTGGTAATACTCTCTCAATTCTTTTGGCAATTACTTTAGCCAGAATCTTATAGTCCACGGTTAAGAGGGTTAGAGGTCTCCAATTGGACAGTTCAATCAAACAAGAATCCTCCTTCGGAATCAAACAAATTATACCTCGTCTTTGTGATATGGACAGTTGGCCCCCAATAAAAGCTTCGTTGTAAGAGTTCGTTATAAGTTAAAGAATGTCTCGTAAAATTCCTTCCAAAAACCATCGTCTCCAGGTGATTTGTTATTTTGGAAGGCCTTCAAAGCACTTTTTATTTCATTGAGTGTTAGTTCGGATTCAAGAGGTATGAGTTCCTCGGTGGACAATTTGGGGACTTCAATATTATCAATAAATTCACAAAAGTTGTCACTGAAGTCCTCGAAGGCATTGTTCGTGAGTTTGGTCTCCAGTAAATCACTATAAAAGGATTTTATTTCTTGGTTAATTTGTTTCATGTCTGTAATTATTTCTCCATTCTCAAGTTTCAACTTAACGATAACTTTTCTCAAAATTCCACTTTTCTAGATTAAAAAAATACTTAGTAGGCTTCTCAACTTTTTCGATCCAGCGGACTTTTGAACGAAACATGCCCTCTTGGCCCCTTTACTCATAGATTTCCTTTAATACCGTTTTGATGGCTTCATACTCATCCAACAGTGATTGATTCAGATGGCCATTGTTGTTACAGATTTCATTGTCAAAGACATCAAGTTTCTCCTGAAAAACACTTTCACGATTCTTGAGTGCTCTGCGCTTGGTAATTCACTTCTTCTCTTAAGAAAACGAGTTTTCTCGGCGTTTGCTGAACTTTTCCTGTTTTGTTAGCTCAACCTTGCGGCATGAGCGCTGGGGCTTATTGGAGAAGGGAAGGGGGGGGGGGGGAACGCTTATTTCAATTCTTTGAACGCGCCGCTTTCGTGCTAAATAGTTTCTGTTAAAATCTCAAACAACAGCAGTAAAACGTTATTATTTGATATCGAGCATGAAACAGTATTCTGTGTTTTATTGTACATTTGTTTAGAAACAAACCAACTGGACCGCATTAAGTGTATTTCGTAAGAGGGAATAGGAGGGAATAATTAAAATATCTCGTGTGCCAAGGATGGGGGGGGGGGGGGGGGGGGGGGGGGACTGTTTTCATAATGAATAAAATTTTATAACAGACAACTCAAGGTATCTACTCTCTCTCTCGTTAAATATATTTTGTTGTCCAGCCTTCAAATAACATTATCATGTGATCATCCTAGTCTATCGGATGGAAAAGACAATGGCGCATTCTTCTTGGCTACATAGCTGTATCGTAGTTCAGCAGAAACAGTTGTTCTTTGTTGTAAACCTAACTTTAACAAACATATCGCTTCTTGCCGGGTGTCATGTGGACCATGACGGCATGTTTTCAAGCATTTCGCGGTCAGATAATAGAAAATACCACAAAAAGTAAGCTTCAAGAATTAAAATTAAGTCTTTGTTTTAGGTAGCCTAAGGGGCAGATATGTGTCTGTTTCTATGATCAGAGATTCTTTTAATAGAACAACACTCTGGGAGCAGCTTCCCGTTTCTTCGAACCTTATCCACATGTCTAAGTCGCTTCTTTGGAACAAATGGTCATTCTCTTCTCACTCTTACTATTGAGAACAAAGGTAGCCATTAATCAGTTTGAAAAGTATTACTAGGGTTCCGCTCGATTATCAAGTTATGTGAATCCTGCAAATGAGATTATTTTCCTTCCTTATGTCTTCCTGTGCTTCACTAAATCAAACAAATTTAACATTGGTTTCATTACTTGCGTCTCAGTTCGGGCTTTTAGGATAAACATCTATAACATAGCTTTAGTCTAAGCTAACATAGCTTACATTCTAAGTATGTAAGCTGTACATATCTTACAGTCTAAGCTAACATAGCCTGTGTTCAGTCTGTTCAGCTTCAAGCTAACATAGCTTTAGTGAAGCTTACAGCTGAGATTTTATTGCTCACGTCTTTCTTATTTCTTCTTTTATCAAGTCGTTTGTAATGTTGATTTTAATGCTTGTGTTTCAGTTGGATTCCTCTGCTGCAATTCTGATAAAACACTCAGCTTCAAAGAACTTTAATGTCGTCTTCTCAGTGCCTGATTTCGCTTACATAAACGAAGGCATAATTACAGGTGAGATGGTTTGTTTAAGTTTTAGTTTTAAGTCATTAGTGCGCTGACAGTTAAGTCCCTTTAATTGATCGCAATCACATAGAGAAGCCACAAAAAGCCTTGCAGTTTTCGTGTTTTTTTTTTTTACTAGACGTTATCATCATAATTTCATAGTCGGCAGTGCTGTCTTCGTTGAAATTTAACTTATTAAAAAGCTTACTGAAGCAAGTTTTGATAGCGGCA
Organism: Pachyseris speciosa; assembly: GCA_016490735.1. Lineage (NCBI taxonomy): Eukaryota > Metazoa > Cnidaria > Anthozoa > Scleractinia > Pachyseridae > Pachyseris > Pachyseris speciosa. The sequence continues at coordinate 73,585 of JAEMWC010000562.1, read as the reverse complement.
ATAATTGGACGAAACACGCCAAAATTCGACAGAAACCTTTTCTACCAAGAGACAGTGAGAGTAAACTAAGAAGGTTCAAAACGGGTGACATGTATTTCGACGTGTATGCTTCCATTTTTAAATCCGTTCCCGAAGATCTTCGATGGGTTGTTATTCGACACATTTGCTTCGGGCTATTATACTAAGCTTGTGTTTGCACAACGATGTCTTTGATTATATGAACCATTCTCTTTAACATTTGGAGCATACTTTTTGATAAACGATACTGTTCTAGCTTAAAATGGCTTCTCACAGTTTTCATTAATCTATTAAGTGATTGTTTTTCTGCAATGCAGGCATGCGTGACACTCGTTGTATTAGCCCCCAGAAGAATGTCTAAGGCTAACCTCAATGTTAAGTTACAACTGAGCTGTTATAACTATGGTCAGCATGTCTTTCTAAGTCTTCCATATCAAGCATTTTTAATGAACATTACTTTCAATGCCTGCCGTTTTCAGGTCGAATTTATAGAATCATTAATTCTGGTCCGGGACAAAGTTTACTTTCAAGCTTTTAGCTGAGCTTTTGTTGCTAATGTCTTCCTGTGTCTTCCTATCAACTCTTGCGTTTCAGTGTTAGAGTTCCCAGAATAGATTCCTGTGAATATTTAGTGTTAGTTTCGTCTTCTGTCTAGTGTAGAACACATTTATGAATGTGAAAGCAAGTGTAGACAAGTAAGGACAGTTTTAGGAAACTACTTTTTCACGGCTAAGGGGGCAGGGCGGAAAAACCGCTCATTGGCTGCCGTTTTCGCGGGTTTTAGTGTTAACCGCTGACTCGTTTACGACGGCTCGCATAAGCAACAAAAATAACAAAGTTTGACCTCTTAAAAATCCGTTTTTATTACGAGTTTGACGAAAAATTCCCTTGTTCTCCAAAACAAAACTCCTGTTGAATCAGTCTGCAAAGTTGTAGTTGCCTAAGGTTATGAATGACGCTCCGATTTCTGCATCAAAGTCTGGGAGATTTTCGAGGTCGCAGTACACATCGACTGTTCACCACCACTCACAAAATTTAAAAAAATAAGAAACTCTTTTACTATTTAAGGTCAAAAAGCGCCTAAATCAAGTACACAATAGTATAAAAACAAAATGTCAAATATGTAAAAAAATCGAAGGATACGTACATAAAAATATTTCGGCTTTCAGATGTCACGTTCGCAATCATCATGCTAAAGGACATTATTACGAAGGACGCCTCTTCGATGTCAGACAAATTAATCAAATGCAGCCATGAAGACGACCAAACACCGCTCACCATTAGGCAAATACGACTTATAAAGGGCAATTCATCCTTCAAACTATCAATTGTTTCCGTTTGCATTAAGCGCTAAGTGTACGTTGTGACATTGCTCGTCATACACCAACTTGTTGCGGCAACTACGCGCGGGAAGTGGTGCTGCTGCTCATTTTTCCCGCCTCAATTTGACAGCCGTCCTGGCGCCAAAAGCTGGCTTTGCAAACAGCTGTGGAACTAAAATTTCTGGCCCTTTCTGTCTTACGTTTCCGGTTAAGACAGCCCCAAATTTAATATGGAAAATGTGTGCGAATACAGCCCTCGCCTACGAAGCGGTTCAGAGGCATGTTGGGGTGCAACCAACTACTACTCTGGAAGGGAAGCTATTTTCTGTGGTTACCCGAGACCGGTTTGGCTTTGTTTAAAAAACGCGAGAAGAAAAAAAAATGGAAACCCAGAAAACCTGCTGCTTTCCAGCTGAAAGAAAATGTAAGGAGGGGAAAAACCTAGTCCCTTGTCCAGAAAGAATCCTTAGTGTGGCCACCCAGCTAGACAACTACAAGTGTGGCACTTTCCTGTGCCAAAAACATCTCCGTCTGGTGGATTTGGATCCCAGGTTTACGAGCCAAACTCTATGCACCCCCTGGTACAAGGAAGGTAAGTGTTTTTTGACAAATGAAATTCTAACAAATCTGTAATTACAAAAGCAAGCAATAGACAGACTTTTTTATTTGTAGAGAAAATGCACTACCCCCATGAAGGAAACAACCAGTCAGGGTGTGGCCTCCCAGACGGAGTATGAAGCAACTTGCCATGAGTTAGCCAAGGCAAAAGTCACTAATGCTGAACTACAACTTGAAAATGCTGCACTGAAAGAAAAATGCACTAAGATTCAAGGTACCTGCAAACATTGTACAAATCAATGGAGAATGTCATATCACACTGCTATTATTCATTTTTCCTTTTTTGGTTCTCAGAAACATCCTTCCTTGAAAGGTTAAAACATTTTCACCAGAGCCTCACTAGACACTATATGGGTGGTGGACAAAGGCTGTATAATCCAGCAGAGATGGAAAGTTTTGCTGAAGAAAATGCCCCTGGTCTGTTTGAGCAAGTGCTTTCCTTTATAAGTAATGACAACAAAGAAAAACCTTCAAAAAAGAGAAAGGAGACACAGGCAGTTCAAGCTGTAGCAATACTGCACCAGCTGTCATACTTCAGAAATCAAGTGGGTATTTGTAATAAAATGAAATGATCTATTCCTCTATTTAGTATTTTTCATACAACAAATTGACATAAACCAATGAAATAATTCTTGATTTTCTTGTCATTTACTCCTAACAGAAGAAACAATGCTTTACAACAAGACTGTGGGGTGCATCTCTCCTTCCATGGTGCCAGTGATGACGCCCTTACTGCTGGATCACTTTTGGGATTCAGCACTCACCCCAGAAGTGTGTTGAATCATAAAAAAGGGCGATCAGCCACCAGTATTCATAAAACCCAAGCAATCATTGACAGTACGATCAAGGTAGAAACCAATCATTGAATCCAAGGATTAAATACAAAATAATTGGTTAATGTGGTCAGCACTGTCTATTCTTGGAGGAACACTTTCAAACTGACAAAACTGTGTAAGATAAGATAAGAAAAGATAACTTTATTTTAACACTGTAAAAATCATCAGTAAAAAATTACAAAATCCTATATCTAATTACAGTGAATGTTTAAGACCACTGCATACTTCCTTAAGGGTAATTTCCAAGATGTACCTTAATCGAAAAAAAAAAGGTTGCCATGGCTTCCACTGGTTTATTGTCAGCCATATTCTGATGTGAAAAAATTATTGGCACAATACAGTGACCAAAGAGTAATTGGTTCTGTTACAATAGAAATGATTATTCTTTTGAAAACAATAGCATCCAACCAACATACATGGTGTTTTGAACAGCCAACGATGAACTTGTTTAAAACACCTCAGTATTACTATGCTTTGTTAGAATAAGCTAATATTACATATTCTTCCTCAACAGAACAACAACTTTCTCCTTCTCATCATTGATGACTTCCACTGTGTGCACACTATTAAAGACCCCAAACAGAGCAAACTTAGCACTTGCTTGCACATGTGTACTGGAGTAGTGGATCACCAAAAATGTATACCAGCCATTCAAAAAGCCAACACCATACACCAAGATGTACCAGTGAGAATGGCTGGAGGTGAAATTGTTACCTGTCGTGGAGGAATGATTGCTCCAAAATTCAATGACTTTTTACAAGACCATTTGCCAGACTACTTTACACACACCTACCTAAATTTTCTTCCAGAAGTATACAGCCATTTTGACATGCGAAACATGGAAAGGAGTGTTATTGAATTGAGGTACACAAACTATGTAGTCTGGTTCTTTCCAAACTTCTCGCCATCTCATAAAAGTTTATCAATGAATTGTTTTAAAGACACATAATGGAACAAGAAAAACTTCCAAGAAATACTTAAGAAAACATGATGATCATAATCAAAATTGAGCCACTATACACTACATGACAGCCTGTGGAGTAAAACAAACTTCTTTAAACTTACAATGTATGTGCTATTCCTCCTTGGGTTCATAAAATCAAACACAGTATTTTTAAGTAGGTGCTACATATTGACTGAGGATGAGCACAAGTGGTGAAAATACACTGCAGTACTACACACAAAACACCTACATGTTACTTGTACTATAACCCCCTCCCCCCAGCCCCCACCCCCCCCCAAAAAAAAAAATATGTGGTTTATGTCTGTCTGAGTGTACACTAATGAAGCAAGGCATGACATGGATCTGCTGAGCAACACCTGGCTGGTGGATGAATTTGAGCAAGCCCTTAAGAGCATGAATAACTACAAAGAAGCTACAGGCCAATTGCTTGACATCTGCCCTGCCATAACCAGATACATGGAAAACAATGTCTTGTTTCTTGTTGGTGACTGGCCCACTTGGTACTACAATAAGAAAATAATATGTCAGGTTGGTAAAATATGCACATCCTATCAGCCAACAACTACAACAATACCTAGCATCAATATCTTCAAGAGTTACCAGCAGAAGCCTCAAGACTCCTTAACAAAAATTAATCAGTATATTTGTAGGTGCGATACTAAGAGAAATAATTTAGACAAAAGATAAACTGTAAAGTAGTCCAGAATATAGGCTTGAAAAAATAACTTGAAATGGTGTGAGTTGAATCTGTGTCCAAAAAAGCATTAAGCAAAAACAAAATGGAACTGTTTGGCACAAATGATGCAAATGATGCAAACCGAAGGGGAAAAGGTACAAGAAACCTGCAACAACTTTCAGACAAAGCTGTAGAATTCCTAATTGACTTGTTCATGTCGGTGCAACAAAACCTAGGACGTTCTTCTAAAATACCAAAAGGTCATCACAAGTATCAGGTACAAACAGAAAAACTCAACTTTGATGTTACTCTACAATAAGGCATAATTCACAAAAGCAGTGTTTAATATTGTTTGGTATTTTAAAAAGTCAATAAATTTATTCAAAAACAGAACGATGATGGCTGATTGTAAATCTCATCCCTAAACAACTGTTGTTAACTGTTATAATATTATAGAACAAACCCCAGACTTCGAATTTAAGAGATTTTTCATTAGTGTTCACCAGTACACTTGGTTCACCGGTTTGTTTTGTTTTTCCATTTATTTTGCTGCATATCAGCACAAAAATAAATTATTGCCTCTCATACAAACTCTAATAAGATAACAATATTCTATAGACTAAAATGTTGCCTTTTTTTACTTATAGCCATATTACCTTCCCTCTCTTGATGCAACAGTTGATCAAAGGAGCCTGCCATTAGGTTATGCCTGGAGTGGGCAGGAGCCAGATCCTTTGTTGGCCTGTGATTCACCAGCCTGTAATGCAGGGCATGATGAATTCAATCTTCCAGTTCTCCGTTTAAACTGTGGCCACAGTTACCATAAAATGTGCCTAACTGAATCAGCTCAACCTGATGACCACAGGTACTCCTTGGCAGGTCGCATCAAGTGCTTTATTTGCTCAGAGCAACTGCCCCTCAGAATAGAAGAGCTTGCAAAAAGCTTCAACCAGGGTTTGTTAGCTGGGGTGGATGATGATAGGGCCAACACTCCTGATGCAGATGATGGCGATGGTTCTGACAGTGATGATGACGATGACCCTGACAACAATGATGACAATGAGAATGATTCTGATGATAAAGATGTTGCTGGTGACCAAAACTGTGAGACTGCTAAAAGCAAGCTACTCCTTAAAGCTCAAGAACGTTTCCAAAAACTCTCCTGGTCACCACTTTTCAAATACACTAATACAAAATCTAGGCCAGCAATTATCAACAGTACAGCTACCACAGTAGAAACAGGGACTCAATATCATTGTGCTTCTTGCAAAAAGGTTTACAAGACCAAGAGGGGCTGGACCCTTCACCAGGCTTCACACAAACAGTAAACTTAGAAGAATAAACCTCCACAGAGAACTATTCGTTAATTCTAAATGGGTTTCTTTCATACTATTCCTCACAATCAAATGTGGGCATGAATAGAGTTTGAGACCAAAAATGCATGGATAACTAAAATATAAATGCTTGAAATGTTTGTAAATGTTATGCAATTAGTCACACCTTAGCTCTTAATTTCTGTTTTAAGGCGCGGTAATACGGGGAACAAATTCGTGCAACTTTCCATGCAACATTGTTGCGGTACGAGTTGAAGAGCGATGTTGCCCGTTTTACCACCCGCGCGAGCAACTTGTCAGGCAACAATTTTCATCATTTCATGTTGCAGCAACATGTTGCAGAAAGTAGAACCGCCTTCTACTTTGTGCAACAAGATCGGGAAGTGTTGCACGGGTGGTAAAACGGGCAACATCGCTCTAATTCGCATTGCAACAATGTTGCGTGGAAAGTTGCACGAATTTGTTGCCCGTATTACCGTGCCTTTAGTCTCATAAAAGTAAAATAATGAGGATTTTGAAATTCTGTAGAGACCAGTAACTGGACATAAAATTGTCGCAGGATAGGACAAATCACAACACCAACACCAGAAAAGAAAAAGAAAACATTAAACTCTGAGGCAACGATCTTTCTGTAAGTTGCATCTACTCTTAAAGCGATTATGCTTTAAGTCACAAGAGTAATACAGTTTATTATGTTTTCTCGGTAACGTAACAACAAGGCGCGTACAACGTCCCTCATCCAGTAAAAAGTATTCGTCAAAAAAGCTAATTAACTTAGGTTTCGCTTGGCTTCAAGAAAACTTTTGTTCATTAATTACATCATGGATGAACTATAACTTCTTAACTAAAATCATAATATATTATAATTGAAGGCTCAGCGTTTTACTGTAATTTTTAAGACGATCTTAGAGGAGTTCGCAGTGGCGGGAACAAAGCTTTTTCAGGTGAGCCCGCAAAATCGAAATCAACAAGGTTTGCCTTCTACCAGGTAAGGAAACACGTAATAAAACACAACTTAAAGACAGACATCGAATTTTCAAAAAAAAAAAAAAAAACGGAACCAATGCTTATGCCACTTTTGACTGACGATTGAAAAAACAAGCGTGTCCCACCGGCCGATGGCGCCACAAAAATGCATGCCACTCTCTGAGCAGCTTACGTAAACACCGTGGAGAAAATTCTACATTTGTGTAAAGAAAACTTTGTTTCAACTTACCATTAACCTTTTCCCAGTGCTTTTACACCAGAATATTAAGCCATCTATGAGATAAAGAAACTGTAGATCAGTTAACAAAATCGTAAGCTCACGGACTGCAAATGAAATTGACAAGCAAGTGATTTAAAAACATGTTCAGAAAAAGCGATGGAGAATTAAGAATTGCGACATTATTACCCACCGTAGCTTCTCTTCTTCTTGTTCCGTGACTAACAGTTCGAAATGGATCAACCTGAACTTTCACAAACAGTAAGAAAGCAGAACAAAAAAAACTTGGACGCATAAAACAACGTGAATTCGAACCATGTGCCTTCGCAAATAGCCTGCAGGCCGTCAGCGGATATCGCATCGAGCATGCTCTCTGACGATGGACTTCAGCCAATGAGCGGTTTTTCCGCCCTGCCGGCTAAGGGTGTTGAATCTGCAATCAACCGGTAAATAAAGCCAAAACAAAGCTTAGCAGTTTTCCCATCTTTTTTTACTAACAGTTATCATCACACAATGGTTGGTTGTCGGCACTGCTCGTGTGAGGAAATCGAAACTCGAGGGAAACCTTTTCTAACGGCAGCAAAACAGCGAAAGTGGAACTAAACTTTAATTACCAATTAAAATAGGTGACGCGTTTTGTACTTCATGCTTCCATTTGAAGTCCCTTCCATCTCTTGGGCAGGTTGTAGTTTTTAGACAATTAGCTCGAAACAGTTGCTCCGGGCTGTTATAATGCGGGTTAAAATGTTATGTCGTAAAAATTGTAAAACTTAAACTAAGCGCACCTCATTGGTGAGACAAAAGTTTAAGGAAAATGTCACGCTAATAAATTGATTTCATTTACAAGATCAACACCTTGAAATTTGATCCAAAAACGTCAGTTGCTTTTTTAGACAATCAGAGCTAAGAAATCCGACCTTCTGCAAAAATCTGCCAGGCAAAATTTGGTTGTCACGGTAACATCAACTTGAATGGCAAATGACCTCCGCATCAAATTGTTCGCAGATAAATGTTGTAGACAGTCCATGTGGTTTGGTGGCGTTTGCTGTTTATAAACGTTCGAAATCCAGGCGGGCAGAATCAATCCCTTTCCCGTCAGGATGCGGGTTAAGCCTCAATTCTGATTCCCATTCCCATCTATTTCAGATCTCAAAAGTGGGGAGAATTTATAATTTTATGGTGGACAGTACTTCGGGTGGAAAAGAAACCACAAAACGGCATACCTAGGGAAATTGAAGCAAAGGCAAGAACACCTTGTTTCATATTATTTTCAGTATTTTTTCGGCAACTCAGCCCAGTGATAATGTCTGTAATATAGCTTGAACACCAAAATTTGGCAAGGCAATAAAGTCAGTGTTCTTAGTTTTTGTAATTATCTCTATCTGTGAATGCTACAGTCATTTTTGTCACCAAACACCGCTTCTTACCTTTAGCGATGTGGACCATGACGCTTTCCAAGCATTAAAGCCTGTCAGACAATAAAAAAGAAGCCACGAAAGTGTCAACGATTTCTGAAAAGAGAGTCTACGTATGTCGATGTAAAGTGTTTGTTTCAGGTCATGTCAGGTGACCTTATAGCGGCAGATAAGTGCCTGTTCTTACAGAGGGTAAATGACCGTCCTTGTGTACCCTACCGACAGCAGCTTTGGAAATTTCCAAGTCCGTTCTCTGGAAGCAACAGTTTTGTACTTCATCATTCACTTCTTCTCTTCAGAGAGTGACTCTTCTCGGAGTTTGTTGCACTTTTCCTGTTTTGCTAAAACAACCTCGCGGCATAAACACTATTTATAAAAGCTCCATAAACAAGCGGCTAGCGTGAATGAGATGAATTCATTGCGCTGTGCATATGTTTTCTTTAAAATAAATTTCAACCGTTTTGATAATGAATAAAATCTGAAAACGGAAAACTCAAAGTATCTTCTCTGTCTCGTTAAATATATTTTGTTGTGACGCCTTCAAAAAACTTTATCATGTGATCATCGATAGTCTATCGGATGGAATGGACAATGGAGCATTCTCCTTGGTAACTCAGCTGTATCGTAGCTCAGCAGAAACAGTTGTTCTTTGTTGTAAACCTATTTCTTGCCGGGTGTGATGTGGACCATGACAGCATGTTTTGAAGCATTTGGCGGTCAGATAATAGAAAATACCACAAAAATGTAAGCCTTTGTTTTAGGTAGCCTAAGGGGCAGATATGTGTCTGTTTCTATGATCAAAGATTCTTTTAATAGAACAACACTCTGGAAGCAGCTTCCCGTTTTTGTGGACCTTATCCACAGCAGATTTGAACATGTCTCAGTCGCTTCTCTGGAAGAAATGGTCACTCTCTACTTAGTCTTACTGTTGAGAAAAAAGGTAGCCATTAATAAGTTTGAAAAGCATGATCAAGGGTCCGCTCGATAATTAAGTTATGTGTATCATGCAAATGACATTTCGTTCGTTCTTCCTGTGTTTCCCTAAATCAAGCACTTTTAACGTTGGTTTCATTGCTTCCGTCTCAGTTCGAGCTCTTAGAATAAACATTCATAACATAGCTTTAGTTCACTCAAATCTAGATTATAGCTTACCGTATAAGCTAACATAGCCTATGTTAATTTTACAGCTAAGATTTTGTTGCTAATGTCTTTCTTATTTCTTCTTTTATCAAGCCTTTTGTAATGTTGATTTTAATGTTTGTGTTTTAGTTGGATTCCTCTGATGCAATTCTGATGAAACACTCAGCTTAAAAGAACTTTAATGTCGTCTTCTCAGTGCTTGATTTCGCCGACATAAACGATGGCATAATTACAAGTGAGATGGTATGTAAACAAACACTAAATTTATTAGATGTTCTAGTTTTAAGTCGTTAGTTCTACTGACAGTTAAGTTCCTTTAATTGATCGCAATTACACAGAAAAACCACAAAACGCCTTGTAGTTTTCGTGGTTGTTTTACTAGACGGTATCATCATACAGTTAATTTCATAGTCGGCAGTGCTGTCTTCGTTGAAAATTAACTGATTAAAAAGCTTACTGAAGCAACTTTTGATAGCGGCAATAATTGGAGGAAACCCAGCAAAACTCGACAGAAACCTTTTCTACCAAGAGACAGTGAGAGTAAACTAAGAAACTTGAAAACGGGTGACATGTATTTCAACGTAATGTTTCCATTTGCATCAATGCAGCCATGCACAACACTCGTTTTATCAGCCCCCAAAAGAAACGGCGAAGCATGTCTCAGGCTCCGGTCGATGACTAACCTCAATGTTAAGTTGCAACTGAGCTGTTATAGCTATGGTCAACATGTCTTCCTAAGTCTTTGATACAAGTATTTTTAATGTTACTTTCAATGGTTGCGTCTCAGTTCGAGTTTATAGAATCATTAATTCTGGTCGGTGACAAAGTTTACTTCAAGCTTCCAGTTGAACTTTTGTTGCTTATGTCTTTCTCTGTCTTCCTCTCATTTCTTGCGTTTCAGAGTTGGAGTTCCCAGAATCAATTCCCGTGAATATTTAGTTTTAATTTCGTCTTCTGTCCAGTGTTGAACACATTTACGAGTGCGAAAGTTAGCTTACGCAAGTAAGGACAGTTTTAGGTGACTACTTTTTCACGGCTAACTGAAGGACATCGAATCTGCAATCAACCGGCAAAGAGAGCCGCAAAAAATCTTGGCAGTTTTCTCATCTCATGTCACGCTAATAAATTGATTTCATTTACAAGAGCAACACCTTGAAATTTGATCCAAAAACGGAGTTGATTTTTTGACAATTAGAGCTAAGAAATCCTACCTTCTGCAAAAATCTCCAGGCAAAATTTGGTTGTCACGGTAACATCAACTTGAATGGCAAATGACCTCCTCATCAAATTGTTCGCAGATAAATGTTGCAGACAGTCCATGTGGTTTGGTGGCGTTTGCTGTAATCCAGGCGGGCAGAATCCATCCCTTTCCCGTCAGGATGCGGGTTAAGCCTCAATTCTGATCACCATTCCCATCTATTTCAGATCTCAAAAGTGTTGAGAATTTATTATTTAATGGTGGACAGTACTTCGGGTGGGAAAAAAATCCACAAAACGGCATACCTAGAGAAATTGAAGCAAAGGCAAGAATACCTTGTTTCATATTATTTTCAATATTTTTTCGGCAACTCAGCCCAGTGATAATGTCTAAAATATAGCTTGACAACTACAACTCTACTCAACCGTCTGCAATTTTCACATACAAATACACTGAAATTTGGCAAGGCAATAAAGTGTTCTTAGTGATTGTAATTATCTCTATCTGTGAATGCTACAGTCATTTTTGTCACTATACATCGCGTCTTACCTTTTGCGATGTTGACCACGACGCTTTCCAAGCATTAAAACCTGCCAGACAATAAAAAAAGCCACGAAAGTGTCAACGATTTCTGAAAAGAGAGCCTACGTATGTCGATGTAAAGTGTTTGTTTCACGTCATGTCAGGTGACCTTATAGTGGCAGATAAGTGCTTGTTCTTACGGCAATCAAAGAGTAAGAGAGTAAATACCCGTCCCTGTGTATCTTACCGACAGCAGCTTTGGAAATTTCTAAGTCCGTTCTGTGGAAGCAACAGTTTTGTACTTCATCATTCACTTCTTCTTTTCAGAAAGTGACTCTTCTCGGAGTTTGTTGCACTTTTCCTGTTTTGCTAAAACAACCTTGCAGCATGAACACTATTTATAAAAGCTCCATAAACAAGCGGCTAGCGTGAATGAGATGAATTCATTGCGCTGTGCATATGTTTTCTTTAAAATAAATTTTAACCGTTTTGATAATGAATAAAATATGAAAACAGACAACTCAAACTATCTTCTCTCTCTCGTTAAATATATTTTGTTGTCACGCCTTCAAATAACTTTATGATGTGATCATCGATAGCCTATCGCATGGAATAGACAATGGAGCATTCTCCCTGGTAACACAGCTTTATCGTAATTCAGCAGAAACAGTTGTTCTTTGTTGTAAACCTAACTTTAACAAACATATCGCTTCTTGCCGGGTGTGATGTGGACCATGACGGCATGTTTTCAAGCATTTGGCGGTCAGATAATAGAAGATGCCACAAAAATGTTAGCTTCAAGAATTAAAATTGAGTCTTTGTTTTAAGTGACCTTAGGGGTAGATATGTGCTCTTCCTATGATCAAAGATTCTTTTTATAGAACAACACTCTGGGAGCAGCTTCCCGTTTCTGCGGACCTTATCCACAGCAGTTTTCAACATGTCTAAGTCGCTTCTCTGGAAGAAATGGTCATTCTCTACTTACTATTACTGTTGAGAAAAAAGGTAGCCATTAATAAGTTTGAAAAGTATGATTAGGGTTCCGCTCGATAATCAAGTTATGTGTATCATGCAAATCACATTTCGTTCGTTCTTCCTGTGTTACCCTAAATCAAGCACTTTTAACGTTGGTTTCATTGCTTCCGTCTCAGTTCGAGCTTTTAGAATAAACATTCATAACATAGCTTTAGTTCAAATCTAGATTATAGCTTACCGTATAAGCTAACATAGCCTATGTTAATTTTACAGCTAAGATTTTGTTGCTAATATCTTTCTTATTTCTTCTTTTATCAAGCCGTTTGTAATGTTCATTTTAATGTTTTTGTTTGAGTTGGATTCCTCTGATGCGATTCTGATGAAACACTCAGTTTAAAAGAACTTTAATGTCGTCGTCTCAGTGCTTGATTTCGCCGACATAAACGATGGCATAATTATAAGTGAGATGGTATGTAAACAAACACTAAATTTATTAGATGTTTCAGTTTTAAGTCGTTAGTTCTACTGACAGTTAAGTTCCTTTAATTGATCGCAATCACACAGAGAAGCCACAAAACGCCTTGTAGTTTTCGTGGTTGTTTTACTAAACGTTATCATTATACAGTTTATTATAATTTCATGGTCGGCAGTGCTGTCTTCGTTGAAAATTAACTGATTAAAAAGCTTACTGAAGCAACTTTTGATAGCGGCATTAATTGGAGGAAACCCACCAAAACTCGACAGAAACCTTTTCTACCAAGAGACAGTGAGAGTAAACTAAGAAACTTGAAAACGGGTGACATGTATTTCAACGTAATGTTTCCATTTTTAATCCGTTCCCGAAGATTTTGGTTGCTTCAGGCTATTATACTAAGTGTGTGTTTGTACGACGATGTCTTTGGTTATTTGACTCATTCTCTTACTAATTTGGAGCATACTTTATGATAAAGGATACAGTTCTGGCTTAAAATGGCTTCTCACAGTTTTCATTAATTTATTCAGTGGCTCTTTTGGAGTTTGCTGGATCCTAAACATTTCATCTTTTTCTGCAATGCAGCCATGCATAACACTCGTTTTATCAGCCCCCAAAAGAAACGGCGAAGCGTGTCTCAGGCTCCAATCGATGACTAACCTTAATGTTAAGTTGCAAATGAACTGTTATAGCTATGGTCAACATGTCTTCCTAAGTCTTTAATACAAGTATTTTTAATGTTACTTTCAATGGTTGCGTCTCACTGAGTTCGAGTTTATAGAATCATTAATTCTGGTCGGTGACAAAGTTTACTTCAAGCTTCCAGTTGAACTTTTGTTGCTCATGTCTTCCTGTGTCTTCCTCTCATTTCTTGCGTTTCAGATTTGGAGCTCCCAGAATCAATTCGCGTGAATATTTAGTTTTAATTTCGTCTTCTGTCCAGTGTTGAACACTATTACGAGTGCGAAAGTTAGCTTACGCAAGTAAGGACAGTTTTCTAACTACTTTTTCACGGCTAACTGAAGGACATCAAATCTGCAATCAACCGGCAAAGAGAGCCACAAAAAGCTTGGCAGTTTTCTCATCTTTTTTCTAACAGTTATTATCATACAGTGGTACGTTGGTTGTCGGCACTGCTCGTGTGAGGAAATCGAAACTCGACGAACAAAACTTTTCTAACGGCAGCGAAACACCGAAAGTGAAACTAAATTTTAATTACCAATGAAAATAGGGGGATACGTTTTGTACTTTATGCTTTCATTTTAAGTTCCTTCTATCTCTTGGACAGGTTGTAGTTTTTAGACAATTTCCTCGAAGCAGTTGCTCGGTATTGTTATAATTCGGCTTCAAATGATTGTGATGTCATCAACATTCTAAAACTTAAACTAAGGGTACCTCTTTGGTGAGACAAAGGTGCAAGGAAAATGTCATGCTAATAAATTGATTTCCTTTACAATGGTAACACCTTGAAATTTTTTTTTTTTTGTAGTGCAACCTTTATTTACACGCTCAACGTTACAAATACATTATTTGCTTTTGTCACTAACTTTGAAATACTACATTTACAATTACAATAAATTCTTAAACGTTTTGTTAAAAGCTGTTATTTTGTTATGTGCGATTGCTATTTCATGCTGTATATTTATTTTTTCATTAAGAAATGGCAGAAAACTGTCGAAACAGAGTTTCCTATCATGAAGGCAGCTGTTATAAATAGTGAACTTTGCTATCAGGAGCGCGTAATTTAAAGAATATAGGTGCTTAACATTGCCAAAAACTCCATATGAAATCATACTGTCAGACAATTTGATAGATAACTTAGTTTTTGTATTCAACCAGTTTTGAAAACAGTTCCAAAAACGTTTTGTCGAAGGGCAATGTAGCAACATGTGATCTAAAGTATGTCTGTCGGCAGAACACTGAGGGCAAGCATCGCTCTCGCAAACTTTTGCCCGACAAAGGCTAACTTTGGTTGGGAGGATGTTGTGGATGACTTTGAACTGGAACACTGTTATACTTATGTCGTTTTTAAACTTAAATGGAAATTCGTAAACCCGATGAATATTTTCCTGGGTGAAACCATGTCTTAAAATTTTGCTTTCAGCGGTAGGGGTTATAAAAATATCTTTTAACAAAATCGAGTTAACAGTCTTAGTGGAAATTTTCATTTCTTTATATCCTTGTGTCTGTCTTGAGATGGGAAAAACGGAATTATGCTTTATTTCTGATTTCCAAGAAGCTGGTATAGCGTTTATTAATCCAAAATACAGGGTGAAAGGTATCTTCAGGCGGAACTTTTCGCAAAATTGGGTAAGCGGAATAAAATTGTTGTCGGCTTTCAGTAAGTCCTTGACATAGATAATCCTCTTATCGAACCACCTTTTAAAGAAAAGAGATTTTCCATTGATTCGGATGTTTTTATTGTTCCAAATAATTTCGTCTTGTGGAGAAGTTGGATTTTCAAAAGCAACTTTTGTGTTCTGCCAAAATGTTAATATTTCTCTGTAAAAAGATGGAAGGTTATTAATTTGTAGCGAGCTGATATCATAGTTACAGTTAGTCAAGAAAGACAGTCCACCAAATTTCTCAAGGGCAGCTTCCGGGATTATTTTCCAGGAAGCATCGCTATTAGATTGCAAACGTGGTATCCACGCAACCTTTAAAGATTTATTCATGGTGTGAAAATCTGTCATTTTGAGGCCACCTTGCTTTTTTCCCCTATGATAGTTGATTTTTTAATCTTAGCGGGTTTCCCGTCCCAGATGAAGTTAAAAATTAATGCCTCAATTTCTTTAATATATTTTCCTGGAATAACGAGAACAGACGTGTTATAAATTAACTTGGAAAGGCCAAGTGTTTTAACGATGTTTATTTTGCCATAAAGTGTAAGATTTCGTCTTTTCGAACCGTTTAGTGTCTTTTCTAGTGTACGGATTTTCTCAGCGAAATTTAGCTCGTTTAATTTATTTAAGTCGTAAGAAAAGAAAACGCCAAGAGCTTTTATTGGATCCCGAGGCCAGCGGAAGCCAAAAGGTGTTTCCATGCTATTTTTCCAGCAACCGAGCCACATTCCCTCAGTTTTTGCAGGGTTAATTTCCAAACCAGACACAATTTTGAACTTGTTAAGAAGAGTTAGCAAATTTGTAATAGAGTCAAGGTCTCGAATAAAGGCAGTGGTGTCATCAGCATACAAAGAAACTTTAATTTCTTTCTCGCCTACTTTGATACCATTAATGGTGCTATCGTGTTTTATTGCTCTCGCAAGAATTTCTATGCCAAGTATAAATAGCAAACCGGATAAAGGGCAACCTTGCCTCACACCTCGTTCTAAACGAAAAAATTCTGAAGCGTGCCCATTATTCATGACGCAACTGGAAACGTCGTTGTAGAA
>JAEMWC010000562.1:12500-52500 GCA_016490735.1 Pachyseris speciosa | reverse complement strand
CACTGGATTTACCATACTTGGTTTTTAAAATATGTTTTGCCCGTTCATACCCTTCGGTTGTGAAGGGAAGTCCGTCGATGGATGCGCGGACACTGGGTACCAGTAGCTCCTTCAGGTAAGAAAACTTCGCTACTTGAGTTAGCTTGGCTTTGTCGATTTCAGTTTCAAACTGACTCCAAAATCTTGTCCAATCAAGAAAGGTTCCTTGAAACTTTGATATCTCAAGCTTCGGTAATTTCGCTCCAATGCTGCTAGAATTCTCTGAATCCTCTAAGGACGTTTTCACTGATTTCTCGAGTTTCGCACGCGCTTGAAATTTGACCTTTTCCAACTCGATTTCTTCATCCAAGATTCGTTTCCGTTTTTCTTCTTCGCGTTTCTCCTCTTCGGCTGACCTAATATCAGCGGCTACATGCCTTACTTGTTTGAGAGTCCCTTCAAATTTATCGATTTGGGCTTCCAGATTTTCCGACCAGCTTCTAATCTCCGCAAGGTCCTCGTTGTTTTCGATTCGCAATTCCTGAACTTGCAATTTAAGCTGATGTGTTTTGTCAATAATAGATTCTAAAGCACTCCCATGTCTCTCGATAGCCTTTACATCTTCGGTTTCGAGTATTTTCTCGGTATCTTCTACGGTAAACTTAAGCATTTTCAGCTTACCTTCGATCTTCTCTTGCAATGTTTTGATTTCGCTCATGTTGACATTTGGTCCGTGAACCTTTGTGTTGTGAATTCCTCTCGTCGCTTGTTTTAGAACTCTCCTTTTCTCCGGAACCGTCCTGGCAGGGTCGCCACTTTTGTCGCGATGATTCCTTGACACCAGCTAACTTTTAACCGCGTTTATTCACCTACTGATTTACATCGCACTCATCAAACACGCTCACTTTTTTTTCTCTCCCTCACTCCCTCGTGCTCACTAGACTGGTTGAAACCGGTTTCTATGACGTCACGTTTCGCGTCACGCAATTGTCACGTTTTCCGTTCCGTCAGTTGTTTATAAAGTCCCATTCAATGGTATCAACACCTTGAAATTTGATCCAATTCGTGGGAGCCTGATGTACGAGAATTCTTAAACTGTTTAAAACTGCTATTTTTGCCTCACTTTTTAATTTCCATGTCTAGTATCAAGTAAAAGTGCCTCACCTTAGCAATCCTGAGGCAAATTTAGTAATACTGATTGCATAATTAGGTTTTGGTTTATTTCGTTAACCGATTACCATGGCGGGCATGTTTGCAGATGCATACTAAGTCTTGAAATTTTTCTGTAAATTATTTTAGCCATAACCTTGTTCTAGTGACGAGTATCATAGAACCAGAAATTGATTTGAGTTGTTTGCTTTACATACCGTTCAACTCCTTTGTTTCTAAATGTTATTCATCCATGCAATCACAAATTTTGATTCATTGATGAATACCAAGCTTGTGTTTTTACAACGATACGGGGACCGCCGAGACCATTTTAAACTGGTAGGGCTGAAAGATCTGGCCAAGTTCAAGTGTAAAATTGATAGATTATCCATGTCATCTGGAGCCCTAAAAAATTCAGTCCACGAGGAAACCTGGTAGGCTGACGACATTGAGTATTTGACCATTTTAAATTTTGGTGCATTGTTTCATGAAAACATGAAAGAAAGCATTATGAAATTGGCTTCTCTGAGTTTTTCAGTTGGTTAAGCGAGTTTTTCCGAAAACAGATTTTGAATTTTTCTGGCGTTTCGTGGACGTTGAACGTTTCGTGTCAGTTTCTTAACATGCAGCCAGGCATGAACACTATTGACAACAGCTTCACGACAAACAGTAGCGTCCTACGCAGACGTCTTTTGGCTCGTCACGCAATCTTTCCTCCCCAACAACGTCTGCTGAAACGAGCGGCACATTCCTTTCCAATTGTTAGCAAAGATCAGCCGGAGTCCACGTGAAAATTACTACAGAGCCAATCGGAGCTAGGTTTTTGCGCGATGTCAATCAGAAGCTGCGTTTAAAATGCTCCCTTGGGACCCCTTGAGGCGATTTATGTTTCTCCCCGAAATCCCTTCCAAATCATAACTTTTATGATCCAAAAAACTTATATTGGAAATACTTTTTCCTCTGTAGTTCCATTATAATCCCGACTGCGAGCATACAAGTGTTCGGCAAGAGTTCTGTGGACATACCGGCAGATCGGAAATGCCTTGGAAATCGATCTTTAAAAGTGTGTTTTCCTTGAGCAACACGTTCGTCTGTTCCCAATGTTATAAGCGCTTACTTCGCTTAAAAAAAATTAAAGCAGACCTGCGAGCAGTTCAAGAGGAGATTAGGTTGGAATTTAAGGAAGCTGTAATAAGAACGACGCGATTACGGTGAGATTTTCCTAAAACGGAGGAGGATGTTAATACTGCGCTGAGCGCACCTTCAACAAACGTGCCGAAGCAACATCACTAAATCTGTCACCCTCCCTACCACTTTCCTTTCTTTGCAAGAAGACAATGGCGAAAGTTTTGCATTATCGGAAGGTTGCGGAAGTCAATCTGGGATCATTTTTTCAAGCGCCGAGGAAATCCAGTTCTCAAACACCGCCGCTAACAGACGAAGCCGGTTTGTTTATCGTACCTTCACCTATTTCGGTGCCTATTTGACATCTACTCCGATTCAAAGTGCCTTGCTCTGAAAATCGAGGACAGATTATTAGCCTTACGAAAGTTGTTAAGTGAAAATATGTATTCATTATCCCAGTGAAACTGTCAACAAACGCTTGCTCAGACTATGAAACCACTGTGTAAAATATGGCACGTAATGTGGAGTGTCACGTCGAAGACTTATAAATTAGTGATTTTCCGAACTCGGTCGGTAAATTTACGAAGACATCCATCTTTTTATCCACAAAATACACCATAGCCTCTCTCTGATCGACAATCATACCCGTTGAAACAATCGAGCCATAAGCCAAACAATCGTACTCGTTGATCATGATATCCGCCTTGTTGTTTTGAAATCTCACGCGCGAGAAAATGTTCAAGTCCAAAGTACACTTCCTGGATTGGGAAGTGCGCTCTGATTGGTCTACATAAAATCCCGCTCGTTTCAGCGGACGTTGTTGGGGAGGAAAGATTGCGTGACGAGCTAAAAGACGTCTGCGTAGGAGGCTAGACAAACAGCTGAGCGTGAATATTTGATTTATGGCCGAATCCTGTTAGTACAACAATGACTTTCATCATATTCAAACTATATTCTTTTTAAATTCCAGAGCATACCTAATGCTGAAGAAATTTATTTTGGCAAAATTTTCTTCTCTCAGTTTTCACGAGTACTGTTACTGCGCTTTTCCCGAATGACAGATTTCGCATTTTTGCTGAGTTTGTTGGACCTTGAACGTCTAATGTTTTCCTAAAATGCAGCCTTGCATGAATACTACCTATATCAGCTCCATAAACAGATGGAGAGAACAAATATACAATCTGTATCTTCTCTCTGTTTAAGTATATTTCGATGTCATGCCTTCAAATAACGTGATGATGTGAATCTAACTTTTTGTAATTTTAATGCCACTAAAAAGTGTTATCATAGTTATTTCAGTTTGGACTAGTGATAATGGTTGTCTAACCGGATCTCATAGACAACAGTCCATTCTTATTGGTTGTAATAGCTCATTTTACAATTAAAATTGTATATTTGCACCGTTTTCAGAAGGCACAATTGTTAGTCATTACTGTGAGCCTCTCTGCACTGTCTGTTGTTCTGTGAATAATTTGTTAGCCTTTGTTAAACCATTCTTTTCACCACGGTGTATTTCAATGCTGACTACAGATGTCATATTTTCACCAAACATGTTCTTTGTAGTCATTTTATTATATGTTACATTTTAGACCTTCTATCAGCATGCCATTTCTCCTTACGGTTCACTATATAGTTCTTATGGCACCGGTTGGAAGAATTTGTTTAAACATTAACATAGTTCAGCTGGATGATCATTTCCTTAAAGCTTTATTCTTATCACATGTGTGTTTGGTTGAGTGCTAATAACGTAACAAGAAATATAATGCTGATCATTGCTGTGCCTTGGGGCAAATAATAAACGTGGTATTTTTTTACATTTTTTTTTCTAGACAGAAGTTGATGGCTACAGGGATAACTCCGTTTGTCTCTACCAAGGAGACAACAAATTACGCTCGACTGTGCCGTCTGTTGGTGGATGTGGGATCGCAAGCTTTAAGGGACACGTTTGATAGAATTCATCCTCCAGCAAGTCTTCATGTAGTATTAACAAGTCCTGCAGTTCAAACAACACTAAACTCCCTCTTTACAGGAAGACGGAAAGTCCTCAATTCTACCCAATGGGGACTTTTGTATCCTCTTCATTCACCTCCAACATCAGCCAGCTTTGATATCACACTTCTAACAGTTCTTCTGAGAAACATATGTGGCTTGGCTCCCCCAGCCTCTGGTTGGGACAGTCTTCCGGCTGCAACAGACACCAACACTGAAGATGATATTGCACGAGTGAAGCATTACCGCAACACTCTGTATGGCCATGCTTCCAAAGCGTCCATTGGTGACGCTTCTTTCAATGCTTACTGGAGCGAGATCCGTGAGGCGCTGGTGAGACTTGGTGGAGCAGGTTATGGAGCCTTGATTGACAGCCTCAAGACAGATTGCATGGATCCGGATTGTGAGAAACAGTACAAGCTGCAGCTGTTAGAAGAATGGAAGGAGGATGATGACAATATCAGGGTCAGGCTGGAAGACATGAAAGGTAATAACTTGTGTTCATTTATAGCAGTTTTTTAGATGATAAGAGGATCATCGTGAGAATGCTTCATGAGTTTGATTAGGGTTTTCATCAACTTCGTCTGACAATTTTGATAGATTACTTTATGGTTTTGTTCTATTTTATGGGAATATAGAAACAGGTGTCTGAGGTTAACGTATGTGCCTTAATTACAAACGCAACTTTGCTCGGGAAACCACCCCATCCACGGTTTGAGTATATTGGTTGGTACATCCCCCTCTCGGTAAATACTTGTTATTAAATTTCCGGCATTTGTGGGTGAGTGATATGATTGGCTATTTTCAGGGCCAGGTTTTCCTGTAATACCCATTCAGGGTCAATACGACAATTGTTAATGCCAGGTTGGCAGCACCTTTAGCTATTTCTACATTTCGTCGTCAATTGCATTCATGCATACTTACAACAGTTTTCTTGGACGAGCCTCCCGATTACGGACTTCAAAGTGCAAATATTGTATTCAGAAGGCGATTTGGGTTAGGATAAAGTAAATTGTGTGTAACATGATAATGTGATGTGGCATCGCTAAAAACGTAATTTTAGGGACAATTTTAGGCAAAGAACAAGGGAAGTCAATTCAGTTAGCGGTCTGCAGCTAGACAGTTAGTGATCTGCGGGGTGGCCCTTACCTTTCTGTATTTCTTACTCGCGATTGTGTCACTATTTGAATTAAAATCGAGGTGATTGTTGTGGATTGCGTTGCTTCGCATTAGCGTATCATTGCAGATTCTTGGTCTAATTTGAATGTCCAGTATAAGCCGTCTTTGGACCCAGGTAAGTATTGGGTGTGACGTGGTAAGTATTCTGGCCACTGATCTGTCAGTGTGACAGTATCCTTATGAGGGCATGCGGGGCTTTTCCCGCTCACAAGTTGCCGTGGTCACCCCACCCGCCCGTTACTCACCTGGGATGGCTTTAGGATACTCCTACTTAATCCTAGGCACTAGTTGCAATAGTGACCATTTAATTTTGATAATGAATTTGACCATTTCCGTTTGGAAAATACTTACTCTCGTACTGTCCTGAAAGAAGAAAAATAAAATATTTTTAAAGGTCACATTTTGCTAAAAAGTAAAGCAACTTTCTGTAGTTTTCTTTAACTGTAATTCGATCATAAGCTCGGTTTTGAACCCAGCTAATATTTTCACCATTTTGTGTTTCATAGTTGGGGATTTCATATTTACTGCACATTGTATAAATCTCGTGTTACCTTGGAATGCACCAAATATATTCCACTGCAAAAGCTGCTTTAGGGGGAAAAGAGCAGCACACTCCATGGCTGTAGAGTTAGTAAGCTACGGTACAAGAAATTAGTGACTTTTAATTAGCTGTGGTTGCTGAAATGTGGGTAGAAGATCATTCAAGATCATGCCAATAAACGATTCAAATGTACGACGTTGCTCAAGTAGTCTATTGAATCACATATGGGCTTGGTTTAATCGTATTATTTTCACATTCGATTTCAATCGGTCAACACGCATGGCTGTAGACTAAACTGCAAAGAATTTTTATTAACATTTTATCGACTGTTGATCTTTGATGATTTAGATGACATCAATCAGCAGTTTCTGCAGGTGAGCAGTGAAATGGAAAGCATGAAAGAGAAGTTGGATTCGCATTTTAAAACAAAGGGAAAGGAAATCGCAGGCCAAGGTTAGTTGCAGGAACCTGCAAGGTGAATGTCAAAACAGAGACAAGATAATTCTTATAGAAAATCTAATTTTTTATAGCTTAAAGGCTCCTGTGTTGACTATTTCCTTAAGATGTTTTTGTTTGTGAAATGAAAATTATCTTACGATCATTTATCTGTGATGGATGGATTCGGTGTTGCACTGAAGCATTTATTTAATGTACAGAGTGAATTTAGTGTTGTAACATAAAAACCAGAGCAACATGATACTCCGAGTGTTTACTACAGACGCCAGTAGCGCAGCGAACGAATCAGAATTGACAGCAATACCTGTTGTTGTTGTCCCTTTCTTAGTCTTTTTGTGGACAACTACTGTCGTATCTCGCTCTGTGCGCGCTATGATTTTGACGTGTAGTTTTAGAAGACTAAGCCACGCAATTCACTTTTACAAAGCTGATTATGGCAACAAACAAACGTACAAACGTACATGCATTTTAAAATCTATTTTGTAAGCCACAAGTGTGTGGGAAGAGGTAAAACTTGACCGGCGTTGTATCTAGTCTATGTAGTAACTGTTATTCACGTGAAAAGCAAACTGTGGCCAGAATATCTTTGAACATCTCCTCGCAGTCATCATGCCCATATAAGGTGCAAAGTCGTGATCTTGCTAAAGTAGCGCGCAGCCGGCGGAAGAATGTAGTTGATTTGTTGAAAGTGTTCGTTTTCCTCAAATGTAAAACAAGATCGACACTTTGAATGACTGAACAACAACATTATACACAAATTTTACTAACGTTATATTGAATATTGATCTTTAGATGACATTAACGAGAAGCTTGAGCAGATGGGAACGGACATGGATTGCGTGAGAGAAAAGCTGGATGCTCTTTTCACAGCAATGACAGAGGAAACGAATGAAGAAGGTGAATTGAAGATATGTAATAGATACACTTGCGTTTTAGAGATCATCTGTCGCCATTGAAAGTTTCTTGCCATATTGAAGGAGAGATAGTTATGGAATTTGTTTCCTGCAATGCAAGCTTCTTTTTTTAGTCGTTGGTGTGTTTAGTCGTCATCATGGATTTTTAAACCGTGGAGAGCTGGAACGAATCAAAGGGGGTGGGGAAGGGGAAGGGGCGGACGCCCTTATCCTTGGTCACATTTGCTTCTCTCCTCAACCTTTTTGTTCATAACCCAGTTCCCTGGTAGCAGAGGCCTCTTTTCCCTGTATTCAGTATTCAGCATGCTGGAGAAAACAGACCTCTGCCATGGGTCGAAACGATCTTTGTTGAGCATGCGTCGCGGTTACTTAGCGACCGAACCATCATGTGATTTTTTTTAGCACGTGATCAAATGACAAACAATACATGGAGCATGCGTTTTAAAACCTCCGTCCACGAACTCAGTCGGCGGCTTAAAGACCGTTTTTGACCCATGCCAGAGGTCTCTTTTCACCAGCACGCTGAATACAAGGAAAAGAGGCCTCTGCTAGCAGTGAAATAGCTCAGGGTCGTTGTCGCTAAAATACTCAGCTCTCTTTCCCCCAAAAATAGCCTTCTATGCATGCTATGGCATTTCCGAAACTTAAAGTTCCTTCGTCCAAAATTTGATTGAGATTGTTAAATTTTGATCTTTAATTGACATTACCACGAATCTATTGTTCTGACATTTTGTTAATTATTGATCTTTAGTTCACATCAAAGAGAAGCTTGAACAGATGAAGAGTGAAATCAAAACCATGGGAGAGAAGTTGGACTCTCATTATCGAACAGCAACAGACGAAACCAAGGAAGAAGGTTTGTGACAGGAATTTAAGTATTGATTGGCTTAGAGCCAGTTCACCAGTTTCCCAGACACGGGGAGGCAAGGGGTCATCTGATAAATACCAGATGTAATTAATCGATGACGTCAATGAAATCAGTGAGTAATCAATAGGTAATTGATGGGTAATCAATTGACTAGCCATTGATTATTGTCGATCATCAATGATTAATCGGTGAACAATAGATAGGCCATGGATCAGTCATTGATTGCGTCGATTAGTCATTAATGACATTGATTAGTCATCGACATAATCTCGTGGCCACACAAACCACTGCATACCAAATCGAGGATAAAGAAATAAAAGCAACTTCTTCAAGTACCCCTTGCGTAATAGTTGTGCAGCATAATATGCATCATATGTGAAGTCAACGAGTAACCGATAGGTAATCAATAGGTAATCGATGTCATCGATAAGTAATTGATAGGCCACTAAATTGTTGGTCATCGATTGATCATCGATTATATATCCATTGATCATCGCCAATAATCAAGGACTGGTCAGTTAATTACAAACTGATTACCCATCGATGACTTAATGACGCCATTCACGATCGATTTGTTACGTCTGGAAATGTGTGATCTTGCTGAAGGTAGACTAGCACTTGAGAGCATCATTTCTTTTCGGTAATAAAAAAAAACTCGGTTGGCACTCTCCATGACTGGAAAGCAAGGTATGCAGGAATTTTCTAACATTGTGATACATACAGACAGACAGACAGAATTGACTTTCCCCTAGGGGCTTTTCAAAGACAATATTAATACAAATTTGTACCTCAGGCGATTTTTAAAAACAGTGACTGAATCACACAATTTAAGAGAATAATCTAAAGAATTCCATAAATTAACTATGCTATTAAAAAAGGTTCTTTGGTCGCTAGCGGTTTTAAAAAGTGGAAAGTTCAACAATTGTGAGTTTCTGGTGCTACGACCGCTTACCTCGGCTCGCTTTAAAAATTTTGAAGACAGGTATTCAGGGGCGTGGCCCGTCATACATTTAAAGGCCATTGTAGCGCTTCGGTAATATAGCCGGTTTGCCACAGGTAGCCAATTGAGCTCTTTACGAATGGGCGTAATATGGTCCTATTTGCGCGCGCCGCTCACAATGCGGCAAGCCAAGTTTTACACAGCCTGCAATTTGTTAATGCTACGCTTCGATGTGTTAGCCCATACATTAGAACAATAGAATAGTTTACTAAAAACTAAAGAATTAATAATCTTCACGAGTATACGTTTGCCAAAAACATGCTTGACGCGGTTTATTTGGCCAAGGCGAGACATGCATGAAGAGGCAGTTTTAATTATGTGTTCATCGTAAGTTAAATTTTGATCTTTAGATGACACTAGCGATAAACTTGAGCTGATGACAACAGAGATGAAAAGTATGAGGGAAAAGCTGAATGGTCATTTCATAGCGACGACAGAAGAAATCAAGGAAGAAGGTCAATTGCCGGAAGTTATGTAATAAAAACACTTGGGTTTTATAGAGGAAACGCTGCCATTAAAAGATTCTTGTGCTCTTTAAGGAGAGAAAGAGAAATCGCATTGGCGGAGAAAAAATTTCCATGTAGAGGAATTAAAAATATGTTTTGCTTAAATTCTGTTAACTATTGATCTTTAGTTCACATGAAGGAGAAACTTGAGCAGACGAAAAGTGAAGTCGAAAGCGTGGGGAAAACGTTGGACACTCAATTTGGAACAGCAACAGACGACACCAAGGAAGAAGGTCAGTGACAGGAATTACGTGCAGGTTTGAATGACTAAGGGTCCGCTCACTAATTTCCCAGACATCATTTTCCAAGCTTATAGATTATAAACTCGGAACCAGTTTACCTCTTCCATCAAGAAAATATTTACCACCACGGTGGCCCAGAGAACTGAAAGAACGTTCTCTTCTTTAAAGTTCAGGTTTTGTTAACTTCAACAACATTTCCTCCATTTACTGTCAGCTTTAACCTAAGCCAACGTTTGTAAGCATTTTATGTTTGGTAAAGCCCGTATCATTGAACATTTTGTGTTTCTGCCTATGTCTTCGACACCCGTGATTGGTATTTTTGAAATGTAGGTAGAGATTCGACACTTACGCATAATCAAGGTTCATAATTCACTTCTTAATTTTCCTGGTCTATCAGAGATAGAAAGCTGACAAATTCTATTTTGTTCTAAAAAAAAATTCAGTATCAAGAAAGATTTTATTCATGTGGTTTGGAATGATCCAGCCAAATGACATAAGCACTTGCGACTGTCTTTATGGCGGCGTTTGTTTACGTTTTTCGCTCGTTACGATTCAAAAGGCCTCAATTTTTAGCTGAAGTTTTGGAATGTCCATTTGAATCTTGCTAATACTGTTGATGCATAAGTGAGTGACGTCAAATAGATCCAAGCCCAACCCGTAGTATGCAGTTGAAATCTCCCAGAAACCTCGTTTCCCTTAACGGTCGAAAAAACCAGTGACCCAGGAAAGGTTCTGATTGGAAGTCCGTTAATACAGGACTTCCGGTTGAGTTGTGCATGCTTTGCGTTTCAGCTTCTGGTAGTGTTTTTTTCTTTTGTTTTCTTTTCAACCAATGAAAACCTCTCACACAATGCATCTTTCGAGAGTCGCTCGTTTCTTGAAGCATGAGCGCCGGGACATTCATATTACTCTCCGTCTCTTGCCGTCTCACTGCAAATAGTTCAGTTTCATCTTCGAATGGTAATTATTGGGACCCTCTTTGGCTGGCGGCCTAGGTCTGAGATAACCATTATCTGTAAGGATCTGATATTTCTCCACGTGTAGATGTTGAACTAGAGAAATTAAGACTGCAGTTTCGATTCTGTTATAATCTCGTTGTCTCGTCACTTTCAGAACTAACAAAAAGTAGCATGGTTTTTGCTAATACTCTTCCCTTTTTATTTCAGTAAAACTCAAGATTGTAGCATGTAGTACCCAGTACAAATAAAGCAGCTGTTGCTGCAGTTAACAATGAAACTAACTGTTTTCTTTATTCTTTGTTCTAGTGAAGACAAGAAAAAAAGGGAAGATATGGAAAAAAATTGCGAGTTCTTGGAAAACAGTGAAGACAAGAAAAACCGGTAAGAAGTCACTCTCGGTTCAAGCCTGCTGATGTGTTTCTGGGAGAATTACTATACTTTAATGTCAAAACCTGGTTTTATTCAGATTCATGGCCAGTCTAATAATGGTATAAAAAGCTTCCTACCTGCAATACAGCATTTAGAAAACGCATAATAATTTTGTGCCTCTTATTGCCTGGAAAAATTGAGTGGACTGCCAAATAGCCCACCCGTCCCTATCGACTCTTGCTCCCTTTCTTCTTTTTTCAGTTTTCGGGACATTTTACTTCCTCACTCCCGGGAAACAAACATTTTACCCTAAGCCTCGTTTTCGAGTTCGTACGATTCGATGTGTAGTGAGCGTGGTATAGCATGACAATGCACGTGCAAACTACACGTTGTGTAAGAAGATATCACGTTGCTTATGCACGTATTTAGTTATTCGAGTAAATCGTTGGTTTTCTATTCACCATGATTGAAGGCTTAGCTGTGAATACACCGTTAACCCGTGATGCTTCTTCGTTTGCTAATTTTTAAAACAACAAAACAGCAAACAAAAGTTGACTCAAATAGTTCAATGCGTCGAAGGAACTTGCATAATATTATTTGATTACTGTCAGTTATAAATTTGAATTTGTACCAACGCCACTGTCTTCTCGAGTTGGTATGTACATTGATGGCGCAAACGTTATTGATAAATTATGCGATGAGGCTTTCCAGGCGCTTTGGATTGAAATTAAATTTCAAAAAAATGTCACCTGAGGAGTACGCTATCATCTCAGTGCTGCCCAATCACAGAGCGAAGCAACGCAAAACCAAAGCAAGCGCAATTTACTTCCGATGCTCATTTAAAATCCGCTTTAAGGTTGGATACAAAACTGAACCTGGTAATTATCGAGCAATATCTTTATTGTCAATTAAAAAAAATAAATTTGATGAGGTTTTATACCAATCAAAATGTGATTCTCGTGGGAGCTTTTTACGGAACACGCAGTCAGAGAAATAATCCTAAATGTAATGCATATATAAATATATCTTATTAGGTGCTCGTCAAAATACAAGAAACGATTAAATAAATTAACGATAACGATTAAATTATTCGCGATACTACACGCCAAAACATCTAGTAAGAGATTTATTATCCAACTTGTATTGCAAACAAATAATTAATAAAAAGAAAAACTTTTTTCGGGAAAGTGTGACAGGGTTTCTACATTACAAATATCCAAATGTACAATATCGTGGAATATTTGTACTCGTCTCTTGCGTTTTCTGTACAGTAACTAACAGAGTTGGATAATAAAAACTGACATTGATCAGAGATTGCTTTCCTGTGGTATTTTCATCAATCTTTGAAAGGCATTCGATACGGTCGATGAATCTATGTTACTTTGTAAATTAAAACATAACGGAATTTGAAAAATAATTATTGTGGTTTGCCTCATATCTGGCCGATAGCAGACAAATAACTAAACCGGAATCGAAATTTCATCCTAAGCTATCGTCCTCTGTGGTGCACCATTAGGTTCTGTTTAAGGCTTTCCCTTTTTTGGTATATAGTAATAGGAGCCATGGCCTCCTAACCTAGCGGTGAATTGCATCAAAGGGCATTCATAAGTTTTCTCAACTATTCAAAGTTTATCTGTTTGCTGACGATACAAATTTTCCTCTATTCTCACAAAAATTTAAAACCACTGGAGACGATTGTCAACATAGAATACATCATTTTGCTTATGATCAGTTCCTGGTGAATTGTGGGTGGATCCAGTCCTCTGTGGGAGGAAAGGTCAAAATTACTTCGTAATTACGTCTGCTTGAGTGCCTTATGAGACTAATAGTTCTGTTATTTTCACATTTCTTGACGTTGCCCTTTTTTGGAAACGGTACTATCATGGACTCGGTCCAGTTTGATCTTTCTCCTTCAAGATCATATTGCATATCGTTTGTAGAAATCTATCGTTGCATCTCCTCCAGCCTTAAGCAATTCGGCGTTGATGTTGTCTGTTCCTGATAGTAAAAAAATATGTTGTCCCGAATTTAGTTCTTGCAAAATACCTCCCTTTCCGATTCTTGACTTAACGTATGATATTCATAGTGATACACCCCTCCCCCCCCTCCCCCGCTCCCCTAAACCCAATATCCTAGATCTAGCTGCTCTTCCGTCTGACACCCACTGATGACACCTCATTACCAATGTTCTCTTCACAGAACCCTGGGAAAGAGGTCGCTACTGAAGCAATATTCGTTTTTTGGCAATTACTGTATGAAAAAGTCAAGACTTAATTTACAGCTACAGTCTTTCACCATAGGAAAAGAGAAAGCTTATGTTTATATCGCTAATTTCCTTTTACTTAAGTTTATATTGCTTCTTTTCCACTCGTGCTTCTTTATAACTCTGTACGTTATCCAACCCATCTTAAATATCAAATGAAGAATGATCCTCGCGGTTGTGAATGCAATTTATGCAATTGCGTAAAGAAGCCTGAAAAAAATTCAGGACTTCAACGGAGTTTGAACCCGTGACCTCGCACCGTGACCTCGCACCGATATCACGACGTCATGGGCTCAAACCCCGTTGAAGTTTTTTTCAGGTTTCTTTACGCAGTTGCATAAATTGCGTTCACAACTGCGAGGATCATTTTTTTATTTGATTTCATTTCCGCAGTTCATATATTATTTATTTAGTATATCATTTACATCTTAAATATGTTACAGGTTTTGCTTTTGGACCCGCCTCGGTTAGTTGTAGCTATTTGCGAGTTGCTGAGATTGTTATATTTATCGTCCGATAGAAATAGACATGTTGTTAGTATTGTTGATGTTACTTGTAATTCTAACCCCCAACCCCACCCCCAAGACTGTGATTTTGGAAGTGCTGGAGGGGTAAGGGGGACTATTATTTGCTGCTAAAACGGTTTAGTTTTATTGGCCACTAAAAAAGCTGAAAAAAAGGGATCCCTACAAAATAGAGTCAGTCAGATTCTGAGACGCAAGATTTTTGACTACCTAAGGCTCCTCTACCTAAAGTCGGACTGGCGTGAATTTAATTTCTTTACTTTTTTATTTATTAATTTTTTTTTCTATCTGGTAGCTCGATCGCGAGTAAAGGCAGCCATACAGACCATGAAGGACAATATCAAAACTGGGACGGAGCAGCCTACAGACCTTCAACAACCCTTCCGACCAAATCCAGGTGAAGGCCCAGAAGCGAAAGATCTGAAAATCGATCAAATTTACGTCAATGTGGTCATTCACGAAGGCAGGATGGACTATGACTTCCCTGCAGACAGATGGGAACAACTCAAAGTCTACCCCCAACCGAATACAAACAATTCCACGTCTGTGACACCACAAGATCTTATAGATACTCAGCGCAAGAATGTTCTCGTTGTTGGTCGTCCAGGAATTGGTAAAACAATGATGTCCACCAAGCTTCTTCGCACATGGGCATCTGGTGACGCCAAAATGCAGAAGGAATTTGAAGTTGCATTACTGTTGAAATTCAGGCACTTAAACAACGAAACACATCTTAATCTTCACGAACTCTTGGCTCGCTCGGAAACGGTGGAGAGTTTGGATGGCGAAGTCTGGAAGCACATCAAAGAGAATCCAACCAAAGTTCTTTTGATTTTTGATGGTATTGATGAATTTGCCGCAAGATCAGCTATAGCCAACGATGACTCAAAGTACAAGAACACTGTGGAAGAGAAGATGCCTCTCTATACGCTCTACCGTAAATTAGCGTCGGGAAAACTTCTCCGTGGTGCTACTATCATCACAACAACTCGACCAACTGCTGTTAAATTCATTAGACACCTGAACTTTGACAGAACTATTGAACTTCTTGGTTTTACGTCTGAGCAAGTTGAGGAGTATGTGGAGAAATTCACTGAAGACGATCACAACGACGACGCAAAAGAGACAATATGGCAACATATTTGCTCAAACTTAAACATCTTCTCACTATGTTATATTCCAGTAAACTGCTTTATTATCTGCCATTGCCTTTTGCACATTATAAACATCTCTACTGACGCTGCACGAAAGCTCCCCTCGAAGATTACTGACATTTACAGCATGAACATTAAGATTTTCTTCTTTAAGCACGGCAATCGTCATGAAAAATATAGCCGCTCGACAACTGACCTGGCTACATACATTTACAAAACATTTGACGATCTTCAACCTGAAAACGAGTTGGTGTTTCAGAGACTGGGAGAAATGGCTTTCAATGGAATTAGAGAAGGAAGACTAATATTTGAATCAAGCGAAGTTGGAGAGTTAGATGATTGTGGCTTGCTTCACCGTTTGCCAGACGTAAAACCACGTACGCTAAGTCAGCCGCCGAAAGCTCAATTTTGTTTTACCCACCTGACTGTGCAGGAATTTTTTGCTGCTAAGCATTTGACGGACACCTTGAAGAAAGGAGACTTGCGACGATTTGTTGCTGATCACATTTACCATGGTACATGGCAAGTAGTGATGCAGTTTGTGGCCGGACTGTTAGAGCCAGATGTAGACCGAGAAATGTCAACGTTGATATCTTTGCAGACCCTCTACCCATGTCAAAGAAAGTACATGGCACATGGATAAGTTGGCCGGCTAATGCGACAGATAGAGACTTAGCACTGAAGTTGTGTAAGTGTTTGGATGAGTTTGATGTACAGGAACAAAATTCAGTGCAGCGCAAAACTGCGGAAATTGGGTTTAATGCAGTAGATTTTACAAATTGCAGTCTCACACCAGTTGACTGCGGTGCTGTGATGCATTTTGTTAAAAATACTAAAGGGTTAGAATACTTGAATTTTTATGATAACAGTATTGGTTCGTTGGGTTGTAGAGCGATTCGTGATACACTTAAAGATGTAAATTGTGAGCTCACTACGTTGGACCTCAGTATAAACAATATAGGAGATCAAGGTGCAGCGTACCTGTGTGATGCACTAAAAGATGTAAATTGTAAGCTCACTACGTTGAACCTCAGTATAAACAATATAGGAGAGCAAGGTGCAGCGTACCTATGCGATGCACTAAAAGATGTAAATTGTAAGCTCACTACGTTGAACCTCAGTATAAACAATATAGGAGAGCAAGGTGCAGCGTACCTGTGTGATGCACTAAAAGATGTAAATTGTAAGCTCACTACGTTGAACCTCAGTAGAAACAATATAGGAGAGCAAGGTGCAGCGTACCTGTGTGATGCACTAAAAGATGTAAATTGTAAGCTCACTACGTTGGACCTCAGTAGAAACAATATAGGAGAGCAAGGTGCAGCGTACCTGTGTGATGCACTAAAAGATGTAAATTGTAAGCTCACTACGTTGAACCTCAGTAGAAACAATATAGGAGAGCAAGGTGCAGCGTACCTGCGTGATGCACGAAAAGATGTAAATTGTAAGCTCACTACGTTGAACCTCATTGAAAACAATATAGGAGAGCAAGGTGCAGCGTACCTGTGTGATGCACTAAAAGATGTAAATTGTAAGCTCACTACGTTGGACCTCAGTAATAACAATATAGGAGATCAAGGTGCAGCGTACCTGTGTGATGCACTAAAAGATGTAAATTGTAAGCTCACTACGTTGAACCTCAGTATAAACAATATAGGAGAGCAAGGTGCAGCGTACCTGTGTGATGCACTAAAAGATGTAAATTGTAAGCTCACTACGTTGGACCTCAGTAAGAAACAATATAGGAGAGCAAGGTGCAGCGTACCTGTGTGATGCACTAAAAGATGTAAATTGTAAGCTCACTACGTTGGACCTCCGTAGAAACAATATAGGAGAGCAAGGTGCAGCGTACCTGTGTGATGCACTAAAAGATGTAAATTGTAAGCTCACTACGTTGAACCTCAGTAGAAACAATATAGGAGAGCAAGGTGCAGCGTACCTGCGTGATGCACGAAAAGATGTAAATTGTAAGCTCACTACGTTGAACCTCATTGAAAACAATATAGGAGAGCAAGGTGCAGCGTACCTGTGTGATGCACTAAAAGATGTAAATTGTAAGCTCACTACGTTGAACCTCAGTATAAACAATATAGGAGAGCAAGGTGCAGCGTACCTGTGTGATGCACTAAAAGATGTAAATTGTAAGCTCACTACGTTGGACCTCAGTAGAAACAATATAGGAGAGCAAGGTGCAGCGTACCTGTGTGATGCACTAAAAGATGTAAATTGTAAGCTCACTACGTTGAACCTCAGTAGAAACAATATAGGAGAGCAAGGTGCAGCGTACCTGCGTGATGCACTAAAAGATGTAAATTGTAAGCTCACTACGTTGAACCTCATTGAAAACAATATAGGAGAGCAAGGTGCAGCGTACCTGTGTGATGCACTAAAAGATGTAAATTGTAAGCTCACTACGTTGGACCTCAGTATAAACAATATAGGAGATCAAGGTGCAGCGTACCTGTGTGATGCACTAAAAGATGTAAATTGTAAGCTCACTACGTTGAACCTCAGTAGAAACAATATAGGAGAGCAAGTAAGAGTACAACTCGATGATTCACTCAGCGATGCAAATTGTGAAGTCTGTTGGCACCTCAGTACTTTGTATTTAAACTGATTAGGAGAGTATCGAGCAGCATACTGTCTAAGTTAGGCAACAGAAGACGTAATAACTTTCTATTGCAGGAAATGTTATATATTTTGTTCAAATAAAGTATATCTACATGAACTTGATCGTTTTATTCAAATTGTGTTGCAAGCTTTTGTGAACTGTAGATTACAAGTGTAACCGAAGGTGGAAAGGACGGCTGTCGATGCCATGGATATTAGTTATTATATAAGAACGACTGCTTGTTTATCACATTATTTAAAGTCATTGTGACCGTACCCGCCACACATTCTATTGTTTAGCCCATCGTTAAGCTCTACCAGGACCCCGCATCTTAACTTTTTTCCCGTGTGCATGTGTTCCGGAGAGTATTCTTTCTTTTTACCACTTGGAGATTGACCCGGTTGGTGGGAAGGCAGGGGCAGGGGGAGGTAAAAAGGGGGGAGGGGGTGAGGGGAAGAGAAGGGAAGGGGCGCGGTCTCTCCATTACCATGCGACTGAAAAATTGTCCTAAATTTTGTAAAGGTGTCAGACCAAGCTACCCGACTCTCGTGTTGCGGGAGCGGTGTGATTTCTCTTAGCCCCTACAAGGTAACAACTCCAGTAGAAAAACCATCTTTTCCAAGTGTCTTCTTGCTGTTGTTTTTTTTTTTTTTGTTTTGTTTTGTTAGTTTGTTTGTTTGTTTTTACAGAGAAAATAATACCACTTTGAACGGCTGATAAATGTAAAGCAGTTACATCTGCTGTCACTTAGTTGTTTCAACTCCAAGCATTGGGTGGGAACCATTCTACACAATCACCTCTAAGCCTACATGGAATGCTAACCATAGCAAAATCCAAACCCTAATCCTTATTCTGGCTTAAAACGTAATTCTGATCCTCATAATAAAGGTAAATCCAACCTCCATATCTGGTGATTGCGTGATTTCGCGTTCCTGACGAATTAACTTCATAGGGCCCTCAAACCTTTTACAGAGGCACCCAACAAGGTAAACCAACGAAAAGCTGTAGAAAGGCATTTTTAAGTACCTTGATGTGTTTGAAGTCTATTTAAAGTGATGTGTTCGTTCGCTATAAGAATGACCTATTCAGATTCCTTAGCTGAAATTTTTAATTGCCCGAAAATGTTGGGGAACTTACTACGAACTTTCTAGGGAAATATTTTAATCCCGAAAACAGCAATTACGGCCTTTTCGAAAACCTCAGGGGCTATGATTTCCCCATTGCGAATCTTTTAGGCCACGTTTCAATTAGGAAAATCCGGGTGCACTCTTTAGTCGACGCCGAAAGCCTAAAGCCATGGCCAAACGGAGTCGCAAGTAGATGTAAGTTGAAAACTTGGGTCTACTTGCGACTCCGTTTGGCAAGGACTTGCGTGCACTTACGTTGACTTGCGTTCACTTTGATCGAGATCCAATTTCCACGCAAGTCGACGCAAGTTTTTCATCGTTTGGCCACCCAACCCAAGTCAACGCAAATTGAGTGACGTCCATTAGTTGTTATAGCAACCTATTGAAATGGGTTTTTTTGCGGCTTGCGTGTATTTGCGAGGAAACCTGCGAGTCCGTTTGACCACCTAACGCAAGTCTATACGCAAGTTCAACTTGCGGCTACTTGCGAGTCCGTTTTGGCAAAGGCTTAAGGCGAACTACCTCCCACCAAGTGCCCCTGCTGTTAGTTTGCATTCAGTGCGATCAAACGGTGAAAATATGAAAAGTATGTTAACGATAACGGTTTTCTGTGAGTCTTATAAGTTGATGAGCTTGTTGCGATTCTGTGAGATTTACTTAAAAGTTCCAGCATTCAAGCAGACACATCGCCAACCAGTGTCCACATACTTCACTCCAAAAAGACTGAAGGTTAAACGTAGAACTGTTTAGTAAACCCAGTCTCACGGAAAACTCATCATGTTTGAGCTGTCAAAGTAAGAACCGTACCTTTGGAGAACTTTTCTTATTTTTGAAATTAACCGCGGCTAAAAGTTGGTACGGAATGCATTAAATTTTCATTCGCAACATTCATCTGTTCAATCTGTTCAGAATGGATGGAATGGCGTTCTGTCCGTTCCGGAATAGGAATGCGGAATAGAAAAACACACGCATTTTACATTCTGCCCATTCTCATTCCAGAATTGTGAATTAAAACAAAATAAATAAAAAATAAAAATTAAATTAAATTTAAAAACACGTCCTCAATTATCTCGCCCCTTGTATACCTTGCCATCCTTCCAGTAAACATGGTACAGTGGTTCTACTTGTGATGGGCAGACATACACTCGCTTGGCCTCATCAAACGGATGTCGGCATAACACGCGCTTACCAGGAGAAGGAGGAGGCTCTTCACATCTCTGCATAAGATCAAGAAGCGCACGACCTGGACAATACAGAGGAGATGACAAGTATATATCACAAATGAACGAACGAAGGAGTGAGCGAATGAAAAAAATAAAATGTCTTTATTTCGTTCGTTAAATTACATAAAACACGTTACAGTACGGGATATGTCAATATCAGGAGCCCATCACCAGGAGCGTACAGCTGCCCTATATTCCTGTCACGGCGTTTTCAAAGACCAATTTATTTTTAGATTGAATTTCCCGCGAAAGTCAGACTCCCAAAGGAGCCCTGGTGACATTACAAGCATCTGCACGTGCAAAGCCTTTGTTTTCGCTCATTAAACCTTTTGTTTCGTGTTGCTCTCGTTCCCGTTGCCATCCTCGTTGCCCTCTATCGCGGAAAAAGGTAGTCAAACAATAGATCGGTCTGTAAAAATGCCGTGATATAGGTTTAGTATGGGAGTTGTACGCTCCTAGTCATGGGCTCCTGTCAATATGTAATCCATCCAAACCGAAAATTCCAATAATAACTATCCCCACTCTCAAGCTCTTTCATCTTTCGAGCTGTCGCTCAGTCATAAACGTGTTGATATGGATTCGTTCTCTAAGTATCACACCTATAAGAAGCTAGGAGCGTTGCCTTTCAAACCGCCTCGTTTCGCCAAACGAACTCCCTTCTAAACGAGGACTACCGTGCTATTTACATGCCCTATATGGTGGGGGTGATTAAGTTTTTGTCACTTTTTGACCTTTTGTCCTTATTATCTTCTCAAGATTTCATGCAATCAAAAAAAGCCACCATAGGTTTGCAGCACATAACCCCACAAATATCTAAGAATTTTGGTGTAAGTCTTAGAGTGTTTATGATGAAGAAAAGCGGGGAGGGGAGAGCGATTTTAAGGGAAGGTGAGAAAATTGAAGATTTTAAGGTGATTACAAAGTAAATCTGGAGGACAACAGTTAATGGACGAACACAATTTAAAACTCCGCGCTCAACCTGACGTACCCTCGCGTTGTGGTGGACTGTCTGCGTGTTTATGTATGTGTTCTTTTCCCTTTTTAATTTCCTCTTCAAATCACTTCTTGTTTCATAAACATCCAGGTATATCGCCCCCTGACAATATCAAAGAGCGCGTGCGCACAACGCTTTTGGATCTGCGCTTTATTCAAATACGCGATAACCACAATGAAGCTCTCACCGTCTCCACCATACAACCTGAACGCTTCTTTCTTTCCTGGTATGGTAACTTTCTCGATATCCTGGCTTAGCTTCATCCGCGCGTCGCCGTTTAATTCCACGAGCTGTGGAGAGATAAAAACAGTTACAAACACGGGTGATCAAGATGATCGCAGAAGATAGAATAAGAATCCATTTAGCTTCTGCAATCGTCTGCTATCCTGAGCAAGCGAGCACAAAGGCGCAAGCGATCGCAGAATCGAAGTTTGTTTCTACAGTATCGCTATACTCACTGACGCCATGTTGATTGACCTAAACGATAGATCTCTCATTGGCTTCCTTTGTTCGTCAACCAGGATTTGTTCGTTTCACCATTGTTATCTGTGTCTCTAGAGATCGGCTGCAAACCACCTGTAATGATGTTCGTATCCTCAACCTCGTTCCCAGTAGAGGAGAGACCCTAGGAACGAGGTTGACGTATCCTACGTATACCTGAAGGCGACAACCTTGATATTTTGCTTTGTGAGGTCTTTCCCGGCAAAATTAATTGTTTATCTCATTTCCCATGAAACGAAAAATCCCCGCCCGGGTAACTCACTTTATAAGAATACCGAAATCCTGAGATCCCAGACCGGAACAAAAATCAGGGTCTTATAATGTCTGGTAAGATTATGCTGGCTGCGTGCTAAATGGTGATGGTTTATATACCACACATATCACATAGTTTCATGGCGGTTTACAATTCTTCTATAGGGTGAGATCGGACGTCAGCCTGTAAAGGCGCCTCTGGCAGCCGCTATTAGTCCATATTTGATCTCACCCACCCACCCAACCCACACATGAATGTCAAAGATATATGAAAGATAGAGATAGACCACCACACCGGGAACTGCGTCCCCTACTCTTTTCGAACAGTGTGTGGGTTCTTTAACGTCCCACAGATTACTGATTAGGAACAACTGTTGTG
Organism: Pachyseris speciosa; assembly: GCA_016490735.1. Taxonomy (NCBI): domain Eukaryota; kingdom Metazoa; phylum Cnidaria; class Anthozoa; order Scleractinia; family Pachyseridae; genus Pachyseris; species Pachyseris speciosa. Next base: position 30,196 of record JAEMWC010000562.1, on the reverse strand, counting down.
AGACGGGACCTACGGTTTATCGTCCCTATCTATGGTGGCCGAGAGCTGCCAATGAAGATTTTGCATTTATTATGTTATTTTATCGAAAGAATGTATTTTAAAATGAAAATTAAAACAATTCAATTCAGAAATTTCAGACTTTTTCGGAAAAAAAATTAAATCACAATGAAATTGAAATGAGCAGTGAGTCAAAAAATAAAAATAATAAATCAAAATGAAAATGAAATCAAATTAAAAAAAATTCTTCGTGGCCGAGCGCTGCCACATGGCAGAGAGCTGCCATGCCATCCCAGAATGCAAGACGAGTGTATGTCAACAAGTTTTCAACATGGCGGACTCCGCATGGGAGCAGGATATGCGTCTAAGAGAAGATATGGAAAGATATGTAAGAGATGGGTATAAAAGGGAAGAAACCCTGGACTTCTTAAAACGAGACTTTCCACTGTACGCTTGGAGCATTCGTTCGCTAGACAGGCGTTTGAGATATTTTGGAATCTATTACAACGACCCAGCGATTACCGTGGAAGAAGTAAACGGTCAGTATAAAATGCAGACTGCAGACTGCAGACTGCAGACTGGGTATAAAATGCAGACTGACACCGAAACCGCCTCTTTCTGTCGAATACACGATAAATTTCAACTTTTCACTTACGCTTGTGTCACGCAACCGCCTGTCTGAGAATCCAGACCAAGAATGGACATTTGCCGATATTTTTCTTTTCGAAAAGCGCCAACCTTAATATAATTCATGTCATTAATTGTGTTATTTACTTTTAACTGCTCTCGCGCGTAGGCCGTGAAACTCAGAACACTAATTCACGAATCTGACAGAAAACAACAGCGCATTTCCACCTAGAGGATTACCCTACATTAAGATGTAAGAATTATTTCAAAAACCATTACTTTTAATACTGCTACTCACCGGTGTCACCGATGCCATGTTGTCGAAAAGCGGAGAACACGTCGACCACGTACAAAATAAACAAAAAATAGCTCATACGTCGGCCGGATCACTGCTTTATATCATGATATCCAACATATGTTACGGCCGGGTTGTTTATGATCGGGCGGCAGAAGTTGGAAAGAATGAAAGGCTTGAAATTCCGTTTTAGAGCGAAGGAGCCCATTCAATCACATCAAGGTTGGCGCTTTTCGAAAAGAGAAATATCGACAAATGTCCATTCTTGGTCTTGGATTCTCAGACGGGCGGTTGCGTGACACAAGCGTAAGTGAAAAAGTTGAAATTCATCGCATATTTGACAGAAAAAGGCGGTTTAGGTGTCAGTCAGCATTTTATACCCAATCTGCAGTCTGCAGTCTGCATTTTATGAATACCTAGTAGTCTGCATTTTATACCCAGTCTGCAGTCTGCATTTACACTGACCGTTTACTTCTTCCACGGTAATCGCTGGGTCGTTGTAATAGATTCCAAAATATCTCAAACGCCTGTCTAGCGAACGAATGCTCCAAGCGTACAGTGGAAAGTCTCGTTTTAAGAAGTCCAGGGTTTCTTCCCTTTTATACCCATCTCTTACATATCTTTCCATATCTTCTCTTAGACGCATATCCTGCTCCCATGCGGAGTCCGCCATGTTGAAAACTTGTTGACATACACTCGTCTTGCATTCTGGGATGGCATGGCAGCTCTCTGCCATGTGGCAGCGCTCGGCCACGAAGAATTTTTTTTAATTTGATTTCATTTTCATTTTGATTTATTATTTTTATTTTTTGACTCACTGCTCATTTCAATTTCATTGTGATTTAATTTTTTTTCCGAAAAAGTCTGAAATTTCTGAATTGAATTGTTTTAATTTTCATTTTAAAATACATTCTTTCGATAAAATAACATAATAAATGCAAAATCTTCATTGGCAGCTCTCGGCCACCATAGATAGGGACGATAAACCGTAGGTCCCGTCTCACAACAGTTGTTCCTAATCAGTAATCTGTGGGACGTTAAAGAACCCACACACTGTTCGAAAAGAGTAGGGGACGCAGTTCCCGGTGTGGTGGTCTATCTCTATCTTTCATATATCTTTGACATTCATGTGTGGGTTGGGTGGGTGGGTGAGATCAAATATGGACTAATAGCGGCTGCCAGAGGCGCCTTTACAGGCTGACGTCCGATCTCACCCTATAGAAGAATTGTAAACCGCCATGAAACTATGTGATATGTGTGGTATATAAACCATCACCATTTAGCACGCAGCCAGCATAATCTTACCAGACATTATAAGACCCTGATTTTTGTTCCGGTCTGGGATCTCAGGATTTCGGTATTCTTATAAAGTGAGTTACCCGGGCGGGGATTTTTCGTTTCATGGGAAATGAGATAAACAATTAATTTTGCCGGGAAAGACCTCACAAAGCAAAATATCAAGGTTGTCGCCTTCAGGTATACGTAGGATACGTCAACCTCGTTCCTAGGGTCTCTCCTCTACTGGGAACGAGGTTGAGGATACGAACATCATTACAGGTGGTTTGCAGCCGATCTCTAGAGACACAGATAACAATGGTGAAACGAACAAATCCTGGTTGACGAACAAAGGAAGCCAATGAGAGATCTATCGTTTAGGTCAATCAACATGGCGTCAGTGAGTATAGCGATACTGTAGAAACAAACTTCGATTCTGCGATCGCTTGCGCCTTTGTGCTCGCTTGCTCACGGTGAGGGTAAAAGGCTGAATGAGTTTGCGGAATGGCATGTGGCATGATTTGCGGAATCGCATAATTATGTGGAATGTAATGTATGCAAAATGGCGCGAAGAAATTAATTCAGCTGAAAGAGTTAATTATTCTGCAGCCTAACACAGAGAATATTAATCGCAAGCTAGCTGTCTATCTCGGTCACAACTACTCTTCACTGGGCTTGCTTTCTTATGAACTCTTGAGGTGATTAAATTTTAACTTGAGTTTTGCTTTCATAGGGTTAGTCTGTTCGAGAGTGTTGGTCAATGATATTTGCAGTGTATTTGTGCGAATCGTTCGCGGCTTCGAGACAAGCGAGCTTTTGCCATCTTGTCAATTTCACAGTGTAGGTCAAACTCTTTGACAGTTTTGAAATGGATTAAATAAAATTTTATTTTTCCAGGGTCGATTGTAAGATATTTTGGAACGGAGCCCCGTAGAGGCTTATTCAAGTTATAGTTTTCAGAGTTTTACTAGAGTCTCACATCGGTCGCGCCGCTAATTTCTTGTTATGATATGAATAACTGAACTCAGTGCTCGCGTTCAAGATTCGCCTCATCGAAGATCGAGTACCCTAGGTACCAGATGTTATAAAATTTCTCGGTCAAATCAAATTTGTTTTCAGCAAATTGTTGTTACCGGGATCAACAACTAGCCCCTTCTCTAGATAATAATTTTACGGTTAATAATCTTGATCTCGCGATTATTAATCGCGTCTGCCAGCCTAGCACAGTGAATAATCAATGGTAAGCTACAGTCGGCGACAAAATTACTTGAGACAGCACAGCAAAGGGCTATTTTGTACGCTCGGCGGCTCCCCCTTCCCTCTCAGTGTTGTTTCTCGCAATTCTCTCAGCAGATCCTGTGACCCCAACATTGGGGGACAGCGGGAAAGGGTGAACTGTTTCAACAATTTTGTCGTTAGCTGTAGTTGCTGATCTCAGTGACAACAAAATGTTGAAAACAAATTGGATTTGACCGAGAAAGTTTTCATTGTAGAGGGGACTTGTACTTTGATAGACTTGATATAAATATATTACAAATGAGCCCCCTTGAAGTGATTTGTCTTGGGTTTGCGTTTATAGGATTAGTCAGTTCGCAATTGATTATAATATTTTCCTCGTTTGTCGCTCGATCTTCGAGAGTTCAGTTATTCATACTCATAACAACAAAACCAGCTCGACCAATTTGAGACTCCTGTAAAACTCTGAAAACCATGACTGATAAGCCTCTGTGAGACTCCGTTCCTAAATCGCTTACAGTCGACTCCGGAAAAATAAAATTTTAATTTCAAAACTGCCAAAAGAGTTTGACCTACACTGTGAAATTGACAAGATGGCAAAAGCTCGCTTGTCTCTGTTGTCTCGCAGTCGAACGATTCTTTCGTGCATAGCTTCACAAATATGCTGCAAATATCATTCGCGAACAGGCTAATCCTATGAAACCAAAACTCAAGGCAAATTTAATCACCTCAAGAGTTCATAAGTGTTACGTTTACACGAAAGCAAGCCGGGTGGAGAGTAGTAGTGACCGAGATCGGCAGCTACATAGCTTGCGTTTGGCTGTTGAATAATTAACTCCTTCAGTTGAATTAAATTTTTCGCGCCATTTTGCATACATTACATTCCGCATAATTATGCGATTTCGCAAGTCATGCCACATGCCATTCCGCAAACTCATTCCGCCTTTTACCCTCACCGGCTTGCTCAGGATAGCAGACGATTGCAGAAGCTAAATGGATTCTTATTCTATCTTCTGCGATCATCTTGATCATCCGTGTTTGTAACTGTTTTAATCGTATCTGTAACAAAATTCTCGATCGTGATTGGTTCTCCGCGCGCCTATTTGTCACGTAATCGGCGCGCGATCACGTGGGTGTCCAATTACAGGTATCCAATTTGAACTTTTTGTAATTGGATACCTGTAATTGGATACCTACGTGATTTTCACGTCAATTACGCGCGTTTTAATGGCTTCCTTTGCAAACGTTTCCTGCAGTTTTCAAAACATATGGAAAGCGCTGCAGACGTTTTCGCTCAAAAGACCTTCCCAAAAGAAATTATTAATTCCGAAATTTGTTATAGATACGATTAATTAGTAATTGGACCTCGAAATTTGTTATAGATACGATTAATTAGTAATTGGACCTCGTGTCGTACAATTCAGGGAGTAATCGCGCTCGTATTTTCAAATCAGCCTCGCGCTTCGCGCTCGTCTGATTTTGAAATTACTCGCGCGATTACTCCCTGAATTGTACTCCACTCGGTCCAATTACTATTACTTCTCCACAGCTCGTGGAATTAAACGGCGACGCGCGGATGAAGCGAAGCCAGGATATCGAGAAAGTTACCATACCAGGAAAGAAAGAAGCGTTCAGGTTTGCTCATTTCATTTTCATTGTGATTTAATTTTTTTTTTTCCGAAAAAGTCTGAAATTTCTGAATTGAATTGTTTTAATTTTCATTTTAAAATACATTCTTTCGATAAAATAACATAATAAATGCAAAATCTTCATTGGCAGCTCTCGGCCACCATACTTATCCGAAAGGACTAGAAAGTCTAACCGTTTGCAGATGTAATTACAAAGGCAGCACTTTCTCCTGAATTATTTAAAGACCGTGAGTGTTGGTCCGGCCGGGATTTGAACCCGCGACCTCCCGCACAGTAGTCCGGTGCTCTACCAGTTGAGCTAACCGGTCGGCGGATGCTAAACATCTGGTTCAGTTCAGATGATCGCGTTGTAGAGGGTTTTCCGGCCATATTTCCGATTGCAGTCACGACAGAAGTCACGCATTTATGAGAAATGCTCGGACGCTAGGAATGTGTCAGAATAACGAGAAAAACAAGACATCACGTCTTTTGTACACATTCGACGCACTTGAAATAACTTAAAAACAGTATTAAAAAACTATTAAATCGTTCGAGCCTCCTCAGTCGACGACTGAAGAGGCTCTAGAGTGCAATATATATCGAACTACTGTGATTTAACGGTTCTAAAAGTTGTTTTAAGTGCAGCGAATGTGTATAAAAGACGTGATGTCTTGTTCTTCTCGAGAATTCACGAAGTTAAGACATTAGTTAAGGATGAGCTGTTTTCTCAACACCATCTTTGTTTGTTTGTTTTCAATGAAAATGATGCAATTGCTTCTTTCCTCACCTTAAACACACAGCCTAACGCAGGCTGTTTTTGACAAGTAACAAGATGAGTGCCTATACCAAGGAATCTATAGAGTGCCCCTGAAAAATGAATAAATACAACGGAGTTGGCCTCTTATTTCCTCTACATTTAAAGTAAATACTTTTTAATAAAAATAATAAAATTTCTGAGAAGTGTCGAAGTTCCTATAAGCTCTAAATTTCATTGGCGGGGATAGTGCCACAGCTCTATTGTTTTAGGGCTGGGGTCCATTGTTTCTATTGTTTGTTCTTTTGTCCACCTAAAGATTGGCGAGCCATTCACGTGAGACTTTGTAAGAGCTGAGACATCACCAAAATGTTTGAAAAACTTCGTTAGTGACAGATCAACTGATTTATTTGTTCAAGCTCGAAAATGCGCCAGTTTTGCCGACGAGTGAAGATGCTATCTTAGATGCTTTTTTATAATGAAATTTTCCAAAAACTTGTTTAGTGACGGAGGACTAGATTTACTTGTTCAAGGTCGAAAATGTGCCTGTTTTGCCGACGAGCGAGGGCGCTATCCTCTCTTGAATACCACTTAGATTCTACGGTAAAATTACGGGAAGCCCATTCAAGGAATCTAGAGGCAGCTGACAAGAACATCTAATGAAAGGACTCGGAAAAAGAGAGAAATAATGCACAGTACCTTTTCAATTTTTGTGAGTTGTGTTCAAGTGAAATTTACTTACTTGCTGGTTAAGAGACAGGAGTGTATCTTCATTTATGTCATTACTGGCAGCAATAATACTCTTTGCAAACCAGGGTAAACCAAACCTTGGTAAAAAAAAAAAAAAAAAAAAAAAAAAAGGCGAAAAAATAATTAGAGAATATTAGCTAAATATATGCCAAGTCTACAAGAAATAAATCTTCAATCTGAAGAGGAAACTTAATTTGATTTTTTTTTATTTCCTCGAACTTCATCATTTTTTTGTACCCTTTTTAAAACGTTATGTTAAACATACATTTGCAAAGTAAGGCAAAACAAATAAAATATTTTACAATTAGATTATGAGGTCGAGATTTCTATCGCGTAATAGCTGATGAGGGCGCAGCCCGAATCAGCTATCACGCATAGAAATCGAGAGCGAATAATCTAATTGTTTTAGTTTCTGCTAGTCGTTCAAAACTAAAAAAAAGTAAATAATCTAAATTCCCCTCGCAGACACTTCGAAAAGGCGAAGAAGTCTTGATAGCGAGTGGCGTAGCCAATCAGAGAACCGCATTCCTGATGGAAGGCTGGTAGATTTATACTAAAAGGAAATAAAACATAGCCAGTCACGTGGATTATCAGGCTGGGTTTTACGTACAGCAAGGCATGTGAATTTTTACGCAGACTCTCATAGTTACATGTATAAGATACGCATTTACCTCACGGTCAGTCACGTGAATAATCACATAACAAACATATTGAGAATGAATATATGAAAATCATATATTTGAACTGCAGATTAAAGAATGAATATGTGAATGATCATCGCAGTTATGAACACTACTTAAGCAGTAGTAAAAATAGAGCTTGAAAAAATTCAGGCTTGTACAGGATTTGAACCCACGACCTCTGCGATACCGCCGTGCAGCGCTCTACCTACTAAGCTAACAAGCCATCTGGGCGGAGCTGGTCATTTTGTTGGTACAAACATGTAATATACTCATGTATAATAATATGTGAGAATGAATATATGAAAGTCATATAGTCGTGGGTTCGAATCCCGTAAGAGCCTTTTTTTTTAGGCTCTATTTTCACTACTGCTTAAGTAGTGTTCATAACTGCGATGATCATTCCCATATTCAAAATAAACCTTACAGTCAGTCACATGGATTCACACCCACGTGCCTCAAAGTCAGTCACGTGAATTTACAGGGACGAGCCTCGTAGTCAGTCACGTGATTCACATGCACAAGCTTCAGAGAAACTAGGACTTATTATATAAAAAAAATTATTATAAGTCTATTCTGCAAATTCAATATTTCTTTGTCACAAATACATGTGAGACACCTCGGGAAAAAATCTGAAACTCTTGTTTACTGAAAAATTCCCAGACTGTGATATCAATTTGTTCCATAGACTCGTATTTGTTAACAGAAGGTAAATACAGGAAGGTATGTGCTTCTTTTTCACTTAAAGCGCTGTACGATTTATATAAGGGCTGCTTTTGTAGTCGAATTTCCAAACCATGCAACCGTAAGTCTGTTTTGTATGCTTCTCCGACTAATAATATACATGAAAAAATTTCTCGATTCTGATTGGCTAAGAGAAATGCAGTTTTTAGGAAACACCGGTGCAGAAAAAAGGTAATTCGGTGCAGAAAAAAGGAAATACAGTGCAAAACAAGGTAAAAAACTGAGGATTCTGATTGGTTGATAAACAAAGGCGCTGCCATTGAACCAATCAAACGCGGCCTCTGAATGGCGCAAAGTCTGAAGAGCTGCAAGCGACTCTGTGAGCCAAAACAATGGCTGGCTTTTTGAGCAGGTTTTCTTTCTTCGTGACCGCAATAACAGCAGAGAAGCTGCAAAACAGCTCTAAAAAGGAGAAACGGCTGCGAAAAGCACTGTATTTTAGCTGTCTGTTTGGAAACAGTGGTGTCCAGAGAAGGGAATTACTGACGTAATTGGAATTACGTGTCCGTTGATGGAGTGACGCCGAGAATATTAAACAAACAAGGACAAACAAGGCGAAGATAACGAACTAGAAAGCCTGAAGGTAATAATTACAGCGCTTGATAGACACTTAGCAAACAAAGTAGCCTTATAGCTATAGCCTGTAATTGTTTAGCCAGTTTTCACAGCTAAAAACGCTTTAAAAACATCGAGAAAACTGTTGTTTTGGTTCACCTTAGCTTCGTTGCGTTGCTTCTTTTTCATGTATATTATTAATAAGTAATCACATGATTTTTCTCGTGCAATTTGGAATAAATAAGCACTTGTAAATTTTTTCAAAGACCACAAATTGCACTCGCCCTACGGGCTCGTGCAATTTTGTGAGTCTTTGTAAAAATTTACTCGTGCTTATTTATTCCAAATTGCACTCGAAATCATGTGATCACCTATACAAAACCAATTGTTTTTCACTACAGTGTTCCTCCATGGTAAATGAATAGTACATACAGTTTACTTACACTTCTGCTACTTTTTCCAGGCATTTTCTGATTTCTTTTGACCGATAAGCTAAATCTCCAGAATCAAGCCTAACTCCTACTGCTTGGTAACCAAAACCATTGAGGGCCAATGCCACTGCACAGAAACCGGGAATGCCACTCCTAAATAGAACAACAGAGTAGAATATTTAAAAAACGTGCGCATTTGTATCACGGTGATGATGATGAATGAGGATGGTAATGATGATGATGATGATGATGATGATGACGATGACGATGATGATGACGATGATGATGACGATGATGATGACGATGATGATGACGATGACGATAACGATGGTGATGACGATGACGATGACGATGCTGATGGAGATGACGACAGCGGTGATGGTGATGAGGATGATAATGATGGCGATGATGATGACGACAGTGGTGATGATGATGATAATGATGGTGAAGATGATGATGATGATGGTGACGATGAAGTTGATGGATTATTCGCATCAAAATACTGTGTGCGCACACATCAGGTACTTGTGTACTGGCCAGGTCGTGGGTTAATGTCTCAGAAGGGTCTCTTCCTTTAAGTGTTACAGCAATGGTGAATTACTGGTATTAGTGTTGATGTTGACGATGATGATGATGATGATGATGGTGGTGATGGTGATCGTGATGGTGATGATGATGGTGATGATGGTGACGATTGTGGTGGTGATGGAGATGATGATGGTGATGATGATGAATGTAGTGGTGGTGATGGTGGTGATGATGGTGATGATGATGATGACGATTGTGGTGGTGATGGTGATGATAGTGATGATGATGGTGATGATGATGATTGTGGTGGTGATGATGGTGGTGGTGATGATGATGATGATGATGATGATGACGATTGTGGTGGTGATGATGATGACGATGATGGTGACGATTGTGGTGGTGATGGAGATGATGATGGTGATGATAATGATTGTAGTGGTGGTGATGGTGGTGATGATGGTGATGATGATGATGACGATTGTGGTGGTGATGGTGATGATAGTGATGATGATGGTGATGATGATGGTTGTGGTGGTGATGATGGTGGTGGTGATAATGATGATGATGATGATGATGACGATTGTGGTGGTGATGGTGATGATGGTGATGATGATGATGGTGGTGATGATGACGATTGTGGTGGTGATGGTGATAGTGGTGATGATGGTGATGATGATGATTGTGGTGGTGGTGGTGATAGTGATAATAGTGGTGATGATGATGATGATGATTGTGGTGGTAGTGATGATGTCGACAATGATGGAACCACATTATTGACGTGTATAAAACATCACAATTGTTTACCTTATGACATCGTAGGTATCTACCAGTGCTAGAAATGACTTTGGAAAAGCCATAGCGTATGCAGAAAATGCTGCCAGTTCACCCATGTGCACTTCACTCTCTAGCACACGTAATTATATACTGGGGTGACTTTCTTCAACCAGTCACAAACTTTTGGAAAGACGTCTTTTGGTTCCTGACTTGTATCGGTAGGCTGCAGTTTGCCAACAAGAGGCAGCTCTTCTGGAATAAATGATGTGATAAAGGCATGAGCTTGTGTGCCTTTTACTGGAATCCCACAAAGCTTGCCTGCTAGGACATTGCTTGTACCATCAAACCCTAACAGAAATTAAAAGATACCGGTAAATGCAATGTTGTGCTATAAATGAATAGCAGAATAAAAACAAAATCAAAACCAAACAAGTAAAATAAGAATGAAATAAGGAAGAAAAAGGCTCTAATTATTAATACTACACAGAAGTGTCAGCAGCAGGTCATAAATGACTGTGATATGTTTTATACTCCCATTGTGTCTGGTAAGTTTCAAGGGGGTTCAATTTATGGAAATTAAATGGATTTGCTAGTTAAGTAGTAGCTGCAGACACCCCATGCCATGTGCATACATTGTACACGTACACACTGCAGGTATAATCCACACGAACTACACACTGTATGTCACAAAGTATGTGCATACAAATCTCTGGACATGTTATAAAGAAAATAATGCATTTATAAAAACAAACAAAAAAAAAAAAACAATTACAAAAATATGTGATTCAATCCATATACCGTAAAAGCTCTATTAAGTCCCCCCATCTCTATTAACCTCCCCTCTCTAACAAGCCCCCCATTTGGAAGTCGGTTTTTGTAATAAGCCCCCCCCCTCTCTAATAAGCCCCCCCCCCCCCTTTGGGACATGAGATTTTGTAATTATTCCCTCCTATTCCCTCTTTCAAATCCACTTCATGCGGCCCAGTTGGTTTGCTTTTAAACAAATACACACTCAAACACATAATACTGATCTGTATTAAATACTAAAGTTTCACTTCAGTTGTTTGAGTTATGTACAAAAACTATTTTACGATAAAACGGCACGTTTAAGATTTGAAATAAGCCTCCCCCCTCTCTCTATTAAGCCCCCCTATCTAACAAGCTCCCATTTAATGAGGCCTGAAATTAAACAAGCCTCCCGGGGGGTTAATAGAGCTTAACGGTATGAAATTATTTTATTTGAACGTAAAAACAAATTTGGGAATTAGAGTGTCTGTTTCATCAAATTTCATCAACTGACTGCTTGTGTGAAAGCTTGTGCAAATTTCCAGAACATTTTACAACACTTGTTCCTTGTACATGTACATTGTTGAGTAATACAGCACTCGCCTTAACAGCTCATGCCTCTCTAGGCACTTCTCTAGTGTTCTTTAAAATACCTGCAAGCTTAAATAACTCAACAACACACTAGGCATAGTTTTTAGCTCTTTATTGTACAGTACATGACTCTTATGAAGCCTCATCATCATCATCATTACCATCATCAGCATCATCGTCATCAGCATCATCGTCATCATCATAAGTGATACTGGTCATGTATTATATCACTTGCTCCCTCCCAAACGTTATAGGGTCCTCAGAGAAAGGGGTTATAACTTTATACTTCCTCATTAAAGAAAAAACTGATCGATTCAAAGGGGCCATTAGATGTCTTTTTAAATTTATTTCTTAATATCCTTAAACTAATTGAATCCTTTTCAATTTTTTAACTTTTTAATTTTGTTAAAAATATGTTAGCTTAGTTCGTCACTGATTGTAAAGCCACACTTATGTTGTGACTGATTTCCTAATAAAGACTTCTACCACTACTATTGTCGTCGTCCTTATCCTCGTCGTCGTCCTCGTCATCATCATCATCATCGTCATCATCATCATCGTCACTAATATCACCATTGCTGTCAAGTACAAACTCACCTTCAATGTAACAGTATTTTGATGCCGATAATCCATCATCAGGTCCTTGGGATCTTCGCAGACCAAACTCTATTAAGCTTTTGTCCCAACCAGCAGCAAGGCGAAATCTAGCTGCATTGGTTGCAACTAAACTGATAATGGAAAAGAATAATAATAATAATAATAATCTTTATTATCCTTTTGTTATTATGTACACATTTTTTTTTTGTTACAATCTAGAAAATTTACAACATATGATCAATGTAATGTAATAAAAACAATGGGCAAACTAGGAAGCTTAATGAACCAGTTGGTTTAAACTCCCTAAACAATTTAGGTTATCAGTGGCAGGTAAAGTAAAAAAAAAGAAAAATAAAATAAAAGAAATGCAAAGAATGAAGAACTTATTTGCATGAAGCATGTTGCTTCATCAGTAAAACGAAAGTATAATAAATTAGCAATTATTATTTAACAGTTTAGTTTTCTGACATCATACTTGATCATTAATAAAAATTAACTTGCACAATTGTCAATAAATAAAAGACAATGAGCCACTGAATTGTTATTAGGTACTGGTAACACTCTCAAATTGAGCAAATTATTGGGCCTGTCTTCTGAAAAAACTAAATGGTTAAATTACTGAAGGGAAAAACCAACAACAGTGATGAAGTCACACACATTCTATGTTGAATTTGCAAAACTATGAGATTTGTTACTCCCTGTGTATAATGAAAAGCCTTCCTCGAAAACATCCATTTGCCAAAAAATGAGCTACTCAAGGAAATTTACCAAAAAATGCTAAATTACAGCACTTTTAAGTTCTATTTTCTCAATGAAATCTCTCTTATTTTGTGATGTCCTAAATTGAAGGACTCAGCACCAAATTACAAAGATCTTATGGTAAAAGTATGCTAATTTCCACTATGTACAGATTGTAAAGACAAAAAAACAAAAAAACAAAAAAACAACAACAACAACAACAACAACAGGGCTAATTTATCATGGGTGAATGTTTCCATACTGTCAGAACTTCCAAATGTTTCAAATAAATTAGCAATTATTATTTAACAGTTTAGTTTTCTGAGATCACTCATAGACACTAATAAAAATTAATTTGAACAATTGTACATAGGCACATGACAATATAATTTAATGATTTCAGTCCCGGTACATAATTATTATGACACAACAATACTTTTTTTCTTTAATTTTTACACAGGGAGCCTGAGCGCTAGATATTTATAAGGTTTATAGGTTATTCATACTATTACAATAAAAAGAAAAGATTTACCCATGTGCCTGTGTCTTTCTTTAGTCTTTTTGGAAGGGATTTCGTTAACGCGAAGACGGTTTTTCTCCGTGCGATTTCAAAAACATAAACGCTCCAAGCGCATCCGATTAACGTCTCGACTTTCAAGTAACTATTAACTATTATCTCCCACCGGGGGCGGGTTTTGGGTTTCAACTGTTAGCATTTAAGAGAACAACCTCGTTCCCAGGGTCTCTCCTCTTCCCGCCTCCTGAAGCGAGAGAGAAAAAGACCCTGGTTCAGGCTGGTCACGTGTCTCCCAGAATCTGGGAAGATTACAAATAAACAAGTCGAGGGAGGGGCGGGTTAGTATGAAAGTTGTCTCTACTGAGCCTAGGGGAGAACGGAAAAGTACCGAAAGCCAACGAAGCGTGTTATTCTCGAAGCACAGACCATGTCGAGTGGGATAAATCCTGATAAATCCTCAGCCGCAAAAACAAAATTACAAGGCGACGGCTAGTGCGACGGCTGAAAGGCAAAACAAAAGTTGTGAACGGCTTAAGGGTAACTAGTCGGGATCAAGGCTTGAAGTGATACGTAAATATTACTTTCGAAAAACACAAGTAACGCTAAATGTTTACATTTATAACGGCTTCAGATCACTATCCCTTCGTCAGAGCGAAGGGTTGTACACAATTCCTCGATTCGCTTTGACACGGTGGTCAATTCTTCCTTGGTAAGCCAAACAGCACCACAGACGCCAAAATTTTGCATACCACGAAACAAAACAGCCACTCGTTTGCCAAGAGGTTAACGCAACGAACATTTTGTCAGCTGAAGTTTCTTCGAAATTTATATTTTGCTCGAAGTGGCTCGGAAAGAAGAAGAATAAACGAGCTATATTTTTCAGAAGCTGTGGAAGATCCAAAAGCTTTGATCGTGAAAATCATCGGAGGCGCATTTCACAGGAAACGAGTATCATTCGATCTTCTCAAAATATGTACCACACCACGTTGATTTGTTACAGCATTAATTCGGATGCGTCAATACTTTAACTGTAGCGAATGAAAACGAAACTTTTACACAGCAACCATGAAGAGTCCATAGGCATATTAGGACTCTTATAACAGCTGTGCATGTCTGGATCTTTCTCATATGCGGTCTCAACCGGGTCGGGAACACGCTATTCTTTACATCAGATGAAACACTAAATTGCGGTTGTGTTTCGCATCAGTCCATGCTCGCCGCCTTTCGATACCAAACCAGTGATCGTGATCGAAAGTTTTCTGAATATCAGAGAAATAAAATTTTTAGTTCCAACGGATGAGAGCTGTTGTGAAACTGATGACTTTCCCAGATGACTACATGAAATTGTCAGCGAGTAGAGAACACGATAGCTCTCAGTTGGATTGTGACAAAACAAACGGCAACAAAATATTGAAATATAAGGACCCCTCCCTATCGTCTTCAATTGTCTCAGACACACGTGACCAGCCTGAACCAGGGACTTTTTCTCTCGCTCCAGGGGCGGGAAGAGGAAAGACTCTGGGAACAAGGTTGTTAAGAGAAGAGAGAAAAGAGACAAGGGATGAAACTATTTCAAGCCCAATTTTTCCTAAAGGCTATATGCTCTCATTATTGAAGAAAAGCAACTAAAAATTCCACCAATGGATTGATAAGAAGTGGAATTTAAAACTCATATTCAATTTTGTCCCTTAGGATAATCATTTTGCCGATAAAATCTCGTTGTTTTTTGGAGGCAGTTTTCGTAAAATCGACGACTACACTTGACTTGACCGGAAGTTGATACTTCTAGTTCGGGATGTCTTTTGTCAAGACTGTTCTTTTGTCCTCTTGACAAGCTCTGATACAAGGTATATTCGCGCGCAATTGGTCGAGAACAATAATTTGTAAAGAGAGATCGAGATTTACGGGCGATTCTGTCATGACAAAGACCGCAGTAAAATTGCAGAGAGGCGTTTATAATTTGTAAAGAACTGAAAGAGAGAAAATGTGGCGGTAAATAAAATTTAAGTCTCGCAGAGTTCGTAACTTGTTCATATGACATTCCTCACACGGTTGATCGTGGATTGCGAATTTTATCATAAGCTTAATAACAAATCAAACAACTTGTTCTTGCTTTTTGTCGTGCTGGTCTTTCGACAACGATCAACAGAGAGCTTTCAATATAATTCCCGGTCGCTATCGGCTCACATTACCTTGCGCATTCCACACGTGTGGTGGTCAGGTCAACTGTAGTCACAGATCTTACGAAAGCTATCTCAGAGTTTCACCCCTTGTCTCTTTCCCTCTCTCTCCAACCGTTAAAATTTTAAAATTGAAACCAGAAACCCGCCCCCGGTGGGAGATAATAGTTAATACTTGAAACTCGAGACGTTGATCGGACATGCTTGAAGAGATTATGTTTTTGAAATCGAACAAAGAAACACCATCTTCGCGCTAACGACATCGCTTCCAAAAGGACTAAAGAAAGACACACACCTAGGTAAATCTTTCTTTTTATTGTAACGGTATAAATAACCTATAAAGCTTATAAATATCTAGCGCTCGGGCTCCCTGCGATTTTTATTTTAAACATGGACACTGCCTATCATAAGGAGCACTAGACTGGGAGAGCCATCAGTCATTATTTTCATTCTAGACGTTGAGGGTGCCAAATTCAAATTTCTTGGTATGACAAATTCAAAATTTATTGCATTTGTAAAAAATAAAAGTTAAACTTCAGGTTTTCCAACTTAAGTGAGGAAAATCTGCCACCCCCTCCCCCACCCCCTCTTGTACGTCCGAGGGTTAATATACGGTTTTTTAATCTGTCAACACACCCTCCATGGAAACCAGCCAAGTGTGTTTGGGGCCTACCTACTTTTTACCCACCTACCTACCATTTAAAACAAAATCGGTATCTGTGCTACAGTCAGTCAGTCAAACGTTTTTTTTTTTTTTTTTCACCTGATAGGTTATTGCCGGGTGCGATCTCGTCAGATACTAAAAAACAAAAACAGAAATGTTTTCTCCAAGAATTGATATTGAAAAAGTCGTTGTCTTAGGTGGCCTTAAGGGCAGATACGTGCGTGTTCCTATGATCAGAGATTCTAGATCTTTTATCAGAACAACACTCTGGGGCAACTGGTATCCTGCAAAAGAGGTTTTGTTGCTTAAGCTTATGTCTTCCTGTGTTTCCCCAAATCAAACACTTTCAACGTTGCTTGCATTTCAGCTCGGGTTCTTAGAATAAATATTTCCGGGTCCTAGCAAAGCTCCTCAGTCAAACTTACAGCTGAGATTTTGTTGCTTATGTCTTTCGTATTTTTTCCTTTATCAAGCCGTTGGGTTAATTTTTAAAATACTACAAAAATGTTAGCTTCAAGAATTGAATTGAGTCTCTGTTTTAGGTGACTTTAGGGGTAAATATGTGCTGTTCCAATGATAAAATATTCTTTTAATAGAACAACACTCTGGCAGCAGCTGCCCATTTCTGCAGACCTTATCCACAGCAGTTTTGAATATGTCTAAGTCGCTTCTCTGGAAGAAATGGTCATTCTCTACTCACTATTGCTATTGAGAACAAAAGTAGCCATTAATCAGTTTGAAAAGCATTGCTAGGGTTCCGCTCGATTATTGAATCCTGCAAATGAGATTTCGTTTCTTATGTCTTCCTGTGTTTCCCTAAATCAAACACTTTTAACGTTGGTTTCATTGCTTGCGTCTCAGTTCGAGCTCTTAAAATAAACATTTATAGCATAGCTTTAGTTTAAGCTAACATAGCTTACAGTCTAAGCATGTACGCTGTTACATAGCTTACAGTCTAAGCTAGCATACCTTCAGTCAAGCTTGCAGCTGAAATTTTTTTTCTTATGTCTTTCTTATTTCTTCCTTTAATATTTCTCGGGCTAGTAAAAAGCCCGAGGTTTAAAATGGGCTTTGTTTTTCGTCGTCGTGTTTCATCCGCAATAGGCACTTCCGGCATTTCTGCGCAAGCGTGAACTATAAATAACAACTCACAACAGCCAATCTCGTACCCAGTGTCCTCAGGCTGTTTGGCCAGCGGTTAGTTGCCAGGAGAGACTCTGGGATAATGGACCGGCCATTTTCCCAGAAAATCGGGGGGTAAAACAATGGAAACCGTTACGGGCGCGCCAATCAAAACATTGGATTTTTTTCCATTATCCCAGAGTCTCTCCTGGTGACTAACCGCTGCC
>JAEMWC010000562.1:0-7500 GCA_016490735.1 Pachyseris speciosa | reverse complement strand
GTTTTTCGAAGCATTTCCGTCAATATAGGCGGGCGTGTTAACAGATGCAACACCGCTGTCAGTGGAAATCACAGTCCAAATGACATCGCATTGGAAACACAGCAGACAGCGACATTAGATAATGGCGTATCAGACGGTACAACGTTTGTGGGGTTTGAAGCCCCTGATAAGGGGAATTATGGAAACCACGGCCTATTCTATGGAACTGAAGGCGTAAATCTGGTGCGACTTTATCGTCCATACGTCGCGATCCTGTTACCCTAAAGCGAGCGACTCGTTTTATCCAGGCCAGTTTACCTTCACTCTCAAGTTTGATGAACGCTGGGGCTCCTGCAACATGGCGCATGACGGTGGCTTCGTGAGGACCGCTGTCTACAATAACCGACTGATGCTTCAGTAAGGAGTCACTCTGGAAGTGTACAAAAGCGACAAAGCAGAGAGGGTTGGGATCAGGTTCATTCGAGTGACTGTCACGAAAGATTCGTGAATTCAAGATTTGGTTCCTTTTGGACATGTTGAGGACAAAGTTTTAAACGAATAGCCTGCACTTCAGTTCCATTAGAACATCTAAGAGTAGCTTGATCAGTACCGCTAACAAAAATGGACTCACTGTATGAATAGCAGTACTGCTAATAAAGAGGAAGTGTGAGAAATAACATGTATACGCATATTCATCATCTCCACAGCTCTAAGGGAAGATCTCTGCAGTGTTATAACAGGGAGAATTTATGCCCTGGCTACATGCATATGGATTTTCATTAGGCTAATCCCAAGTCCGAAGTCTCTCTAATGACTGACAGGGTGTGTGATACAAAAACGAAATGGTATAGAATTGGCATCAACAGAAAAATTGACGCCATCTAACAATGCCAGGTCCTGGAATCGACTCACAAAACGGCTAAAGACACAGCTTCACTCAGTGAATTGCCATCACTTGCCCGAATACTTTGAACAGCACCTCTGTTTTCTTTCAAAGGATCGCCTCTATCCAATACGCAACGAATTGTAGCTGCAGTGATCGAACCCTCGGTGTTGTGACCAGCGAAATCTCCGTGGTAATCCCTTATATGGAATGACCAGATGGACTTGACCTTTTACCCTCCGAAAATTGCATTGAAAGGCAACCAAATCGCCGGTAGACAAAGAGTTAAGGAAACAAAGGTTGTCACGTGACAAAGCTTTTTGATACCGTCAGTCAACAGAAATGGTATCCCTCGACTGAAGTCTATGGTTGGGTTGGGGTTGCATGCATATATAACGTCAGTTGCTTTGCCCTATGGGTCATTCCCTTGGCTTAAGGCTTGGTTTGGGTTAGGGTTGGTTTTTGGGCGTCCACAAGTCACGTGGCATACATTCTTGGCCACACTGAGGCACCCTGTGGCAACTCTTTAGACGGTGTTCTCCGTGTTGAACCCCAAATATTTTGCACTAACAAAGTAATTTCAATAACTTACCACCCCCTTACTTTTTATTTTGCACGTTTAAAACGGCATATAAATTCCTGAAGAATAAAACGCCCCCAAAAATTATTCCCCCACAATTAATATTCTATAAAGAACTCTGCCTTTTTAACTTCTAATATTGATTTTTGGTTTGATTTTTTGCTGTGTCATTCCTTTAGGGCGGTAAAGTATCACCTTCGAAGATTTATATATAGAATTCAATGAATGATGATGATGATGATGTGTCTCAGTAGAGCGTACAGTAGCTTATCAAGTAACAAAAGTTGAAAATATCAAGTAATCTTCTGCTGCTTGAAGAGAAAAATCGCAAAATTTAGTTACCCAGCAGAAATTTCAGTCATCTTGGACCGCAGAGATGTTCCCGCAAAACACAAAAAAATCGCGCCAATCCACCAAAATAAAGGCTCCGCAAGATTTTCATGCTACACCGCCGGTATGAATTCAAAATACTACAACTGTTCAAAAGAAATCATGAACATGCAAGACGTGCGCATGTTCTTAACTCTTCTTCCATGTACCCAACAGTGAACTTTAAAATCTCGCATCTGAGATATGAGAAATGATCATCGGAGGTCTTGATGATGAATCAAATTCTCCTCATATGTACCATGAAATATATAAGAGATTAATAAGGAGAACATATATGATGATCTTAGTACTTGAAGCGTTCAAGAAGAGTGCCTGTCTGGGCAAATACCATGCACTCCTTGTACAGTCCTAACTACTAATTCACCAAGGTTTCGAAATGGATATGTGATCATTGCAGCTATGACCACTACTTAACCAGTAGTGAAAAGAAGACCTGAAAACAAAATCAGGCTTGTACGGGATTCGGACCCACGACCTCTGCTATACCGGTGCAGTGCTCTACCGACTGAGCTAACAAGCCATCGGAGCTGCATGGTCATTTTGTTAGTTCGTAATAAGCCCGTGAGTGAGAAAATTTTCACATATTCACATATTCACAAGGTTTCGTTGAAATTTCGAAGCGACAGTTGCACAGGAATAAATTGCGATAATATTCCTTTCTGACCCAGTGGGAGGCATACTGTGCACCCCTTCCACCCACCCATCCCCAACGTCATGTCAAAGATGCAAAAACGCGATGTTTACAGTAGAAAAAGAAGTTAACTTTTAGACAATTAGAGCTAAGAAATCCCACTTTCTGCAAAATCTGCCAGTGAAAATTTGGTTGTCACGGTAACATTAATTTCAATGGCAACTGACCTCCGCATCAAACTGTTCGCAGATAAATGTTGTAGAGAATCCATGTGGTTTGGTGTCGTTTGCTGTTTATAAACGTTCGAAATCCAGGCGGACAGAATCCATCCCTTTCCCATCGGGATTCAGGTCAAGCCTCAAAATATGAATTTGTATTCTCATCACCATTCTTATCAATTTCAGATCTCACAAGTGGGGAGAATCGACAAAATGGCACACCGAGGGAAATTGAAGTAAAGGCAAGGATACCCTGTTTCATATTATTTTCAGCTTTTCTTCGGAAACTCAGTCTGGACTGCACTGAAATTTGGCAAGGCAATAAAGTGGTCTTAGTTATTGCAATTATCTCTACCTGTGCATGCCACAGTCCGCGTGCGATGTGGACCATACCCCTTTTCAAGCGTTAAGGCCTGCCATCAGATACTAAAAATGCCACAAAAAGTTTCTGAAAAGAGAGCTTACGTAAGTCGAGATAAAGTGTTTGTTTCAGGTCATGTCAGGACAATATAGGGGCAGATAAGTGCCTGTTATTAAGGAAATCAAAGAGTAAGAGATTACATGCCCGTCTCTGTGTACTTTCCGACAACAGCTTTGGGAATTTCTAAGTCCGTTCTCTGGAAGCCACAGTTTGGAACCTCATCATTTACCCCTTCTCTTGAGGGAATGAGTATTCTCGGTGTTTGTTCAACTTTTTCTGTTTTGCTAGAACTCAACCTTGCGGAATGAGGACTACCGTAAAAGCTTTATTAAGTCCCCCCCCCCGCCCACCCCGGGAAGGGGCCTTATTTAATTTTAGGCCTTGTTAACGGGGGGCTTATTGGAGAAGGGGGGGGGGGGTATTTCAATTCTTTAAACACGCCGTTTTCGTGTTAAATAGTTTCTGTACAAATCTCAAACAGCAGCAGTAAAACTTTATTATTTAATACCAAGCATGAAACAGTATTGACAGTATTGTGTGTTTTATTTTATATTTTTTTAAAAACAAACCAACTGGGCCACATGAAGAGTATTTCGCAAGAGGTAATAGGAGGGAATAATCACAAAATCTCGTGCCCCAAGGGGGAAAGGGGGCTTATTAGAGAGGGGGCTTATTACGAAAACCGACTCCAAAACAGGGGGCGTGTTAGAGAGCGGGGGGAGGGTACAAGAGAGGGGGCCTAATGGAGCTCTCACGGTATTTATAAATGCTCCATAAACAAGCGACTAGCGTGTATCAGATTAATTCATTGCGCTCTGTTTATATGTTTTCTTGTGTAATTAAAATAAGTTTGAACTGTTTTAATAATGAATAAAATTTGAAAACAGACAACTCAAAGTATCTTCTCTCTGTGGTTAAGTATATTTTGTTGTCACGCCTTCAAATAACATTATCATGTGATCATCCATAACCTATCGGATGGAATAGACAATGGTTTATTCTGATTGGCTACACAGTTGTATTGTAGTTCAGCAGAAACAGCTGTTCGTTGTTGTAAACCTAACTTTCTGTATTAAAGTGGTTTCAGTGATTTTAAAAATGTCGCTATTTGTGCTACAGTCGCGCATTGTTTTCACCAAACAGATCACTTCTTGCCAGGTGCGATGTGGACCATGACGGCATGCTTTTGAAACATTTGGCGTGTTTTAAGTGACCTTAGGGGCAGATATGTGCCTGTGTCTGTGATAAAAGATTCTTTTAATAGAACAATACTCTGGGAGCAGCTGTCCGTTTCTGCGGACCTTATCCACAGCAGTTTTGAGCATGCATAAGTCGCCTCTCTGGAAGAAATGGTCACTCTCTACTCACCCTTACTATTGAGAACAAAGGTAGCCATCAATCAGTTTGAAAAGCATGACTAGGGTTCCGCTCGATGATCAAGTTATCTGAATCCTGCAAATGAGGTTTCGTTCCCTATGTCTTCCTGTGTTTCCCTAAATCAAACACTTTCAGTAACGTTGGTTTCATTGCTTGCGCCTCAGTTCGAGCTCTTAGAATAAACCTTCATAGCATAGCTTTAGTCTAAGGTAACACAGCTTAATACAGTCTAAGTTAACATAGCCTATGATCAGCTTCAGGCTAACATACATAGCGTCAGTCAAGTTTACAGCTGAGATTTTGTTGCTTATGCCTTTCTTATTTCTTCCTTTATCACGCCGTTTGTAATGTCGATTTTAATGCTTGTGTTTCAGGTGGATTCCTTTTGATGCAACTCTGATGAAACACTCATCTTAAAAGAACTTTAAGGTCGTCTTCTCAGTGCTTGATTCCGCCTACATAAACGATGGCATAATTACAGGTGGAATGGTCTGTAAAAAAACACTAACTTTCTTTCTTAGATCTTTTAGTTTTAAGTCATTAGTGCTACTGACAGTTATGTTCCTTTAACTGTTGATCGAAATCACCTACAGAAGCCACAAAAAGCCTTGTAGTTACTAGGTCTTATCATCATACAGTTAATTTCGTAAGCGGCAATGCTGTCTTCGTTGAAAATTAACTTATTTAAAAGCATAGCGGCAATAATTGGAGGAAACCAAAACTCGATATAAACCTTTTCTACCAAGTGACAGTGATTGTAAACTAAGAAACTTGAAAACGGGTGACATGTACTTCGACGTAATGCTTCCATTTTTAATCCGTTCCCGAAGATCTTGGATGGGTTGTTATTCGAAACATTTGCTTCGGGCTATTGTACTAAGGGTGTGTTTGTACAACGATGCCTTTGATTATTTGACTCATTCTCTTTAAAATTTGGAGCATACTTTATGATGAAGGATACTGTTCTAGCTTAAAATGGCTTCTCACAGTGTTCATTAATCTATTCAGCGGCTCTTGTGGAGTTTGTTGGATCTTAAACTTTTCTTGTTTTTCTGCAATGCAGTCATGCATAACACTCATTTTATCAGTCCCCAAAACAAACGGCGAAGCAGCATGTCTCGGGCTCCGGTCGATGACTAAACTCAATGTTAAGTTACAACTGAGCTGTTATAGCTATGGTCAACATATCTTCCTAAGTCTTCCATATCAAGCGTTCATTTTAATGTTACTTTCAATGGTTGCGTCTCAGTTCGAGTTTACAGAATAATTAATTCTAGTCGGTGACTAAGTTAACTTCAAGCTTCCAGCTGAGCTTTTGTTGCTTATGTCTTCCTGTGTCTTCCTATATCAAACATTTTTCATGTTGCTCTCAGCTCTTGCGTTTCAGAGTTGGAGTTTCCGGAATCAATTCCGGTGAATATTTAGTTTTAGTTTCGTCTCCTGCCCAGTGTTGAACACGTTTACGAGTACGAAAGTAAGCTTATGCAAGTAAGGACAGTTTTAGTTGACTACTTTTTCACGGCCAAAGACGTTAAATCTGCAAACCGGCAAAGAGAGCCACAAAAAGCTTCAGGTAGTTTTCTCATCTTCTTTACTAACAGTTACTATCATACAGTGGTTAGTTGTCGGCATTGCTTGTATGAGGAAATCAAAACTCGAGAGAAACCTTTTCTAACGCCAGCAAAACAGCGAAAGTGAAACTAAATTTTAATTATCAGTGAAAATGGCTGACGCGTCTTGTACTTTATGCTTCAATTTTAAGTCCCTTCCATCTCTTGGACAGGTTGTAGTTTTTAGACAATTTCCTCGAAGCAGTTGCTCGGGATTGTTTTAATGCGGCTTCAAATGACAGTGACGTCATCAAAATTCTAAAACTTCAACTAAGGTTCAGGGAAAATGTCATGCTAATAAATTGATTTCCTTTACAATGGTAACACCTTTAAATTTGATCCAATTCGTGGGAGCCTTATGTACAAGAATTCTAAAACTGTTTAAAACTGCTATTTTCTCTTCACTTTTAATTTCCATGTGTAGTATTAATTAAAAGTCCATCTCCTTAGCAATCCTGAAGCAAATTTAGTAATACTGATTGCATAATTAGGTTTTGGTTTATTTCGTTAACCGATTACCACGGCGGCCATGTTTGCAGATGCATACTAAGTCTTGTAATTTTTCGGCAAATTATTTTAGCCATAACCTTGTTCTACTGACGAGTATCAAAGAGCCAGAAATTGATTTGAGTTGTTTGCTTTCATACTGTTCAACTCCTTTGTTTCTAAATGCATTCATCCATGCAATCTCAATTTTTGTTTTATTAATGAATACTGAGCTTGCGTTTTTACAACGATGCAGGGACCAAGGAGACCATTTTCAACTGGTAGGACTTAACGATCTGGTCAAGTTCAAGTGGTAAAATTGATAGATTATCCATGTCATCTGGAGTCCTAAAAAATAAGTCCAAGAAGAAAACTTGTAGGGCGATGGCTTTGATTATTTAACCATTTTAAATTTTGGTGCATGTTTCATGAAAATATGAAAGAAAGCATTATGAAATTGGCTTCTCTCCGTTTTTTAATGGTTTAGCGAGATTTTTTCGAAAACAGATTTGGAATTTGTCTGACGTTACGTTGACAGTGAACGTTTCGCGTCAGTTTCCTAACATGCAGCCACGCATGAACACTATCGATATCAGCTCCACTACGAACGGCTGAGCGTGCATATTTGATTCAAGGCCGAATCGTGTTTGTACAACGATGGCTTTAATTCGTAATACTTATTCTTTTTAAATTGCAAAGCATACTTAATGTTGAAGAAAGTTATTTTAGCCTAAACTTGTTTCTCTCAGTTTTCCCGAGTACTGTTACTGCGCTTTTCACGAAGACAGATTTGGCTTTTTGCCGAATTTGTTGGACCTTGAACGTTTCATGTTTTCCTAAAATGCAGTCATGCATGAATACTATTTATATCAGCTCCATAAACAGACGAAGAGCACAAATACATAATTTGTATCTTCTCTCTGTT
>JAEMWC010000561.1:555000-590517 GCA_016490735.1 Pachyseris speciosa | reverse complement strand
TAACGACGTGAAGCGCTTGCAAAGGCCTCTTTTGCTCCAAGCGCACAACGAGAGAACAGCAGAATAACCGAAGTCGCTAGATTTGACCCTCCTCCGACCCCGACCAGCCACATGTGTATAGGTCTTGTCCTTCTTGTTCCTTTTGCGGGTAATCCCTCACCTTTGCTGGGAACTGATTATTTGGTTACATTCAAGCTTCTCGTCTTGTTAGTAAAAACGATAAGAAAATAAACGGCCACGCCACGAGCGCGGCCAAAATTATTGCCAACCCGGTAGCTGTCTTTTTTCACTGCATACAGTACCCAGCAAACCGAGCTCAGCCAATACTACTCGCTAACATTGAAAATAGCCAACTAAAAGAATCGGAGAGCGTAAAAATATTTATGCACCAAATAGGGTCCAAGAACAGTGCTTTAGTTTTCTATGAATTATTAGAAAAAGTACTACACAAGGGCTGGACAAAAAAACTGTAATAAGTGGAGATTACAATGTGAATGATATATGAAATGAATCATATATGAACTGCGGAAATGAAATCAAATGAAGAATGATCGTCGCAGTTTGTGAACGCAATTTATGCAATTGCGAAAAGAAGCCTGAAAAAAATTTAGGACTTCAACGGGGTTTGAACCCGTGACCTCGCGATTACCGGTGCGATGCTCTAACCAACTGAGCTATGAAGTCACTGACGTTTTTTTCTTCAGGCTTCTTTTCGCAATTGGATAAATTGCGTTCACAACTGCGACGATCATTCTTCATTTGATTTCATTTCCGCAGTTCATATATGATTCATTTCATATATCATTCACACCCATTTCTTTCACGGGAACATATGAACCCACAATTGACCTGCTCCCAACGTCAGTGGCTTCATAGCTCAGTTGGTTAGAGCATCGCACCAGTAAGGATTTCGCGAGGTCACGCCTTCAAACCCCGTTGAATTTTTGAATTTTTTTCAGGCTTCTTTTCGCAATTGCATAAATTGCGTTCACAACTGCGACGATCATTCTTCATTTGAATGGAGATTATAATGTTACAATGGATGCAGATTTAGATTGTTCGGGGAGCAACCCGATTACTTGAAGTACATTCAAGATATTTGTTTAGCCTTGGACTTAATAGATATTTGGCGGGTAAGGAACCCGAACTCAAAACGCTTTACCTGAAGACAAAAAAGTCCTTTCATCCAGTGAAGGTTAGATTAATGGCTCTTAAGCGACTCATACCAGGAGGAGGTAGAAAATGTGGATAGTTTCGGCAATAAATTTAGCCTCCCACGCAGTCGTTTTTAAGGGACTCGTACGATTCCCCTAAAAACGACTGCGTGGGAGGCTACAATAAATTCCGATCACTCGGCCATTGCTCTACATCAGCTACATTTCAATAGCATTGAAGAACAGGAGCTCGGTCCTTCATATTGGAAATTTTATACTAGCTTATTAGATGACCATGACTTCGTGAGGCTAATAACCCAGAGCATGCCAATTTGGCGGGAGGAATTTAAAGAAGTCATTTGGGACATAATTAAATACCGGATAAGGCAAGTGACAATTAAGTTCAGTAAAAAGAACGCTAACGCAAGGAGTGCAAAATAAAAAATTCTAGAAGTCTCACTGAAAGCTTTTTGTGAGGATAAATGTGGTAAGGATTCCTGCCTTGAAGATACTGAAAAATTGGAAATTCTTAGGAATGAGTACGACGCTTTTTATGAGCATCTATCGGTGGAAGCGATAATACGTTCTAGGGCTACTTGGTACGAGTGTGGAGAGAAAAGTGGAGGTGGGGATGGAGACACTTCATAGCAGTCTCGAGAGCAGTCAATTACTTTCTTTCTTTGGCGAGATGCTATTGCATGATCGTTGCTATAGAAATCTGCAAGCGGTCCAAAGTGAAGAATAAAGAGGCGATGGGGGCCCGTCGAGTAATCTACGGTTGTCTACAACAGCGAAGAAATAAAGATAATAAAGAAAGTTTGTTATCTGGAAAATTTCCTCTAAT
Source organism: Pachyseris speciosa (assembly GCA_016490735.1). Lineage (NCBI taxonomy): Eukaryota > Metazoa > Cnidaria > Anthozoa > Scleractinia > Pachyseridae > Pachyseris > Pachyseris speciosa. The sequence goes on along the minus strand of JAEMWC010000561.1, from coordinate 588,519 downwards.
AAATAAATCGACTATTGTTTATTTAGGCGAAATATCGGACATTCTTGGTGTATGAAAGTGTACTGTACTTCGTTCGATCACGGACGTGTTTTCCCGCGATCTCGCCGCAAGGAATTGTTGTCATTCTCGTCTTTACCGAGGATTTCTAACCGTAAAAACTGCCTGCGAAAGAGAAGAAAGGCTACCAAGCAGATTGAACGAAATGGCGATGCTCGGAACTTGGGAAACTGCCGGGAAAAGCGAATCATCCACAGCACTCATGGCTCTATGAAGACTTATCTTCATCCAAGTAGACTTGAAAAAAGTCCATCTTCAATGCTGATCACCGTGGTGGACCGAAACTTTGGTAGAAAAACAGTTCCATGGACGTGAACGACATTGTTTTGGATTGATGGATTACCAGAGAATTCGTTCCCGCACGGTCTTGCAAAGTTAGATTTTTCGAAGGCGATTCAGCTGGCAACGGCAACTTCAACGGTATTCCGCCATATTTTTAGACTGCGAGCAGTCCCTCTTTCTTTCCTTCGTCGATCTTGTGAGTAAACGCGAAGCCCGAGTGTGCGGAAATTGAGGCGAGTGGAAGTCAAGTCGAGCGAGCGGAAAGGATAGAGGCTCTATCTTTCCGCTCGCTCGACTTGACTTCCGCTCGCCTCAATTTCCGCACGCTCGGGCTTCGCGTCTACTCACAAGATCGACGAAGGAAAGAAAGAGGGACTGCTCGCAGTCTACCATATTTAATAATAATAATAATAATAATAATAATAATAATAATAATAATAATAATAATAATAATAATAATAATAAACGATTTATTAGTAGTACTTCCACGAAGTGGCTCTTCGCCTAATAATTACAAAAAAAAAATAATCAAATCAAATTAAACCAAAGAACAAAGTTCAACTTTAAAGTTCAAAACTGTGGCGGATAAGACTGGAAAGTGAGTAATTACTTATAATATCAAACACAGACTACAATGTTTGGGCAACACAGTTTATTGACTAGCAGAACGAGATGCTGGCGAGAGATCAATAAACAAAACCGCTAAGGGTGGAGTGGGCGGGTAAGCGACGACTAGCTCGAAGCTAACGTGAAAAGATCTGAAAGGTGATACGCTAAACCCGCTGAAGGCTAGCCCAACAGGGGCGTGTTCTTAATAGCAATTAGCAATCATCACCTGTGGTGATCCTTGTACAATTACTTATAATATCAAACACAGACTACAATGTTTGGGCAAAACAGTTTATTGACTAGCAGAACGAGATGCTAGCGAGAGCCGGGTCAATAAACAAAACCGCCAAGGCCCAAACATAGTAGTATGTGGTTGAGAGTGATAACATGATTAAAAATGAAACAACAGTAATGAGAAAAAAGAAACGACTAAACTAAACGGCGATTTGTGAAATAGCGGACGCCATGCGAGTAGCGGCCGCGCGCTTTTGGCGATCGGACATTTCGAGATAAATGAAATAACAGTCACTACGCCAGTCGCCCTTAATAAGCTCAGATGGTACTTGAGCTTCAAAAGCAAAAGTAGCACCACCGCGCCTAAAACTATGAGGGGAGTAGCCAGTAGAATCAAGACAGACAGCTTTGATAACCCTGGCCAAAAAAGAACTAAAATGCGCATAAGTAATAGGACTCACTGAATTAGCGGACCGAACCGAGAATAATGGCAAGTCCTGGTGTACCTGGTTAATCCGAACATGATGAACTAAAGCTGCTACAGGGCACAACAAACTGCCCGGAATGCGCGGCAGAGGTAAAGAAAAAAGGCGTTCCCGAAACTGAATAGTTTTTGATGCACGAACTGTGAGATAGGCGAACGAGGCGTCAAAGTGAAGATCTGACCGCAAAATAACCTTAGGCGAGACTTGATCCGCGCGATCAACAACTAAATAGGACTTGCGTAAAAAGGAGTAAAAGGCTACTAGAAAAAGCGCCCACATGGCTACACGCAAAGGATTAGAAAAATCGAAAAGATGCGTCATGCGTAATAACAAACGTGGAGTAATGGGGGCCTCCCGCTTGACTGCTGTGCCTAAACATCGCTTGGCTCCGCGTAACATCAATTTATAACGATAATCAGAGTCCCAAGTCAATTCATGACCGAGGAGCTTATGCATTTGCTTAATGCTACTTAAATGATTCAGTATAGTACCATAAACGCGACCGAGTGAAACTAAATAAGCTATGTAACGTGTAATTAATGTTACAGTCACTGGAAATGGAGCGAACGAAACTGCCTCCCAAAACGTAATATAACTCTTAATGTGAGACTTCAAGTTCCGCTGTGTTGAATCGGCATATGCTCTCGTAATCAAGTCGCGTCCAAGAGAATCCAATGCTCGAATGTCCAGTTGTGGCTGGCCTTGCCTTCGACGAACTGCAACAGAGGCACAAAGGATCAATTAAGAAAGGTCAAAGGCTAAATCCTCACTGTCAATGGATAACACGTGAAAACAAAAATTGCGCTGAGAAGCGAGATCGTGGAACTTTCTGTGAAAGGTAGAATCGGCATCCCAACGACTGAGGCAATCTGCAAGGACATTGTGGACCCCTGGAATGTGAGAGACATATAATTCTAAATCGTAACGAGCTGATGTGAACCAAAGCTGTCTTAAACAACACTGCATGAAGGCGTCCCGTGTACGGCCCGAACGCACCACCTGAACGGCAGAATCGTTGTCACACGAAATCTGGAATCTGGAACCTGCCAACTTGGGAGCCCATATTCTAACAGCCATGACGAGTACAAACAGTTCTAAGGCATTGATGTGCAGGGCCAATGCTTCAATAGCACTGGGAAATGCGAACGAGATACATTCATCGAAACACGTAGCGCCGCCTCGATGTAAGCGACGACTAGCTCGAAGCTAACGTGAAAAGATCTGAAAGGTGATACGCTAAACCCGCTGAAGCCTAGCCCAACAAGGGCATGTTCTTAATAGCAATTAGCAATCATCACCTGTGGTGATCCTTGTACAATTTTTCTTTGTCAATGAACGACTATCGATGTCAAGGAACAGGATCCGATTGATACCAGTAGTAAGGTCATAAGCTTAGACAGGTGTATCAGAAATTTGATCACTTCACTTAGTCTCTCTATTTATGCTCGACAAATTTTTAGCGTGATTTTTATCAAAGTGTCGCTTCGAACTACGCATGCGTGTCCCTAATTCTTTGTCATGATCTATCACTTCAGTAGTGGATACAATTCTTATCGATAGTGCTGCTCTTGTTAAGGTGATGAAGCCATCTGGAGCATGTAAAACATTCTCTGACTACGCAAATCAAGTTTATTTACCTAGTAAGCAGTTACAGAATGACGGGTTGATATCATCTGGGATAGATACATCCCAAACAGCTTAGAGGCCCAAACTCATAATAACCATGGAAGGGGCGGCCGTCGCAGACTAGAAGCAGATGTCAGGCTTCCTGCTCATTCGCCACGAGTTCTGAATGAAGAATCAAACAAAAAAAATCTGTTTCTGTACCTAGCTGAGCAGACGACTACGTTGGCAAGTAAAGAAAATAAAATGTATTTCTTCCACACGCGACACTCATGTGTTGTCATTCTCTGTTGATTTTACGCCTTAAATATCACCTTGCACGCACGAGAAGGCTATCATAAGGCTAGCTTGCATGCATTTGACTGTTACAAGGAAGGTATTTACATATATATATTTCTAATTCCCGTTCAGGGAATTTAGAAGCCAGGAAACACACGAAAGTCTCGAAAGAAAAATGTTCCGAGGAATGGCCGACGTGCGATACTACTCACTTTCTAAAGTGGCCGCGTTGCCAGCGTGGTTGCTCCGGTAGTGTAGTGGTTATCACGCCCGACTAGTAACTGGAGAACGTCGGTTCGATTCCGACTCGGGGGCAAAAAGTTTTTCTTTCAATAGAGATGTGTGTCGAAAGCTGAGTGGTAAACTGTGTTTGCATGGTTCCTTAAGTAGACTGTTACAAACTTTTGACAAAATCGTTCTCCGCACAGCAGACACTGATGGCGTAGTCGTTACTTCCAACTTCAGTTCCTTGGGGGCTTAGTGAGATTTGGGTCCATTGCGTTCGTAGTTGGTAAGCATGCAATATAGATACTGTTATTCATGACATGGGCGGGGTTCTTGGAGAAGAGAGATCTCAAGTGTTACACGTATGTCATGCATCCACAGGCTGTGATCAGACATCTGCATACTTGGGACGGGGGAAGAGTACAGCCTGATCCACGTGGATTTCGTATGAAGACGTCACTGCAGTTTTCACGACACTAAACAAACACCCTACTATGCAGGATGTTCTAGGTGCTATGCCTGTGCTTGAGAGATTTGTGGTGTTGATGGATGACCGAACATTAGCCAGTCATAGAAAGTAATACAAAAAAGTTCTATCTTGCGAATATCCCCTACTGATGATGGGTTATTACAACACGCCTTCAGAGTGGCCTACCAAGGTAGACATTTTGCGGGACATTGCCTGGTTTCTAGCCCAGAACCGACCTCCACCCAGTGGAGGGCGGGGTGGATAAAATCCGACACAGATGCATGGCAGCCTCGGTGGACTACGTTACCCGAAGCATCGACCAGTACCTGGTGATATGTGGGTGAAGTGAAGTGTTGAAAACTGGAATGTCTTGCATTGCACTTTGCAAAAGCGGTGGGGAATGCGAGGGAGAAGATTCAGTTTGCTGAATAAATAAGATTAAAGTCTGCATCCCTGTACTCAAAATAACACTAATTGTTATACACCTAGACTTTCACTCAACAAAACGAGCAGTTAGTTCAGTTGACCGCTGTTACCTATCAATCTATTCGCTCGATTGAGTTACTTAGGAACCGTTCCTCGACACAAAGGTACCGGCTCGTTGTTGAATCAGTTTATATTCTTCAGTGAAAAGAGACAGTTGCTTTTGGTGCTATTAGTTTAATCAAATAGCTAGTTATGACTACTGTGACAACGGATAAGACTGATTTATTTTAATTTTACTATCCTTCTGCTGAACGTTCTACAACGGTTGCTGTAAATATTTAAAAAACAAACAAACAAACAAACAAACAAAACGGTTGCTGATAAACGAACCTATGCTTACTGATAGTAGTCAGCTACAGCTTTTTAAATCTTTTTTGGTTTGTTTGTTTAATTGTTGTCTGGTTTCTGGATCCTCTACTAAACGTCAAGGAAAGCTTTAATGAATCTATTCTACCCAAATATCATGTTTTGCCTTCTGTAGAAAAGTAAAAGTTAAGTCTACGAAGATTGCTGACCTTTATGCAGGGCCAGCAGCATTTTTAGTCTACGGTGGCAACTGCCAGCTCTACAGGTACTTTAAGTCTACAAAGAGGGCAGACATTCTGGTCTACAATGAAAACAGCAGTTCTAGTCTACACTGAAGACAGACTTCTCCGTCTACAATCGCAGCAGCAGTTCTAGTCTACATCGTTAGCAGGACAAACAGTCCAATAAAAGGCAACAACAGAGTGTAGGGCTTGGTTGCAGTCGCTGCTGGGGGAGAAGGTTTAGACGTCATGAAGTCACATGACTTTAATGCCTCGGCGCCTTTGATGTAATCATCTCCCAGATAGCCTTGGTAAGTTCGGTTGTTTTCTGCGATCGCAACCAGATCAGTTGTGGAATCTCTGAAGATCAAATCGGAACTGTTTGCGCTGTAATTTGTGGAATTGAAGAGTTGGAATTCGCTTGTGTTGGTTTGATTGACACCATACAGCCCGCTCATGGTTGTTAAAATGCTGATGATGTTGTTAATGTCTCCAGCATTACCCTTTCGAGTGATTACTGCGAGTGCTGGGTTGAATCCAAGGTTGCACTTTTCATACTGCCCAATTGCTGAAGAAAAAAAAACATTGAGATAAATAAATCAAAGGGCTTACGCCAACTGTTCAATCACATGAATGAACCCAAAGTACAAACTTTTCTGCAATGTCAATTCTTTGAACAATTTTGGACAAGAAACTCTGACATCGCACGAACATTACAGCTAAGACAATTGGAAAGCACTGCTCAGAACATACTAGTCTTAGTTACTAGTTCTATTACCTGCCCTGCTTCCGTCTTTGCAGAGGTACTGGTAATCATCAGCGGTTCCGTGGCCTCCCAGTTTCAGCACTTTTTCTGCGGTCCCATGCTTAAAAAATGCCACATCTCCCTTGCCGTCTGCCATGCACTTGAAAGAACCTTCGTGGCCTGCGTACTCATTTTTTTCTGAATCTCCCGAGCATTGGTCCTCTCCAGTTCCCTTGCACAATGTGCATAGTTTTTCAGGGATATCTCCTGAAGAGTTGTACTGTTTAACTCCTATTGAGAAAAATATGATAGAATCAATGCAAAAGTATTGGCTCTTATTATAATAGAATCCCGTAAAGTGAATATATGGAATAGTTACGTCTTTGAAATGCTGGAGGAAAGAGTGGAGAGCATGGAAGACTACCGTAATGAAGTTCACAACCCCAGTCTTTTGAAGGTCTTTGAACTGACGTCTCCCTTCCATTTGAAATATAGTGATATTTGGTTAAGTATCTTAAACTGATTCAGCTGATTCATTCTCGACATTTTTCTTACAAATTCGTAATGACCACAACCCTGTCGGCTGAATAGCTCAGTGAGTTGCTAGAGCACTGCACCGCAATCAGAAAGGTTAACGGTTCAAATGGTGTTTAACTGTCTATAACTGAGATAGTATTTCTATTGTGCTGAGTTATCCCATGAAATGTACTAATCTAGCATTCGATTAAAGAGTGATGTCAATTATGGTTTGGACGAAGCCACTTCACAAACTAGATGAGGTCTATCGATGGCCGTTTTCAAGTAAAATTTTTATCACTACGCAAGTCCTAATTATACGGACACTGAGAAATTTCAAGTACCAGTATCCGTAATGAGTCGGTACTTTTTACTGTTTTTTCCAAACGCATAATGTACATATTAGAAGAAGCGGAAGCGAAGCTATAGTCCCTCACCGGGTACACAGCTCTTGCTGAAGAAACTAGCCGCTGATATGAAGTCATTGTTGTCGTTTCCGCAGGCTATAGCTGGGAGGATTCTTTTGCGCAACATGTATCCAATAGGAATCCTCCAGCCTGCGTTTCTTCGAGCCCCAGTGTGGCAGGACTTTTTCCCTTTGAGGGATGTGATGCCCAAATCTTTGTTTGCTTTCTTCACCACAGCAACAGCATAATACTTTACCCTGTATTGTCCATACTTCTCAGAAACAATGGGTATGAGGTCTTTTGTCTTGCCTGCAAAAATTCAAGTAAATAGCATTGAAATAATTATACCAGAAACGTATGAATATATCCAGGTGTTGCATCAGTATGAGGAGTGCGTAATTTAAAGAATATAGGTGCAGAGCATCTCAGGGAGCTGAGAGAAAAGCGAGTGAAGCACGCTCGCGCGCGCAAAATTGCCACTCGCGTGTTACTTCTCCTCACGGGAAGCAATTTCGCGCGATTTAGCAGCAGCGACAACAGCTTACCTGCGTCGAGCACGCGCCCAGCATCCAGGGTCACAAGATCAGCGTCACTACTCGCTATCTTAGTCACGCAATCATCGCTAGATGCTGCCTGAACACAACCAACAGTCACATCCAAACCAAGATCTTGAGCAGTTTTATTGACATACTTGACAAAATCCTCGCACTTGGATTTTTCTGCTGTCGATTTTACGCACCATCTAAAGCTGGTTGATTCTGAAATTACGAATTTGAGATTGGTAAGATACAGAAAGGCAGTCAGGAAAGGATAAGACTTAATTACCCCGGCTGCGTGCGTCTCGCGCGGCGCCGGGTCTAAGATTACCGACGGTTCTTCTTTTTTGTCGAGTATCATCCACAAAGTGCACTTCCGGCGTTTCTGCGCAAGCGCTAACTATTTTTAACAGAGTGATGCCTGTTGTCACGTATCGGAAAATGTCGATTCACCTTGTGTCTTTTGAAGTCTGAACAAACAATATGTTAAGAGAAGTGTCTATGCGAATGATTGCAAGTTCAACGGCGAGAAGAAAGCTTTTAACATGAGTAAACTTAACTCCAGATGGACTGCCGTGTTTCTTCGTGTCTGCTTCAGTAGACTGCGAGTAGTCTCTAATTTTGGCGATGGATTGTGGGGCGGGCGAAAGACACGTGCGCGCGCGAAGTTGCGAGGAGACGCGACGCGAGGGGAGCGCCAAAAATTAGAGACTACAGACAAAGGGAGTTTGACCTTTCACGGCCGAGTGATTCGGAAGTATAAATCTCATATCAACAGCAAGAATGATACTTGTTGTCACGTATCGGAAAACGTCGATTCACCTTGTGTCTTTGAAGTCTGAACAACTAATATGTTAAGAGAAGTGTCTATACGAATGTTTGCAAGTTCAACGGCGAGAAGAAAGCTTTTAACATGACCAAAATTTAACTCCAGATGGACTGCCGTGTTCCCCGTATCCGCTCCATTGAGATGTACATTTTGTTGAATAACTCAAGTACGGGATATCATACACCCCTGAGACTTTGATAGGTAGTTAATTTACTATTTTAATTTCTGGACTTTAATTTTTGAATGATAAGCGATTAGTTTTTACAAATGTACTAGCGTCCCTTGAAACTGTCCAGAAACGTTCCTTTCTTGTGTTTCAAATGACCCTGGATTGACGTATTTGTAAACAGTTTCACTCTGCTAATTAATTTTCTACTCACATTTCACCGAGACTCCATTCACATTTATGCGAAAAAATCCTACATCGTTCGATAAGCGTTTCCTTTCTCAAACAATTATCCATCGAAGCGAAAACAAGTGTGCTTAGTTTTTATTGGAATCAATACACTATTTTTATCACCTTGTATAATGATAAACCTCTGTGGCCTAAAGGTCATTGTTCCTGCCTGTGACGCAGTTAACCCGCGTTCGATGTCTGTTAGTGGTATATATCACGGGTTTTTATTTTTTCTGTTTCTCTTTTTCTTGTTCTTTTAGAAATATTTTTTACAAGTGTTATAATTATTGTTCTCAATGGTTGAGCTGTATTTTAGAGGAATATATGTTGATAGGGGTCTAAAGAAATAGACTCCAACACAAGCTAAACACAATGCGTACGATGTAAGAAAGACAGACTTCCCTCTATTCTTTTGTTTAGCACTAAGTTAGGGATACAATACTGTTTTTTGCAAGCCCGGGTTTAGGCTAATTGTAGCCTCTTGTTTGAAACGGACTACCTTCTACTTCGGGAGTTGACCTACCTCCTACCCCCCTCCACCCTAAGAAAAAAGGGAAAGCAAACAAAGCGGAAATATTTGTGAAGAAGTCAATGATGGGGGAGCCGCTGCGATAATAAAAACCGTCATGATGGGGCCACGCAGAATACCTTAAAATGGCAGAAATCTGCGGCAAGCAGATGAATATTTGCGGTTTTCTCCCATACTGACTTGTGGGTTAATGCTAGCAGTGAGAGCAATCGGATACTCATTTCTAAATTCAAATTGGCCAACAAGTCACATTGGACATTAATCTTTGAATCTTATAAATAAATACAAATCTATTGGAAGCTGGTCTTCATGGTATGTGCATTCTTTTACGCTTTAGAAATCTTGCAAGTCGAACCGCAATTCTCCTATGACTCAAAGGTTGAAATATGTGATTGGAGCGCTGAACCCTGATTCAAGCTTGAATTGTTTCACCAGACAGTTTGAAAAACAAATAGAAATTGAATTCACGGGAAGGAAACCTGGCTTGGGGAAATATAATGCTCAACGAAAATACTGCGACTTCGATTTAGGCCCGAAGGGGGTACTAAAATAATTTTAGTACCGGGAGGCTCCGCCCCGAGGTCCGACCCCTTACCCTTTTATATACCATTTTTGACAGAAAAGGTACCCCTTTCGTATACCTTCCATTGACAAATGGTACCCCTTTCGTATACCTAAAACAGGAAGTCTTCTTGTCATTTTCATGAAGCGTTCAATAAATTAAAACAGTACAGTCGTAAGATACGCGTGTTCGAAATATTTTAATGAAAGGCCCTTCTAAATACCTAAATGACAGATTTCCCTCATACGCTTCGACTCGTGAAATCTCTAGTAATCTTAAGTAATGCCTACCATGCACAAAAGAATTAGTAATATAATACGAATCGACAGCTCCCTTAAAATGATGTCTGCACTACCGTGAAAGCTCTGTTAACCCCAATCGGGGTGTGGCGGGGAGGGGGAAGGGGGGGGGGCTTATTTAACTTCAGGCCTTGTTAACGGGGGACTTATTAGAGAAGGGGGCTTAATAGAGAGGAGGGCTGTCAACCCCCGGGAGGCTTATTTGATTTCAGGCCTCGTTAACGGGGGGCGTAGTAGATAGGGGGGAGGGCTTAATAGAGAGGGGAGACTTATTTCAAATCTTAAACACGCAGTTTTCATCTTAAAATAGTTTTTGTACAGAACTCAAACAACTGCAGTGAAAATTTAGTATTTAATACAGATCGGCAAACAGTTTATTTTGTGACAAGAAATATAAGTGATAGAAACCGACTTTTCGGTGCATCTTGCGCCATTATCAAGGTTACATAATTAATGATAAAAAGCGGTTTGTGAAAAGGCTTAGTTGAAGCTAATTTGCATAACAAAGTGCCAAGCTAATTACATGAATACTTTTGCACGAAGAGAATCAGACTGTACATTCAGTGCCGGTTTAAGATCTTGAATACAAAGCATTTCATTAACAAGGCAGTCAAATTTCAGTTGTTCGTGCATTTACTGATTACATTGAAGCGTGCTTCATGTAATCAAGAAATGCACGAACAAATTTGACTGCCTTGTTAATGAAATGCTTTGTTTTGTCTCGCTAAAGAAAGGTGTCAAACAGTACTCACGTGTTTATATCGACCGTTCAAAACAACTTAAGCCGTCTATTGTCGGTTTTGAATGGTAGAAGGTTGCCCCATGGGCGTTTTTACTGTAGAGGTCGTATGCAAATATAGGGCAGTTTGGATCACTACTTTTGAACAGCGGGCAAGTTTGGGCAAGTCTATTGTTCCTATTGTAATAAAGTACACTCGTTAGTATGCCTATCCACTTATTAGTATGAAGGAAGAAGAAAGAAATCCGCCTGGGCAGTTTGAATACTAATGATTTACCTGATCACCTATAATCACCTAATCACGTGCACGTAATCCAAAACGCGGCTTAATTATTAACATGATATACTACTAGTGACATCAACCTTAATTTTTCTCGGCCCCATGCGATTACCTATTGAAACCATCGGTTTGTTTTCCTTTTCTCTCTTCTCCGACATTTAATCTTATGTCAAAATTGCTTAATAATTTTTATTGACTTACTACGAAATATGATTGTTACTTGTCTAATTTCCCCACCTTCTCCAAAGACCTACAAACCCACCCATCGCAATGTATCGGGCTGATGTATTTTCTTCTAATATATTTCGTTATTCTGTGGTTTGTAAATTGCGGTCAATTCCAGTTGACTGCTCTAATCGATCAGGTTCGTACTCTAAGGAACGTTTGCCACAATTTAAAATTGCCTTGCAATTTTTGGAAGTTACTGCATGATCTTTTGCTACTTGTTTTAATTTTTCCACCTTCACCTTTGTTTCCTTGCAATGTTTTGTTTGTTTAGTGTTTTTCGAACTGCGGCTAATTCTTGTTGACTACACTTCTAAACTATCAGCAAGGTTGGTACTCCTCTTTCTTTTCCACGGACATTATATTATGTCAAATTGCTTAGTAAATTTTCCTATTTTACTATCAGCTTACTTGTCCACTTTCTTCACCTTCTCCGCAAGAATCTTCGAGCAAACGTAGGCATCGTGTATTGTTTATTTGTGATGTTTTAATGTTTTGAGGTTTTTGAACCGCGGTCAATTCCTGCTGACTGCTCTAAAAACAAAATATTGGCGCAAGGAAAGCCAAGCGAAGTTGCTCAATACCAGTAAATAAAATCATACCCAAGGAGCTCCGATTTTAGGCTTGGCTTTATGCATATATTAAAACCGATGAAAGATGTCTTTGCAAGAAAAACATTCACTACTCAACAAAACAGGACTGGTAAACTAAAAGCACCATCATCTCTGGATTGTTATTCGCGACAAATAACTTATAATAAAAATTGAACACTTATTATGTCAGCTTACTTTGCTTCCACGGTCGGATGGAAATCCACCGGGCTTAAAAAGGCCGTCAAAGTAGAACTGCCTCGTATGTGGGCGTAGTTGCTCAGTAGAATTAGTAATATAGTACGAATTAAACAATTGCTTATACAGGAAACAAAGGAGCAATGAATGAGCGGAAAACAATCTCTTTCGACTAAAATTTGGAGCAAAGCGTTTCAGCGAAAGTTAAAGATATTCATATCGCTAGGTATAGCTGCAGAGTTAAACTTTCTCACGTGAATAAGTAAACTGAATGAATGCCAAGGCAGCAAAGCGAGCAAAGTTTTAGCCATCTTGAATTAGGGGGTGCGGAAGAGAACGACTCCAAATATATCTGTTCCTTCTGCTTTAAAATCGGAAGTTGGAATGAAGCTCTTACTTTACCACATTCTTTCGAAACCTTGACTAAACTTGATTTGTCCCAGACGTTTTAACATATAAAGGCCACAGAACGAACCAGTTTGTAATTAAAATAAAATATTTAAGTGTCGAACCAGAGGGTTCCTGACACGATAAAGAAATGACTTTGTTCACCTGTCTATAAATTCCAGTGACGTACGCTGTCTCCTTGTTTAACAACCATGTGGAAATAAGCCAGATTTTATATTTCCACATATAGCATGTGTCGATTTGTAGTTACAACCGAGATATGATAAAGTGCATCTTTAATGTTCCTAAATCAGTTCGGACACGCACGGATAAACCTGTTTTAGTTTACGTGAATTGCTTAAAAAGCCCTTCAAAGTAGAATTGCCTCCTATGTGGGCATAGTTGCTCAAATTCTTAGTAATAATAATACGAATTGAAACGGTTGCTTATACAAGAAACAAAGGATCGATGAATACTGATGCAGAAAACAATCCCTTTCCACTACAATTTGGAGCAAAGCGTTTCAGCGATAGTTGCAGGTATTCAAAGAAAGGTATAGCTGCAGAGTTCAATTTTCTCACCTGAATAAGTAAACTGAGTGAATACCAAGGCCAGCAAAGCGAGCAAAGTTTTAGTCATCTTGAATCAGCGGCTACAGAAGTGAACGACTCGAAGACAGCTCCCTTGAGATGACGTCGGCACTACCATGAAAGCTCTGTTATTAAATTCCGTCTCAAACTCGGATAATGCAATTCTAGCTTTCACATTGGTTCACTGCATTTCGCTTACCAGCCATTATACCTGCGTTTGACCTTATATGGAAATGAATGCGGCAAATGTCACTCAGCAGAAAATGTTTCACGAAAAGCCAAGTTTCGTCGACAAAAAAATGGATGAAAAACACAGATTTTCTTAAACTTAAATAAAAATTAGCAAAACCCAAGGTTAAGAATTTAATAAAACAATTATTCCATTATCCCTTGTTGGATACGAGATTAGTAATAGCCAACTCGACGCTAGGCGCCCCGTTGGCTATTTACATCTCTTATCCGAGGCGGGTTCATGGAATAACTGTTAATTATCCCCGGGGGGGCTTATTTAATTTCAGGCCTCGTTAACGGGGGCTTATGAGAGAGGGGAACTTAATAGAAAGGGGGAGCTTATTTCAAATCTTAAACACGCCGTTTTCGTCTTAAAATAGTTTTTGTACAAAACTCAAACAATTGCAGTAAAACTGTAGTATTTAATACAGATCAGCAAGCAGTATTATCTGTTTAAGTGTATATTTCTTTAAAAACAAACCAACTGGGCCGCATGAAGTGGATTTTGTAAGAGGGAATAGGAGGGACTAATTACAAAATCACAACTTCTAGTAACGTACGCTGTCTCCTTGTTTAACAAACATGTGAAAATAAGCCAGATTCTATATTTCCACTTTTCGAAATTCGATTGGGAAGAACTACGAACTAGAAATCAGACTCTCCGTCCAGATTTTGTGGCCTGAATTGAGCATGCGTGTGCTCTACAATTGTTGAACGGAGTGTTTCGAAATCAAAGGAAAAGTTGAATCGATGTTGAATGAGAGTTTAAACCGATCTGAATTTGATTCAAGGATACTTCACAAATTAACGTGATTAAGTAAGCTGAAGCCACTCAAAGGGCACTAAGGCCACAAGGTAGCGGGCATTACCCCTTAAATCTACCAAAGCAAAGATTGAGCCCAAGCATTAGCAGCCATGGACAGCTGTTTCGGCCTTGTTAGGCCTCATCAGCATGGCATAGCTAATGCTCAGGCTCAAGTACCCACATATCAATAAAACAAGCAATGAAAACGTAAAGCTTGTGGGATGTGGCTGGAGAATCTTTGCTTTGGTAGATTTAAGGGGTAATGCCCGCTACCTTGTGGCCTTAGTGCCCTTTGAGTGGCTTCAGCTTACTTAATCACATTAATTTGTGAAGTATCCTTGTCACTCCAGCCACATCCCACAAGCTTTACGTTTTCATTGCTTGTTTTATTGATATGTGGGTACTTGAGCCTGAGCATTAGCTATGCCATGCTGATGAGGCCTAACAAGGCCGAAACAGCTGTCCAATCTTTGCTTTGGTAGATTTAAGGGTAATGCCCGCTACTTGTGGCCTTAGTGCCCTTTGAGTGGCTTCAGCTTACTTAATCACATTAATTTGTGAAGTATCCTTGTCACTCCAGCCACATCCCACAAGCTTTACGTTTTAATAATAATAATAATAATATATCACATTTATATTGCGCATTTTCTATGCAATATTCAAATGCGCATTACAACACTGGCCGGGGGACTTTGCCAGACTGCTTATAACGCAGTTTACAATTAATGAAGTTGAGTTATGAATGCCCCCATAATGTCAATATCAAATTAAGACAGACACTAGGGGTGGTCACTGCCAGAGTTTTGTTACGTCCCTAGTGGTTCTTTTACGTCCCACAGAATCAGAGAATTATGAAGAGTTGTGAGACGGGACCTACGGTTTATCGTCCTTATCCGAGAAGACTAGAAAGTCTAACCGTTTGTAGATGTCATTACAAAGGCAGCACTTTCTCCTCAATTATTTAAAGACCCTGAGTGTTGGTCCGGCCGGGATTTGAACCCGCGACCTCCCGCACGGTAGTCCGGTGCTCTACCACTGAGCGGTCGGTCGGCGGCTTTCATTGCTTGAATTTGATTCAACACGCTTTCAATAAGCTTTCAACATTTTTTACACTTTCAACAATGTTGGACGATCTGTTCAAATGCACCCGACATTTGGTTCAACAAAGTGTTGAACTGCGCATGTTGAAGCCGTTTAAACGAGCCTGCAGGCCTCGTTAACGGGGGGCTTATTGGAGAGGGGGCTTAATAGAGAGGGCGGTGGGGGCTTATTTGAAATCCTTAACAGCCTTTTTCGTCTCTTAAAATAGTTTTTGTACAAAGCTCAAACAACTACAGAGAAACTTTAGTATTTAATACAGATCAGCAAACGGTTTATTTTGTCTCCCCCAAAAAACGTGTCATACATTACTCACGTGTTCATATTGACCGTTCCAAACAACTTACGCCGTCTATTGTCGTTGTTGAATGGTAGAAGATTACGTTGTCATGTGGGTTTTTTACTGTAGAGTTCGTATGCAAATATTGGGCAGTTTGGATAAGCTGTTTTAAATAATTAGTGACTAGCGGAGCGGAAAGCAAGAAAAATTAGAGAAGTGGAATTTATTCTTACAGACGAAACTGTTAACACTTTCGGAAAATCGAACGATAATCTCGGACAAAAATCTTTCCCAGCAAACGAATTGCAAGAGTGACGCTACCAACAGATTGCGTGTTGACGAACAGAGGGCAAGTTTGGGCAAGTCTAATGCTGCTATTGTAATAGAGTGATGCTCATTAGAAAATTTAGCTAAGTGCAATTTATTCTTACAGACGAAACTGCTAACAATTTCGGAAAATCGATCCTTAATCTCTCTTTTCCCAGCAATCGAATTGCAAGAGTGACGCTGCCAACAGATTGCGCGCTGTTATTTTGAAAATATTATAAAGTTTTAAATAAACCAATCCGTGGTGACGAACAGCGGGCAAGTTTGGGCAAGTCTATTGTTACTATTGTAATAGAGTGACGCTCATTAGTATGCCTATCCACTTATTAGTATGCAGGAAGACATTTTATCTAATCCAGCTGGGCAGTTTGATCAATAACTCCTAGTATAGTTTTCCTGTTTTAGGAGTATATTGATTAAAGATTAAAGATTAAAGATTAAATACTGATGATTTACCTGATCACCTAATCGCTTAATCAAAAAGGGGGCTTCCCCCCCCCCCCCAAAAAAAAAAACGTGTCATACATTACTCACGTGTTTATATTGATCGTTCCAAACAACTTAAGCCGTCTATTGTCGTTGTTGAATGGTAGAAGGTTGTCCTACTAGCTTTTTAACTGCAGAGTTCGTATGCAAATATGGGGCAGATCAATAGTTTTAAATAATTAGTGACTAACAGAGCGGAAGGCAAGAAAATTTAGCTAAGACGAATTTATTATTACAGACAAAACCTTAACACTTTCGGAAAATCAAACGATAATCTCGGAGAAAAGTTTTTTCCCGGCGATCGAATTGCAAAAGTGACGCTACCAGCAAATTATGCGCTATTATTTTTGAAAGAGTTTGGAATAAACCAATCCGGGTTGACGAACAGCGGGCAAGTTTGGGCAAGTCTATTGTTACTATTGTAATAGAGTGACGCTCATTAGTATGCCTATCCACTTATTAGTATGAAGGAAGACATTTTACCTAATCCACCTGGGCAGTTTGAATACTAATGATTTACCCGATCACCTAATCACGTGCACGTAATCCAAAACGCGCTTAATTATTAACATGATATACTACTAGTGGCATCAATCGTTAATTTTTCTCGGCCCCATGCGATTACCTATTGAAACCATCGGTTGTTTTCCTTTTCTCTTTCTCCGACATTTAATCTTATGTCAAAATTGCTTAGCAATTTTTATTAACTTACTACGAAATATGTTTGTTACTTGTCTCTGAGCGTTGTCTGTACTTATCGACAATGATATCCGTCATCACAGAGTTCAATTCAATGTCCAATGTTCTGGACTCACCATGAGCAGCTGAGTAAATGAACAAAAATCTCAAGAAAAATCACATTCGATTTGTTAACTTTCTGTTATATGATCATCGGTCAGTATAAAACATGAATTGCGGACTGCGGACCCGGACTGCAGTCCGCAGTCTTTGTTTTATACTGATCGATTTGATCATGGGTATTTCGTGTTTATTTTGGTCAATTCAGGTGCCATTCCAGTACCGTTCCGGTTCATTCCGGCTCATTCTGGTGCCATTCCGTTTCGTATAGGTAATCACATGATTTCGAGTGCAATTTGGAATAAATAAGCACGAGTAATTTTTTTCAAAGACTCACAAAATTGCACGAGCCCGTAGGGCGAGTGCAATTTGTGGTCTTTGAAAAAAATTACAAGTGCTTATTTATTCCAAATTGCACGAGAAAAATCATGTGATTACTTATTAATAATATACATGAAAAAATTGCGAGATAGCTTCTTAACGTTGCAGAAGCAACGCAACGAAGATAAGGTGAACCAAAACAACAGTTTTCTCGATGTTTTTAAAGCGTTTTTAGCTGTAAAAACTGGCTAAACAATTACAGGCTATAGCTATAAGGCTACTTTGTTTGCTAAGTGTCTATCAAGCGCTGTAATTATTACCTTCAGGCTTTCTAGTTCGTTATTTTCGCCTTGTTTGTCCTTGTTTGTTTATTAATCTCAGCGTCACTCCATCAACGGACTCGTAATTCCAATTACGTCGGTAATTCCCTTCTCTGGACACCACTGTTTCCAAACAGACAGCTAACATACAGTGCTTTTCGCAGCCGTTTCTCCTTTTTTGAGCTGTTTTGCAGCTTCTCTGCTGTTATTGCGGTCACGAAGAAAGAAAACCTGCTCAAAAAGCCAGCCATTGTTTTGGCTCGCAGAGTCGCTTGCGGCTCTTCAGACTTTGCGCCATTCAGAGGCCGCGTTTGATTGGCTCAATCGCAGCGCCTTTGTTTATCAACCAATCAGAATCCTCAGTTTTTTACCTTGTTTTGCACTGTATTTCCTTTTTTCTGCACCGAATTACCTTTTTTCTGCACCGGTGTTTCCTAAAAACTGCATTTCTCTTAGCCAATCAGAATCGAGAAATTTTTTCATGTATATTATTAATTCCGGTATCATTCCGGTTCGTTCTGTGTCATTCCGCCTTATTCCGCCTCATTCCATTCCGTTCCGGTGTTTAGTAACGCCCATGTATTTTCTTTTAATGTTTCGTTATTCTGTGGTTTGTGAATTGCGTTCACTTCCAGTTGACTGCTTTAATCGATCAGGTTCGTACTTTACGGAACGTTATGTCAAAATTTAAAATTGCCTTGCAATTTTTGGAAGTTACAGCATGATTTTTTGCTACCTTTCTAATTTCTCCACCTTCGCTAAGTGTTTTTTTTTCCGAAGAAACGTTCGCATCCTACTTTGTTTCCTTGCAATGCCTTGTTGTTTGTGTTTTTCGAACTACAGCTAATTCCTGTTGACTGCCCTAAACTATCAGCTAGGTTGGTAGTCCTCTTTCTTTTCCACGGACATTAAATTATGTCAAAATTGCTTAGTAATTTTTAATTTCCTAGCTTACTACAAGCTTACTTGTCTACTTTCTTCACCTTCTCCGCAAGAATCTTCGAGCAAACGTAGGCATCGTGTATTGTTAATTTGTAATGTTTTAATGTTGTGAGGTTTTTGAACCGCGATCAGATGCTGTTGACTGCTCTAAACACAAATATTGGCGCAAGGAAAGCCAAGTGAAGTTGCTCAATACCATTAAATAAAATCATACCCAAGGAGCTCCGGTTTTAGGCTTGGCTTTATGCATATATTAAAACCGATGGAAGATGTCTTTGCAAGGAAAAACAGTCACTACTCAACGAAACAGGACTGGTAAACTAAAGGCACCATCATCTCTGGATTGTTATTCGCGACAAATAACTTATAATAAAAATTGAAAACTTATTATGTCAGCTTACTTTGCTTCCACGGTCGGATGGAAATCCACCGGGCTTAAAAAGGCCGTCAAAGTAGAACTGCCTCCTATGTGGGCGTAGTTGCTTAGTAGCGGAGCTCTAGCGGCCCGAAGGGCCGCGAAGCGGAGCACCATACCTATAGAAACCCGTCAACTGCTTTTCTCATGGTAAAAATGGCTAGCGGTATTGCTCGTGGGCGCGCACGACGACGACGACGACGACGACGACGACGACGACGACGGTGGAGTTGCCCAATAACTAATAATATCCTAATAATAATCATAATAATCCAACATGGCGGCCATACTCCACCTGGCCCAGGTGACCAGCTAGTTTACAGCGTAAGTCTTTGATACTGGACGTCCATCTTATAGCCAATTGACACCTGTCAAAACAAGGTATCCGCTGACCAGTGTCACGTGACCATATCGCGGGCTCAAGTTGAGACCTCCTCGAGGTCAGCTGTTTTTTTGAAGTTGACCGCTGACCAGGTACTTGCTTTCGATTTGATCGCAGGCTCAAGCCAGGTGTGGGACACCCAAACCAAACAGAGGCTTAATTTTTCGCGCGCTTTCTGCGGCTCGTAATTTCACATTCACTTGGTTTCTTCATTTTGAGCAAAACAACTTCATCGTCTTCGATCGAAGTTTGTCTTTAAATCCGCGTAAAAAGCATAAAAATCAAGAACTTGTCAAAAGATACTCCGGAACGTGAATTTTCAAGTGATGAAGGGAAGAGCGATTTTTCTCAAGAAAAGCTTCAAACTTGGATCGATTAAGCGGTTGAAAACAGTATAATTGAACGCTTCAAGGGCTTTCACTTTACCGCGGCATCTTGCATCTCACTAAGAAAGGTCACTTAACAGTTCACCTGTGTTAATGGGAGGAACGAGTAGCTCAAACTCTGTGGAAAAAGCTCTCTCTTTGGACAAACCGTTTGCGATTTTTGCGGATGCTTGTTTTTACTTTACTGAAGCTTACGTATTTTCAAATGGTAGAAACCTCTACAACACAGCGCAGGACAGTGAGGTAAATTAAATAAATAGAAGCTTAACATTTGGTTTAATCGTTGTTACTTTTGTTCAGGGATGAAACTTGTATTTTTCTCTCGAATGGATATAAATAACAATCATCTGTACTCGTTTTGGACGCAAAGAAGTAGTTGAATTGTTTGTTTTTTTTGTTACGTTGTTTTCTTTGCAAGCGAACGAGTGTTTTTACTCGGCTTGGCTGACTGTTTTTCGACCTTGGTACCTCAACAGCGTTAAGAAACTTTTGCCCTTATCTTAATAACACATAATCACAATGAGTCCTCGTAAAATTAAGCTTTAAAACTCGAGTAAAAAAAAGCCGATCAAATGCATGTGCATCTGCACGTCTCAAAATCTGACATAAAGGTATCAAAATTTGAAAAACGTTTTAGAGATCTTCGTCGAAAGCGGCCTGTAAACAACAATATTAAGTTTCGCCGTCTATAAACATGTCGTCTTAATTTGTTTGAACCGGTAAGAATCAGCGTTTGGATGTTAAAAACACCGAAATGGGTTGACAGGCTGGGCTGGCTTTGATAAATTTTATATTGGACGGGTCTGCGAGAGAAATGCTGGTGTGGTTTGGCAAGCGCTTTCTTCGTTAACTGGATGACGCTTTGCCAGTGAGAATCATTAATTGAAGAAGGTTCTTCGGAAGACATGGTAATACCAGTAAAACTATCAAAGCTCTTTAGCGTTTTGTGTCAGCCAAGGAAAGATTTTGTGGGAAATGGCGCTATTATTCAGCTCTGTCGCGTTCCGAGTGATTGCTGCCTCAGCGATTCCTGTTGACTGCTCTAAACGATCAGGTGTGGACCTCTTTTTTGTCTTTTCTACGGACATTTATGTCAAAATTGCTAAGCAATTTTTGTTACTTGTCTAATTTCTCCACCTTCTCCAAGAATCTTCGAAGAAATGTTATTCGTATTCTGCTTTGTTTTCTTGTAATACTTGTGTTTGTTGTTCTGTTGTTTCTCAGAGAACCGCGGTCAATTCCTGTTGACTGCTCTTAACGATCAGTTTTTACCCTTTATTGTCTTTTCTACGGGCATTAATGTCAAAATAAATACTGATTTTTCTAGACTAATCAGTACAAGCTATTATTATTACAAGCTAGTCTTGTTTAATTTCTCCACCTTCTCCTTCTTCCAGCATAACACTCGCATCGTACTTTGTTCGCTTGTAGTGTTTGTTTTTTTTAATCCGCTTTGAATTCCGTCACGCTTTCATCTGAAAGTAGTTTGGACTCTCGAATGTCTGTATTTTTTTTTTGCAAACGTTTGCTATCGAAAACTCTTCGTTTTCCCTGCTGCTGCTCAATTGTTTTGGACACAAATTAAACTGGCCCAAATAATGCCATGCGAAGTTGCTCGGTGAGAGTGTGCAACTCCGATGCTAGGCTTGGCCTGGCTAAATATATATATGGCCTTCAGCTTTTCTTTTTATAATCGCTACATACCAGACTGGAATGGTGTTCCATCGAACATCATGCATGCACCTTCTTTAAGCAGTTTTAAGTCCTATCTATTACATTATTTGTGTCAATTTTAAATCAGATGTAGCTTGTGAGTGACAAGTATGTAATTTAATTAGGTTAGCGTTGGATTGTATTTCAATTTTACTTCTTTATTTTTAGTGTCAATCTCAAAGCAGGGGTGACTTGTAAGAGACAAATATTTGATTTAATTTGATTAGGTTAGCTTTGGGCCACGTTTAAATTTCACCTCTTAGTTTTTAGAATGTGTAATACAGTAATAGCCCACGTATAAGAACCAGAATTTTCTAATTTAGCCTAAATAGATTCTTATATAAATGGTACTGAAAGCAAATTTAGGCTACCAAGGTTCTTAAAATAGGTTCTTAAATTTTCATATGAATTTTATCTGAATATACTATATATATGATAAATATCATCTCATAATACAGTATAAATCATTTATTTGTACCATAGAGAAATGCCTATAGGCAGTTCACTGCAGGTACAGTATATGTCCTTAACAAAAAAATAACAAAGAAACTCATTCAGCAGTTTCTACCTTTACACTTTTACAGCAACCCCACTAATAAGAACCTAACTTAAAATTTTAGCCTTAATAGCTTCTTATGTGGAGGGGGCTTAAAATGAAAATTTTAGCCTAACAGGTTCTTAAACCCCAGGTTCTTATTCGTGGGCTATTACTGTATGAGATAATATTCTTTGTATGGGAATTTACTTTCTCCCAATTATTCTCCAGTCATGCACTTTTTTTTGTATCAACTTAGATGTATTCGCATGACAAAGTATTACTAAACTTAAAGTAAGCTCTTTCTCATTAATGTACACATCCTTTGGACTTCCTTCCTGCATGCAGTCTTTCAATTAATTTTATTCATAGCTGGTCACACCAATCTTGTGGTATGTTTGGATGACATTTGGCACTAATGTGTAATCGGATTTTTGATGTTTGATGAAGTATGTTGTGCAATTTCAAATGTACATGGAGAAATGTGAGACTAGTCCTTACCTTTCTTGCAAAATAGAAAATCAAGTTAAGATTGCTAACACGGATTTCCAGCACTTTTGCTTTGGTGAATCATTACCTTAAATCCTCATACTACATTGTTAATTACCTTGATAGTGATATCAACCAAATGCCCAATATTTTATTATCAAGTTGCTTAGTCTTGCACTTGGCTGGCCAGAAATGCAGCTGGATTTCTTTTTGAAAACCCTGTAGGTGCATTGATTGATGAGCTTAATGTCAGCAAGCAGTTTTTTGCGATAGTAAGGTCAAGAAGTAACTGATCAAAAGAAATATCTTGGCCTTAATGCATATCATCTAAATATTTTTATTGATTTCCATGTATCTTTCTTTCATAAATTTTTTTGATGCATACATATATCCAGAGGATACACAATTTCTGATTTCCAACCGTCTCATGGGAGGCTTTGGATAACTGAAATTGCATTCATTATGAAGTGATGATCTGAATCACTATATATCTGATGTCGGATACTGATTCAAAATAGCATTCACCAGGCTTCTCCACCAATTTCTAGTGGCTCTAAACCATAACTAAGTAGCCTACAGTTAAACGGGGAAACAGACCTGTCCTTAGGTATTGCTCTAAGATGTTAAGAAATGTTTTGTTTTAAAAATTTATAGATGCAAACTAGCGTTGCAGGTTCTTTTTTACACAAAGTATTAAAGATTATTGTTTTAAAAAAACCTACCTCAATATATTTTTTTTGCTTTTTAACATCTCCAAACTCAATTTGCAAAGGAATTTTTATTACCTTACTGAATAGAATGCTTGTTTTTAGGAGGGGTGGGGGTCCAAATCCGTAAAAGGGGGTTCATATCTGCTAGCCGTTCTGGACTAGGGGTCCAAATCTGATCCACAAGCAGATCTGGACTGGAGGGTGGAAATCTGCGGGGGGGGGGGGGGGGGTCCAAATCCACTGTGACACTGGCTCAGATCACCTTTCCATACTATTTTTTGCAGCCTTGGGTCTGTAGCTTGAGTGAGGTCAGATGGGTGATATGACCAGCACACTATATGTAAATGCCAGTAGAAAAAGAATGCTTTTGGAGCTCCGCTTTTAGGCTTGGCTAAATATATATATATTAGAATTAGTAATATAGTACGAATTAAACGGTTGCCGTAGAACAGGAAACAAAGGAGCGATGAATGAGTAGAAAACAATCCCTGTCTACTAAAATTTGGAGCAAAGCGTTTCAGCGATAGTTGCAGGTATTCATATCGAAAGGTATAGCTGCAGAGTTCAATTTTCTCACCTGAATAAGTAAACTGAATGAATGCCAAGGCCAGCAAAGCGAGCAAATTTTTAGCCATCTTGAATTAGCGAGCGTAGAAGCGAACAACTCCAACGATTTTTTTTCCTTCTGCTTTAAAATCGGAAGCCGGCATGAAGCGAGTTAAGCCACTTGTGCCTCAATCCACCCTACTCAGCATATACAACTGACTAGTTCAATCTCACTTTGATTACTGCAGCCCAGTCTGGGGAATACCGGCAAAACATTATCAATAAGCTACAAAAACTACAAAACCGTGCTGCACGAGCAATAACTTCATCGAACTATGACGCTGATGTCGATTCCTTGTTTAACAAACTCAGCTGGGAAAACTTGCAATCAGGGCTCAACTTCAAATTCAGAAAGCCCTAATGGTTTCAGGTCTTTAAACGGTCTGGTTCCTGAATATCTCACGTCTAAATTTTCATCGAGAATTGAATCAAACTATGCTCTGAGGGACTCGGTTAACAACTGAGCGCAGCGCAGCCCTATGGAACAGCTTACCCTGTAACATTAGAGAGTCTGATTCATTAAATCAATTTAAACGCCTTCTATATCTTAATTTTTAAACACACGGCATTCATGGAAATAGGTTTATAAGTAGTATATTGTTAATGTAACATTAGTAAGTTAAGGTAATATTAGGATTAGGATTAGGATTAGGATTTGTAGGTTTTAGGATACCTGATGAATTTTTTTGCCGTGTATAAATAATGATTAAGGATTAAAGATTGAAGATTAACTCTTTGTTTTCCGGCTTACCAAATATCGACCATATACGGTCGATGACTTTGAAAACCTGCAACTTTCCCAAATCCCGGACTATGGTTGAAATGAACCACTGTCGTTGCCAAAAGGTCACTTTTGTAGACTTTATCACCCTGGAAAATGACCGAAACTCCCAATTTGCATTTAATATGACTGTTTATTCTCTTGAAGAACCAAAATCGCTCTCGGACAACAGCAAAATTCACGCAACTTTGTTTTGAAGTTTTGAAAACAAAAATTCCTATTGAGGTTAAAAGTTTACATTGGCAGCAAACGTCGAGTCCACTTACATACATACATTCATACATACAAACTTACTTATCCTCTCCCCGTCGGGGCTTTTCAGGGATAGTTTACAGTGCTTCTCTGGGGTGAGATCGGACGTCAGCCTGTAAAGGCGCCTCTGGCTGCCGCTATCAGTCCATATTTGATCTCACCCACCCACCCAACCCACACGTGAAAGTCAAAGACAGATGAAAGGTAGAGATAGACCACTACACCGGGAACCACGTCCCCTACTCTTATTGAACAGTGTGTGGGTTCTTTAACGTCCCACAGATTATTAGGTACAAGTGTTGTGAGACGGGACCTACGGTTTATCGTCCTTATCCGAGAAGACTAGAAAGTCTAACCATTTGCAGATGTTATTACAAAGGCAGCACTTTTCTCCTCAATTATTTAAAGACCCTAAGTGTTGGTCCGGCCGGGGTTTGAACCCGCGACCTCCCGCACGCTAGTCCGGTGCTCTACCACTGAGCTAACAGGTCGGCGGTCTTGCAATCTGTTCCACATTTTCCTGCTCAATCCTTTTAGCACGACCCCGATAACGCTATTTTATTTCACTTGCTCTCAGTGGTCTGTCATGTTCGTGTTTGTGACCCAAAGGAATCCTGGGACTTTCTTGGATAACGGGCGCATGATAGTCCGCCAATTTCCATTTCAGATATTTTTTTGGAACCGTGTCGAGCCACGCGGTCCTGCTGACAAAATAGTGCACCGATTGCATTATTTACAAGTCAAAACTCGCCAAAATTGCCATGCCAGGTCCCGGAATCCACTCACAAAAGAGCTAAAGACACAACTTCACTCCGTGAATTGCCATCACTCGCTCGAATATTTTAAAGGGGTCACTTCGTGTGAAATTGCTTCTCGCCTCTGTTTTCTTTAAAAGGATTGCCTCTACCCATCAATCTAGCTTTATGATGCCAGGCAGGGGTTTCCGAGGTGAAAAATGGCTCAAAAAACACACACTTATAAATCAAATACGCAACGAATTGTAGCTGCAGAGATTGTTTAGAAATAAACGACAGCTAGCGTAACAGCGGGACAACAAAGAAAGAGCCTTCGGTGTTGTGGACCAGCAAAATCTCCGTGGTAACCCTTTATATGGAATAGCCACGTCGATTTGACCTCCTACCCTCCGGAAATTGCAAAATAGGTGACCAAAGGGTTAAAGACCTTACCACATTCTTTCGAAGTGTTGACTAAACGTGATTTTTCCCAGACGTTTTAACATATAAAGGTCCCAGAACGAACCACTTTGTACATATTTAAGTGTCGAACCAAATGGTTCATGACACGATAAAAAAAAAAAAAAAAAAAAAAAAAAAAATGAGTTTGTTCACCTGTCTATAAATTCCAGTGACGTACATGTTTAACTCAACAAACATGTGAAAATAAGCCAGATTTTATATTTCCGTAGACAGCATGTGTCGATTTGCAGTTACACCCGAGACATGATAAAGTGCAATTTCGGACACGCACGGATAAACGTGTTTTAGTTTATGTGAATTGCTTAAAAAGCCCGTCAAAGTAGAACTGCCTCCTATGTGGGCGTAGTAGCTCAAATTCTTAGGCCCAGTTCAAACGTCGAACTTTTCATTCGCCGAATCAAATGCCTATTTGGGTCAACCCAAATAAATTAAAATTCGACGTTGATTCAGAGGTCGAATTAAATGCGTCGAATTAAATGTGACTTTTGATGTTTTTCCGAAAATACATTGAAATAATTTATGCATTAGATTCGGCACATGAGAAGTTCGACGTTTGAATCAATTAAATTCGAGAATTTGATTTGGGTCGACCCAACTATTAAATTCGACCGACCCGGTCGAATTTAATAGTTGGGTCGACCCAAATCAAATTCGTCGAATGTAATTGATTCAAACGTCGAACTTCTGATGTGCCGAATCAAATGATTTGATTCGGCGGATGAAAAGTTCGACGTTTGAACAGGGCCTTGGTAATCCCGACCATGCACAGAAGAATAAGTAATATAGTACGAATTGAAACGGTTGTTCGTACAGGACTGAAACAAAGGAGTGATGAATATGTAGAAAACAATACCTTTCGACTAAAATTTGGAGCAAAGCGTTTCAGCGATAGTTGCAGATACTCATATCGAAAGGTATAGCTGCAGAGTTCAATTTTCTCACCTGAATAGGTAAACTCAATGAATACCAAGACCAGGAAAGCGAGCAAAGTTTTAGCCATCTTGAATCAGCGGCTGCGGAAGTGAACGAGTCCCAAGACAGCGCCCTTGAAATGACGTCGGCACTACAATGAAAGCTCTATTATTACATTCTGAAACTCGGGTAATGCAATTCTAGCTTTCTCAATGGTTCACTGGATCTGGGTACGGAACTTGATATCCTGAACGGGTTCATTGTGCAATTTATTGGCGCTCGCATTGAAGCTGGCGTCTTTTAAATCTGCTACACCATGCCGATGAGTCCCAATAAGGACAAAACAACTGTCCATGGTTGCAGCCCTACTTTATCGAGTCTCGGTCATGTTGGTGTCTCGCAAAGCCAACTTTTCTCACGTAGTATCAGCCTTGCTTATTACATGTACTACCCATTATACCTGCGTTTGACCTTATATGGAAATGACGCTCAGAATAAAAATTTTCACTGGAAGCCAAGTTTCTTCGACAAAAAAAATGGATGAAGAAAACAGATTTTCTGAAACTTAAATAAAATTTAGCAAAACCGAAGGTTTTTTTATTATTATTTTATTTTTATTCAGTTACCTACAGACGTTTTAGTACATATTACCACTGTTACAATCAATTATGTCCTAAAACAGAAGAGAAAAAAAACTAGTAAAGAGTCAGGCCTTTTTTACAAAAATGATTATTTAATTATTTATTGAATTATTGAATTATTTATTGAATTAGAGCGCAGTGCAGAGAGGAGGAAATAGCTAGCAAGATAAATGCAGACCGTGATGCTGAAAAATGATAGTCTCAAAAACGTGGGGGAGAGCGTACAGTAAATAATGATCAAGATCGGTTGTAGGAGGCTAGTTGGTGTTAAGTAGGGGATCAAAGGTCCCCATTTCTTCGGTTTTGAGCCTAGTTTGTAGGTTTCAATATTGAATTGAGATTTTAAAATCGCCAAAAACGTTTTTAAGTTGGGGATCTTATTACTGGTCTTGGAAACCCATATGTAGTATCTCGCTAGAAGCTGCAATTATTGCAGCGAGAATTGCGTAGAATCCGACCTCAGGCCCAAAAAAAACTGTGATGTCTCTCGGGTAGTTTTGAGGTGTTAAGTTAACGTCCAGAAGTTTTTCCATCAAGTTTGTCCAAAATAGTTTGACTTTTGTACATTGCCAGAAAAGATGTGCATAATTCTCGGGGGCGTTACTGCAGAAAGAGCAGTTTGTGTCCTGTTTGATACCAATTTTTGTTAAAAACGTGTTGGTGGGTAGAATTCTAAGAAGAATTCTGTATTCAAAACTGACAAGAGTGGTACTTTTTGTGCACATGGATGCCAAGGTATATGCGGTTTTCCAAACAGCAGCACTCCCTTCATTAGAAGTAATACTGCTGTTCCATTTTGATTGACTTTTCAATGGTATAGAGCTTTTGAGGGCGACCAGTTTCTTGTAAACAACCCTATTTCCTTTCAAGCTTTTAGTAAATGAGTTGAAGAAAGACTCAGATGGAAAGGAAACTCTGGGTATTTTGGGAAGTTCTTGTTATAGTGTTGTCGAAGGGCTGATGTAAGTCCAAAATATTTCAAGGGTTTTATTTGTGCTTTGTATCTTTCATTACACTCTTGAAGAGAAAGGAAGTTTCTCGAGTCCATCATTAAATCTTTTACTTTTAACATTCCGTGGCGAAAGAGATGTTTGTCGAAAACCGGCTTATTATCAATCCTTATTAACGAATTGTGCCATAATGATTGTTCGAATAATTGTTGTCCACCTTTGTCGTAGTCATTTATCACAACAGAACGTTTGATCATTTCACCTTTGTTGTTCCATAGGAAATTGTAAAGAATATCGTTGGTTTCCTTGATAGATTTCTGGTTTGTCGCTAGTGGTGATAAAATATATGTAAGTTGAGACGCCGCCAGGCTTTTGATCACCTGAATTTTACCGATGAAAGTAAGTGGTCGGTATTTCCAACAGCTCAGGACGTTTCTAATTTGATCTATTTTCTCCTTATAATTCATGATTAAAGAGGTTTTAGAGTTGGTAGAAATCCAAACGCCAAGGACTTTAACTCCATTTTCTGGCCATTTAAAATTTTTTTCGGCGAGGAGCTTCATCTTCTTCCCCACCATTGATCCTGAATCCATAAGGCTTCAGTTTTTTTTGTCATTCATGATTTTAAGACCAGATACTTCACCAAATTTACCAATCATATCGAGGGCAGCGGATAAGGATTCCCGCGCACCATTGAGAATTAAGGTCATGTCGTCTGCATATTGGCTTATTTTTATTTCAGAATTATTTACTGAAATTCCTTTAATGTTGGCGTTGGCTCTGATTGCCTTCCCTAAAATTTCGACCGATATATAAAAAGATAAGTAGAAAGAGGGCATCCCTGTCTGAGGCCTCTTTGTAATTTAAAAAAATTGCACGCCCATCCATTACTTAAAACGCAACTTTCGATATCGTTATGTAAAGTGCTGATCCATTTTATTAAGGATGGTCCAAAACCAAAATATTCAAGCGAGCGTTTTACGAAAGACCATTCAAGCGAGTCAAAAGCTTTTTCAAAGTCAACAAAGAGCAGCAGACCCGGGATATTCTGTTGTGTGGCATAGCTTATGGTACTTTCAATCAGTCTTATGTTTTCTCCAATAAATCTCCCTTTCCTGAAACCAGTTTGGTCATTGTTGATGAGTTTTGGAATAACGGTTTTAATTCGGTTCGCAATGGTCTTTGTAGCTATTTTGTAGTCACAATTAAGAAGAGTTACAGGGCGCCAGTTTTCTATGTAGTGAGGATCAGAATCTTTTTTTGGTATGAGTTTAATTATGCCTCGTCTTTGTGTGAAAGAGAGTGTTTCTAGCCTATAGGCATAATTAAGGGCATTGATCAGGATATTGGTAAAATCTTCCCAGAAAGTTTTATAAAATTCTGCAGGAAGACCGTCGGTTCCAGGGGATTTTCCAGATTCCATGTCTTTTAGTGCAGCTAGACATTCCTTTTCAGTTAATGGGCCTTCACAGCTTATGGACTCATTATTGATAATAATAATAATAATAATAAAAGATTTATACCGCGCCAGTATCCTACTGTTCAAAGGCGCCTTACAAAACTTTAAAATTAACACTTAAAACGGCTAAAATTAATTATAAAAAGCTTTCCTAAAAAGAAACGTTTTCAATCTACTTTTAAAAACAGACACAGACAAAGCATTTCTAATTTCACATGGCAAAGCATTCCATAATGATGGTGCTGCTACAGAGAAAGATCTTGCGCCATATGTTTTCAAGTTATAGGATGGAGAAACCAGAAGGTGCTTCGATGATGAGCGTAGTTGACGCGATGGAGTGTAAGATGTAATCAAATCACAAATGTACGACGGTGCCAAGTTATTAAGTGCCTTGTAGGTTATAAGTAAAATCTTAAAAATAATACGTTGTTCAACGGGAAGCCAGTGAAGATTAAAAAGAACAGGCGTAATGTGATCATGCTTTGTTGTAAGTGTGACAAGGCGCGCCGCGGCATTCTGGACGTGTTGTAACTTTTTTATAGTGTAGGCTGGTAGGCCATACAAAAGAGAATTACAGTAATCCAACTTCGAAGTTACAAACATATGAACCAGCAATCAGGACAGTGTCATTCTCTAGATTGATGAATTCGTTATCAGGCGCAATTATGTTTCCTTTAGAAGTATGGAGGTCTTTATAGAAGGTTTCACATTCTGTAAGGATTCCAATGTACGTCAGAAGTGACAAATTCATTCTCATTTGTTTTGAGCTGTTTTATCGTGTTCAGTTTGAAGTGTCTCTTCTCAAGATTAAGAAAATATTTGGAATTTTTTTCTCCTTCATTGTACCACCTAGCTTTGCACCTTAAAATTGCCCCTTGGTACGCCACCTGATTATATCTTCTAATTCATTTTTATGCTCTTCCAATTCTTCTATCAAACTGTCTTTGCCCGGTGAGCTAATCGAGGGTAGTCGGGATAGTTCTGCTTCCAATGACGCAATTTTTTCTTCTACAATGCGTTCTTTGTGAACAATTTTGCGTCTTTCTCCAATCGCGAAGCTAATAGAGTGTTCTCGGATTTTCATTTTAATCATGTCCCAAAGAAGACCTAGGTTGACTGACTCGTCATTTGCATATTCCTGTTGTGTTTGCTCGATGGTTAGCTTTATCATGTCAATATAGGCGGCATCAGTTAAGAGCGAAGTATTCAGTTTCCAAAATCCTCGCCTTCTTGGATTTGAGTGCAAAGAGATGTTTAAAGTTATCATCGAATGATCTGTTCTGAAGCGAGGTAGAATGTAAGCCGAGGTAACATTACCATCAGGCTTTGGCTTACCAAGAAGAAATCTAGCCTACAGTAAATCTCCGGTTGTTTTTGGCGCCAGGTGTATCTACTAGTATCCGGATTTAAAACCCTTCATGCATCAACCAAGTCAAAATTTTCGGTTATCTCGCTCACAGTTTTTTTCGCATTGGCGAAACCGAAGGTTGATAATTGAATAAAACAATTATTCCATTCGCCCTTGTTGGATACGAGATTGGTAATAGCCAACTCGGCGCTGCGTGTCTCGTTGGCTATTTACCAATCTCGTACCCAGAGTCCTTTGGCTGTTTGGTCAGTGGGTGGACGCCCGGAGAGTCTCCCAGAGTCTCTCCTGGCGACTAAGCGCAGGCCAAAGAGCCTGAGGACTCTGGGTACGAGATTGGCTATTTACCATCTCGTATCCAACGCTGGCTCATTTAATAATTGTTAATTAACTCCTCAGGGGGCTTATTTAATTTCAGGCCTCGTTAACGGGGAGCTTATTAGAGAGGGGGACTTTATAGAGAGGGAGGGGGCTTATTTCAAGTCTTAAACACGCCGTTTTCGTCTCAAAATAGTTTTTGTACAAAACTCAAACAACTGTAGTGAAACTTGCATCGAGTCCATCGGACTTTGGTCTCGGCAATAGAAGAGGTGCGAGTTTGGAATGCACTAGGGTTGGAATGGATCGTGGATTGCCCGATTGTCTGATTCCGGTACGTATAGTGAAAGTCGTAGTTCAACTCTACATAGGAGCATTGTTTCCTACCCTGGGTGTATTACAACGAATGTGATGTCAACCTGTGAGTTGAGAGTCATTGGCTCCGTCCCAGGCCCCCTCTGAATACTCATGTTGAAATTTTAGAAGGCGGTCAAGGGACCAACGGAGCACAGCTTTGTTATGGACAAACATTGGCAAAGAAATTGATGAACTTTTAGGAGAAATCCAGTCTGAAATTTATGTTAATTCAAGCTCACAATGGGCTAAGGAATCTATGGATATTCTCTCGAGAAAATGGAAACAAATGGAAGACCTACACATGCTATGCAGTATGTGGCTGGAATAAAGTAGAGTAAACGATTGATGGAAGTACAGGATCGTTACATGAGCCTAAAACGTGAAATGCATGAATGTAAGAAGTTGATCTCATACCCTAATGCTGTCTCCGGGAATTCTAGAATGGACACTGGACTAATGGAACAGGAAGCGCAGAGTGATAATATGTCAAGTGTCAGCAATGCTTCGTCTCGTAAGAAGTATTTGAAAAAGGTGCTTGTTTCCAAGATGAAATTGGAATTAGCAAGAGCTAGAGCTCAAGAAGCAGCGGATGCTGCCAGGTTTGCCTGTGAACAAAAGCAAAGAGCGGTAGCAACACTGGCTGAACTTGAATGGAAAATTGATAATGGCAAGGGAGGACTTAAGACCTATCTTTTTCGACAAGCCTATTTTTAGACCTTTTGATTCTTTTTTATTTTTATGACTTTTAGACTATTGCATTTTTTCGATTTTTAACTTTTATAATGCCATATTTGTACTTTTTACTGTATAGATATAATTTATATGACGTTGTAAAGCGCATTTGGGCGTTTTAATTAATTAATGAAATAATTAATTAGGACTGACATCTAGATTAGGCATGTGTGTGGACATCGCTACATTTCTGATTGATAAGCAGTCACATTCTACCCCAATTGCAGTCTCCAACTCGAATGCTGTTACCAGTCAAATACAGAATCAATCAGATGTTGTCGTTGTTGTTATTGTTGGAATCATCTATTACAACACCACGTGCATGTGCGTCCAATGTAGTCTGCTCAGCCCCGGCTTCTCAGCCGGTTTGCAATGCGCCAACTACCAACTCTGATGCTCTGGTCCTACGTGATTGTATAGCCGCCATGTGGAAGGTGCAATTACTAAGTGGAATCAAGCTCACACAGTTCAGCGGTAATCCTGCTGAGTTTCCCTTCCTTCGAAACCAGATTCAAACGCATCTTGAAAGCGATCTGCTCACAGACGCGCAACGTATTGAATGTCTTCCAAAGTTCACTACTGGAG
>JAEMWC010000561.1:522500-550000 GCA_016490735.1 Pachyseris speciosa | reverse complement strand
GTTGCTATTGTAATAGAGTGACGCTCATTAGTATGCCTATCCACTTATTAGTATGAAGGAAGACAATCATTTTACCTAATTCACCTGGGCAGTTTGATTACTAATGATTTACCTGATCACCTAATCACCTAATCACCTGATCACCTGATCACCTAATCACCTGACCACCTAATCGCCTAATCACCTAATCACCTAATCACCTAATCCAAAACGAGGCTCAATACTACTAGTGACATCAATCCTTAATTTTTCTCGGCCCCATGCGATTACCTGTTGAAACCATCTTTTTGTTTTCCTTTTCTCTTTTCTCCGACATTTAATCTTTTGTCAAAATTGCTTAGAAATTTTCCTTCACCTTCTCCGCAAGAATCTTCGAACAAACGTAGGCATCGTGTATTTTTTTATTTGCAACGTTTTAATGTTTTGAGGTTATTGAACCAGGGTCAATTTCTGTTGACTGCTCTAAACACAAAAGCGCAAGGAAAGCCAAACGAAGTTGCTCAATACCAGTAAATTTATAAAATAAATAGCCATGGAGCTCAGCTTTTAGGCTTGGCTAAATCTATACATTAAAACAGATGGAACATGTCTCTGCAAGAAAACAGTCACTACGTACTGAACGAAACAGGACTGGTAGCCTAAAGGTACTGTAATTTCTGCCGATAGTATTCGTGACAAATAACTTATTATGAAAATTGAACGACCAGTTTCACACCCGTTATGTCAGTTTACTTTGCTTCCACGGTCTTTAGCTCTGAGTGTGGTTGAGCATTCAAACTAGTTAGTAATTAAGAGGAAGATTATATGGGCAACTCTTGTGAATAAAACTCGGAGTTTTATTTCCAGAGTGTTCTTTGTCGCAAAATACGTCTTTTGATTGGACTTTCCTCGTTTAAGAGCCTTATGACCTGATCATGAGGGTTTTATAACGACGGCAACACTGTTGATCGTGTCTGTTGGTTTGTGCACTGGTTCTCTTACGCCTAAACTTAATTATCGCCAGTTTGTGATTCGCCTTTGATTGTAAGATGGTATTGCCGGACGCAGGGTCCTAAGGTTTCTTTTGAATGGGTCTTCACTCGGCTCCTTAATCAGCTAGTTTCTGGTTTTCACTTTGCTTTCTGGAGTTATGGCGACGTTTTAGAGCTGTTACTTAAACACTACAGATGCCTCATGGAACGGGTAATTTTATTTTCTTACTCCTATTGATGTTAGGACGTCAATCGTGGCTGCCGCGTTTTGTCTTCATGTCCTGACTGCCAGGCTTACTGCCAGCGTCAGCTTAATCATATGCATATCTCGCTAGGTAAATCCCCGCAATCCTGCTGCAATTCATATAAGTTCAATGAAAAGTGGAATATAATCTTGTGGTCCGCCGGCTCACTAACCTTTTGCAGACTTTCAGCCAGTGGAAATCACCCGATGAAGTCAGAGTGTTATGCTAACGGTCACCCAGAAACTACGTAGACAGACAGACATTTTTATTTCAACACGGAGTTTCTTCAGTTACATATAATTGGTTTCCAAGAAAGCCGTGCATGCAATAAAATATCATAAGACATACTGAATAAATATTACATGAATAACAAGTATGCTAAAGCTAAAAAGATCGCATGATCGCAGTATGGGGATGGCGACGGACAAGAGTGTCCAAGTGAAGCATTTTCAATATATCGGCTGATCTGATATCCCAGTCGCTTTGAGTGATGATCCGAGCTGCTCGGTTATGGAGTTTATCAAGTCTTTCTGAGAGGCCTTCAGTTTCAACCTGCCCAAGCTAGGTCACCATAGGGCCATTTATACGGGAGGAAATAAGACACGTCTTATCTAAGATGCCACTTAAATAAGACGCGAACTGATCGTATAAATGGTGCAAAATAAGCGTTCAAGTGCAAAAAAAGTGCAAAATAAGCGTTTAAGTCGCGTCTTACATAAGACGCGTCCTATTTTAGAACAGGGTTTTCAGCTGTTCTTATTTTGCCTGCGTCTTAATTAACACGTGAACTTCCTCGTATAAATGGTTTTGCGCCCTAAATAAGACGTGAACTGCAAGTGCGCGTGCATAACACAGCAACATAAGCTTGTCTTACGATTAGATAGTGTAATTGGTTGCAAAGCTTTGCAAAAGATGGCCGGGAGAGGGGAAAGTTTGCAATGAATTCAGCATTTTCCTCCTTTAACATGCCATCAGTCGCACCAATCCGTCGATCGTTTTCTTCCGACTCTTTTCGGATTACTGTTGTATTCTTTGCACGCT
Source organism: Pachyseris speciosa (assembly GCA_016490735.1). Lineage (NCBI taxonomy): Eukaryota > Metazoa > Cnidaria > Anthozoa > Scleractinia > Pachyseridae > Pachyseris > Pachyseris speciosa. Next base: position 547,743 of record JAEMWC010000561.1, on the reverse strand, counting down.
ACGGCGAGTTAATGAATTTTCTTTTAAACAGCATGGTCTTCATAAGAAAAAAAATCATATCTGAAAAAGTCTCTTACTTCCTAAAATGACAGGACAGCACGCTTTTGTTTCTTGCTACAGCGCACCATCTTGGACTGTTGCTAATGGCAACATTGCACATAAGCGAGGCTGTATCAAAAATATATGAATAAAGGGATTTAGTTTCTAAAGAAACTGTGGTGCTGCGTCGGTGGGGGAGAGAAACACGAAAATTTGGTTTATCAACGGAGTTGATAATGTAAATTGACCACTGTACAGAGATTCAATTAGCTGACGCTTTGAGCGTTAGCCCTTCGTCGGAGCGAAGGGCTAACGAAGGGCCAACGCTCGAAACGTCAGCTAATCGAATCCCTGTAGGTGGTCAATTTATATCATCAACTCCGTTGATAAACCAAATTTTCGTGTATCAAAAATAAGACGCGAACCATTTATACGAGATCTTCGCGTCTTATGTAGGACGCGAAGGTATAAACGGTACAGTCCGCGTCCTATTTAAGTTGAGTCTTAGATAAGACGCGTCTTATTTTCTCCCGTATAAATGGCCCTAGTAATCAAATAACGGAAGAATCAACGATATATAAATCGTCATTAAAATTTCTTTTGGGACAAATGGTCTAACCTTTTTTAAACCAGCAAGGCCTGCAGATATCTCATTTGCGTTACGGTCAACGTGGCTCGACCACGAGAAGTATTTACTATTCTGTACCCTCTTAATCGGATCATCACTCAATTTGACTCGGAGAAGGAACGTCAGTTGGGCTGCTTTATGTTTAGAGCAAACTAAAAGATAATCAGTTTAAGTACGTTTGGACTCAGTCTATTGGCGATAAGCCACTGCTCAATGCTATATATGCGGGTTATTGGCCAAGCGTGAGGTCATGATGGCTGGATACTGGCCAAGTCCTTTATTTTTGCGTGTTTATTGACCGAGACGAACAAACTTGGTCAACAAAGGATTTATTATGTGACTCAAAGGACGCTATTAAAAAGACAGTAAAACGCGGGACGAACGGGCTATCCCGAGCGTTCAAGATGGTTGCATCTTAACCCCTTAGCCAATCACAGCAGGAGAATTGATTCATCTTGACCGCTGAAAGAGCCAGTCATATAATAAAATTTGTTAGTGACCATCGGCTTCTTAAAAGCAAGATGCCGTGATAGTTAAGTTTGTATCGTCAGCAAAAAAAAAAACAACCGTGTTTTTGAATAATTTAGGGAACAAGGTAGGTCGTTAATGTAGATAATAAATAGCAAAGGATCTAGTACTGAACCTTGAGGTACACCACAGGAAATAGGTTTGTCTTTCATAGACAACCGTTAAGTTCGCATCTTTGGTGTCGACCAGAATTATATGATTTTTACCATGGAAGAGAATTATTGCCTACACCAAGGAGCCGTAATTGTTCCAGCAAAATATTATGGTCGATCGTGTCGAAAGCTTTAGCTAAGCAAAGAAAAACAACAGAGGTAAACGCCATTGTCAATGCTGGGAGCAGGGTTGGCGTAGTGCTGAGAGCGCTCGCCTTCCACCAATGTGTCCCGGGTTCGATTCCCGGACTCGGCGTCGTAAGTGGGCTGAGTTTGTTGGTTCTCTCTACTCTGCTCCGAGAGGTTTTTCTCCGGGTACTCCGGTTTTCCCCTCTCCCCAAAAACCAACATTTGATTTGATTTCATTTGATTTGAGTCGAGTTTATTTAATTTGACTTTATTTGTTTCTGTATTTGCTCGGCCCCACTAGCCTTTGTGCTATAAATACTACCGAGGGTAAATATTATTATTATTATTATTATTATTATTATTATTATTATTATTATTAAGTACCATTGATTCCAAGCGTCAAGCAAAGCTGTGGTAGTGGAGTGTGATGATCGGAATCCTGATTGGTATTTGTTTAACAAAGTGTTGTCCAAAAGATATGTACAGAGTTGGTTGTAAAAAAAACTTTTCAATGACTTTAGAAATCGAATATAATATCGAAATTGCACGATAGTTGTTAGGATTCAATCAATCAATCAATCAATCAATCAATCAAAATCTTTATTTTAACACGGTAAAAATTCATCACGGATAATTACAATATAAAATACAAATACACAATAATTCCTAATAACAATAAATGTACACCTGAAATGTCTCTTCAGTAAAAATACTACTCTAAACTAGACCTTTTAATAGAAGGTTTAATAGTTGCTTAAAAAGATCTTAAGATTTCACTTGTCTTAGATTGCAGGGTAGACTGTTCCAGAGAGTTGGACCTCTATAGCTAAAGCTCCTTTTTAGGTAATTAGTTCTGGGTAAAGGGACATTTAATTTGTTTGTAGAGTCTCTTGAGACATATCCTGACGTACTCCGCTCAGTAAACTGAGAGGATAAGTAGTCAGGAGCCAAATCATTAAGAGCTTTGAACACCATTAAAGCTACTTGAATTTGATGTTGGGCTTTCAGGTCTTTCCACCTAAGCTGTCGTAACAAGTACTCAGCGTCAGCATCATAGCAGGAGGAAGTCAAAACGCGGGCAGCACGATTCTGAAGCTTTTGTAATTTCTCGAACAGCGTTTTGCCGCAATTCCCCCAGACAATACTACAGCAATCAAAATGGGGTTGTATTAAGGCATTGCAGATGTAATGTAGTATATCTGGTGGAACTAAAGGTTTAATTCGCTTTATGGCGCCAATGCCGGAGACAATTTTTTTGGATAGTTTGTGGATATGACTATGCCATGTCATGATGTCATGTTATCGTCAATAAGAATCCCAAGTGATTTAGTAGTGGATACTTGTTTTATAGGAACATTATCAATCGAAAGCTCAAGGGGCTCAGATAAAGTACTCAGTTTTTGTCTAGAACCAATTAACATAAACTCAGTTTTAGTCGTGTTCAGAGTAAGTTTGTTGCAGAGAAGACATTTGTGGATGTTATTTAAATCACATGTCAGACTAGTTTGTATTGAGTCAGTAAGTCTGTGCTAGCATATGTTATGTGAGTGTCGTCTGCAAGGATAGTTCCCTGAGGGACCCCACAGCCCAGAGAACAGACCTTAGGAAGCGAACCAGGATTTGATTTGCTGTTACCCTTATGAAGCGGAAAAATCTTCGCAGCTTTCCAATCACTGGGGATATATATATATATATATATATATATAACCGCTGGAAATAGATGCGTTGAAAAGAAAATAAAGGGGCTCAGCAATGATGTCAGCTACAATTTTGAGCAATTTCTTTGGAATGCGATCTAAGCCAGCTGATTTATTAGTGATTAATTTTTTAAGGATATCTACAATCTTGGACGAAACTACTGGAGAAAATAGGCCTCCTGGGGCCAAAACATCCTTCTCCAATGTGTGTGAGTCAACAATATCCCTAAAGTAACTTCCCTTCCCCCTCCCCCTTTTCAATGTTGAAGTTGGGAAGTCACGATTGTCAGGGAAACGGTTAGGAGGCACAGACAACATTGAATTGGGGGGAGGGGGGCTTTGAGACTCAATTGATCATTGTGTGCACGTACAAAAGCTTCTAAGCTCAATTTTCTCAACAGTTTTGTCCAAGATTGTAGTACTTCAGACGGGTGAATATCATTTAAGTTCAATTCTGGAGAAGTAGAATTCATATAATGGTGAAACGAATTAGTAGAATTTGGAAGTTTTGGGGCTAATTGAGGCGTAATGTTTCGAAAATGATAATTAAGAAAATCTGCAATTTCGTCTTGGCTGTTGTTAGAGTGTACCTCGTCAACAATAATTTCATTTAAGTCCTTTTGGGGTCTTCCTTTTACTGAATTTATAGTTTACCAAATTTCTTTGGGATTTCCAGAATTTTCAGAAAATTTCGCATTAATAATAATAATAATGATAATAATAATAATAATAATAATAATAATCAGTTTAATTACTCTTTTTGTAGCTTACAGCTAAATTACAAGATTAACAGAAATTTCAAGCTCACGATACAACTTTTTAAAGACATGTTTCGGCATGACTCATGCCATCATCAGTTTAATGTGTTGTTTCCTTTTCCAGTGTTTATAAGTACGTTTACAATTTGAGTACGTTAGCAATTTGAAATTTAAAATACAGTAACAGTTACAATTATGCGCGTGCAAATGCATAAGTGTGAATTACGTAATCGAGTCACAAGAAGCAAAAATCGTTGTTGTGTTGTAATTGCGCATTTAGTTCTGGTTTTAAGCGGCTGATATAGATCGCTTCTTTGAGCTTAAGACAATGTCTAGTTTTAGCTGAATCTATAATCTTGAAGCAGTCAACCGAGCATTTGCGTTTACAACTAAGTGAACCGTTCAGGTGTTTGAAAACAAGAGAATTTTTGTCAGTTGAGAGATGCTCTTTTACCCTGGTTGTAAAGTGGCGTGACGTCTCGCCAATGTAACGGGAGTTACATCCCGCACAAGTAAATTGATACACAAGCAGAGATTTTAACGCATCTGGAATAGAATCTTTAAAACTGAAAAAATTCTTGATTTTGAAAGAAGAAAAAACAATTCTGATGTCTATATCTTTGCAATAAACGTTTAACAAGCGTTTTAGTTTTTTGCGAGCGACGGTAGAGAAATCACCCACAAATGGCAGTTTGAAGTATCGAATACCTGTAATGTTTTCCCCAGTGGTAGAAGAGTTGTTTTGAGTTGGTCTAGAAGACAATTTGTTTTTATACCCCTTAATGATCTTATCTATGAGATGGCTAGGAAAGGAGTTGCGTTGAAGTGTTATAGATAGTTGTTGAAGATATTTTTCCCGCCCAGTGGTGGTGTTGTTGATTTTAAAAATTCTGTCAACCAAAGTGTAAATCAGACCAACCTTATACCTAAGGGAAGTAAAACTAAGGAAATTAGTAAGAAGCCCAGTGTAAGTGCTCTTGTGATATATTGAAGTGATACAAGAAGCTTCCGAGTTATCCACAAGAACATCCAGAAAGGGGAGTTTCCCATTGAGTTGAGTTTCATAAGTAAACCTAATGTTAGGATGTCTAGAGTTGAGATAACTTAAAAACTTCATTACGTCCTGCTCATTGTAAAATAGACAGAAGGTGTCATCGACGTATCTGCGGTAATAGAGCAACTGAGAATCTTTGTAATTATCTATCCATTGCTCTTCATGATACCCCATAAATAAATTTGCGAGATCACATTGATCATAGAAAGAACCATTAAACAGGAAATGGGTTTGTGAAGTAGCAAAAGTAAACAATTCTTTAAGATTAGCCTAGTTAATAGGAAACTGAGGGTTGTGCTTAAAAATGGTCTCTACGGCGAGGTCGATTGTCTCACTAAGCGGAATATTAGTGAAAAGGCTTTCAACGTCAAACGAGATCAAAAATTTGTTCTGGGATTGAATATTAGTGAATTCATTCACAAAGGAGAACGAGTTTTGTGTGCTATGTTTGTCAGAGATACAGGTGCCCAAAATGGAAGCCAAATACTTAGACAGGTTGTAATTATCGGCACCAATGGAGGAGACAATTGGTCTAAGAGGAGGAGGGGCACAAGCTTCACGTTTTTTATGTAGTTTGGGAAGTCCATAGAACCTGGCCGGTTGCGAACCCATAGGATAAATATTCCTATAGGTAATTTCATTTAATTGGCCTTCTGACCGAAGTTTCCTTAAAAAACGTTGGAGCTTCCCTTCACGAATCTGTGTCGGATCCTTAAGTAAACATTTAAATTTCTCTCTATCCTTAACTATGTTAAGACAACAACCAATGGATTCATTACGGTCCATGATAACTACCCCATTACCTTTGTCGGGCCTTAACACGATTATACCGCTATTGTTCTTCAATTTTCGCAGAATGCAGTGCTTTCTTATGTCCTGTGATGTGGGATGACATGTTGAGATGTAACCGTGGGCGAGATTGGCAACTTTTGGCAACTCCTCGTTCTCCTTTGTGAATGAATTCACTAATATTCAATCCCAGAACAAATTTTTGATCTCGTTTGACGTTGGGCTTCTTACTAATTTCCTTAGTTTTACTTCCCTTAGGTATAAGGTTGGTCTGATTTACACTTTGGTTGACAGAATTTTTAAAAGCAACAACACCACCACTGGGCGGGAAAAATATCTTCAACAACTATCTATAACACTTCAACGCAACTCCTTTCCTAGCCATCTCATAGATAAGATCATTAAGGGGTATAAAAACAAATTGTATTCTAGACCAACTCAAAACAACTCTTCTACCACTGGGGAAAACACTACAGGTATTCGATACTTCAAACTGCCATTTGTGGGTGATTTCTCTACCGTCGCTCGCAAAAAACTAAAACGCTTGTTAAACGTTTATTGCAAAGATATAGACATCAGAATTGTTTTTTCTTCTCTCAAAATCAAGAATTTTTTCAGTTTTAAAGATTCTATTCCAGATGCGTTAAAATCTCTGGTTGTGTATCAATTTACTTGTGCGGGATGTTACTCCCGTTACATTGGCGAGACGTCACGCCACTTTACAACCAGGGTAAAAGAGCATCTCTCAACTGACAAAAATTCTCATGTTTTCAAACTCCTGAACGGTTCACTTAGTTGTAAACGCAAATGCTCGGTTGACTGCTTCAAGATTATAGATTCAGCTAAAACTAGACATTGTCTTAAGCTCAAAGAAGCGATCTATATCAGCCGCTTAAAACCAGAACTAAATGCGCAATTACAACACAACAACGATTTTTGCTTCTTGTGACTCGATTACGTAATTCACACTTATGCATTTGCACGCGCATAATTGTAACTGTTACTGTATTTTAAATTTCAAATTGCTAACGTACTCAAATTGTAAACGTACTTATAAACACTGGAAAAGGAAACAACACATTAAACTGATGATGGCATGAGTCATGCCGAAACATGTCTTTAAAAAGTTGTATCGTGAGCTTGAAATTTCTGTTAATACTGTTATTGTCACGACGTTATGGCAATGTTATTTATAAATTACAAGAGTAGTTAAAGTACTAAACATATATATACATTAACGTGAAACATTTTACTAAGAATATCTATATGTAATGACTTTGTCGAGACGGTTAGTAGAGGCCATGGCAGGATCCTCTCTGATGGTGCCTGAACGTAGATTGTATCCATAGGACATGGTTGTGCGTTGTGGCAGCAAGTTAGCAAGGACACCAGTGTCCCGAATACTCTGGATAAACTTAGTGCATGCTGCGGCGCGCTGATCAGGGAGAGTACGAAGACCACAGAGCACAAGAGCATCACTGTAGGGAAGCCCAGGAAAGATTATCTCTAAGGCTTTTATCTGCACACCCTCAATTAGGAGGCTAAGATATTCTGGCAAATTTGCCCAAACTGGGGAGGCATACTCCAACACTGAACGGATCAGGCTGGAGTACATCAGAACTAACTCCCCTTCCAACACACCTTCAACGCAATGCGTACAGGCGTTTGCGCGCTCTCTGAACAATGTACTCACGGTGCGTGCGCCAGCATAAATTATCAGTAACATACACACCAAGCAACTTATACGTATGGACGCGCTCGATTTCGGACCCAGAAAGCTGCAAAGGAGGAGGATGGTGCGGCTTATAGTGTAAGAAATTAATAAACATCTCCTTGCACTTCACTGGGTTGAGGCGCATGCGATGCTCACTAGCATAAGTGCAAATATCTCTTGCAATGAACGGCAGAAAACTGGTGGAACACCTAGGTATAATCTCTACAACCGAAAGGTCGTCTACATATTTAGTCCTGATCTTCCATTGCCTGGCTAGGTTATTAAACAGCAAGGAGGCTAATTTAGTCCCTTTGGGAATACCACCCCTAGGCAACAGTTTATTAAATTCTTTATATCCCGATTAATCCTGTTTCTAAGAGACTTAATTGTCAGACTTGTAGACGGACCAAAAAAGTTTTGGATCATTAGAATTGGACGCATTTAATTTAGCCCTGTCTCTTTTGATATTAAGCAATTTAATTTCACGGGTACCCCATGGGGAGACCTTATGGCGTACAGGTTTAGATTTGATTGGGGCGTGACGATCGGCAACAGAAAGAAACATGCTTTTCCAAGTCAACCACATGGGTTTCAGGTGCGCATCGACAGTTTGAAAGAGAAATTTAAGCTGGTAAAAGCAGAGCGATGGAGCAGCTCGCTAAAAATATTGTCACCTCTGAGGTGTCGACAACTAACCTAAAATCCGATATGGCTTAGCATTTCCAAGTCAAATAATCGTGTTCCGTGCTTACGATTTAAAAGAAGCGGTTTTCACCCTAAAATCAATCATCAATCACCATCACCATCAATCATGCTATATTGTTCGTCGTAACTGCAGCCAGATAAGGAGTGGACTTATCAGTAACTTTGCAACCATAGAGACTGACAGCTCACGACAGCCGCCAGATGAGAACCACATGGTGCGATAAACGCTGACGAAAGCAGAACTCTCTAAAATTCGTCGTTACTTTAGATGCTACTTTATAATTACGAGAACCGTGGAATGTGCTGATTAGCTTTTTTGCTCAAGTAATACCAACGATTATCTGGCACACCTAAATCAACTTAGCCTTATTCGGATCCCGTTAGAGAATCTCTAATAATCCCTTCCAATTTGGTTCAACTCGCTTCTGCAGTTCATAATTATAATACTAGATATGCCACTAATCAGAACCTATATAGGCCACCTTCTAGATCTAATTATCGCCTTGCAAGGCTCAGAGTAGTGGCATCACAAATCTGGGGGGGGGGGGGGGGGGGGGGGCAATACCCGTTGAAGTTAAGTGTCTGCCCCTTAATACTTTCAAAAAAGATTACAAACTTCTGTTACTAGTAGTCAGTGAATCAATTTCCATTATTGTCTAGCTCCATTAATTAATTCATCTATCTTACCTATTTATCTGTCTTAAATAATGATTACCTATGTATATTCTGTAAATAATCGCCCCTCACTAGTAACTGCACTGTGATAGTGGCCAACTCGAAAGCTCTGCTCTTTTGGCCACTATTCTCTATTCCAAATTCATGCCTAATACACATGTAAGCTAGCTTTGTTTCTCTTTTTCCTTTTTTTGAATTCCTACTCACGTACACTAATATTGTGTTTGAATAAGTGTGAATAAACTGAAACTGAGTGAAACTGAAACTTTTCCGTACATTAGTTTCGCGACTAGTCCTCGTTAAATTGCTCGAGCTAATTCATCGCGCCTTTTGACTCAACACTTACCCTGAACACTACATAGGCGAGAGTCGACTTCTGTAACGGCGGAGTTCAATCTGAGGTGAAATTTCCACGATTTAATTTGTTACTCCAGAACACAACAAATTCATTCATTTCTCATTGCTCTATGGAAAGATTTTATTCGGATCGGTGATTATAATAACTGTGTGTTGTTCCGCTAGCTTTTATCTCTGAATAAAAATGCGAAAAAAGTTTTTTCTCCAATGGCTAATAAAGAAAATAATACTTAACAATCACTGGATGAGACTGAGCATATTAGCGAGAATTTTCAAGGCCGATGTTTGTGTTATTGTTGTCAGCCGAAGCCGAGGGCCGAGGCGAATAACACTGTAGCTTTTGCAGGCCAAGATATCGTCATGACATTTTCGCCATCTGAATGTTTACTTTAAAAAGGCTAGCTACGCCCTTGAACATTGACTTTATTTGTCAATTTGAAACAAAAGCCTTTGCAGCCCGCAGTTAGCACAGCTATTCTGGGCGGACTAAAAATTGACACTATATAAAATAAGCTCTCTCTGGCTCGCTCTCTCACTCTGTCTCTCTCACACGCAGTCACATGATAATAATATTGAAAGTTTTAACAACAGCAGTTACACATAAATGAAGATTATACGGTTCGATGAACGAGCGGTAAATGTTTCAAAGAGCTGAGTAGTACGCGGTACTAAGCACTATCAATTTTTCTGTGTTCTGTAGCGAAGTAAAAGTTTATGAAAGGTGTTCGTCATCGTGGTTTCAAATGATAGCTGAGTTAATCTTTTGTCTCACGATTGAGTCACAATGTGGATCGCGACGTTTCGACCGCTACACTGCTGATCTTCATCAGGCGATGGTGTCGACTGGCTGCGTGTGAGTATAAGAAGCAACGTGGCTGGTGGTGATTGGTGCGTTTCGATCCTCGCTTAGGCTTTTGTTGATTGGAGGATTTCGATCCTTGTCGTTCAGACTAGAAATTGTTCCCTCAGCGGTCCGCTATGGTACTGATCGGCTGTTGTGGTGTTTGATCGTTGGCATCCACGCTTCAGGAATTTCAATTCCACTGTCCCTGTTGATGTTGTTAGGGTGAAGTCTTATGTGAATACCCTCTTTAACCCTACGGGTCTACCAATGTGGGTCTCGGTCAATAAATTTAACTTCGTCCCAGAGCGGATAATGTCCGTTCGCGTTGCTATGTTCTGAAACGGCGGAGGATTGGGTTTAAGCAAGCCGTATGTCTCTATCGTGTTCCTTCATCCGTTCATGCATAGATCTTCCCGTCTCTCCAATATAAACCTTACCACATTCGCAGGGAATCTTGTAGACTACTCCGTCTTGTTTTACTGGATCGACAATGTTCTTAGGTCGCACTAGGTGTGATCTAAGAGTTGTGTCAGATCTGAAAACAGTCCGTATACCTTGTTGTTGTAGGCAACGGCGAAGAGCCTCCGATGTGCCTTTGACGTAATAATAATAATAATAATAATAATAATAATAATAATAATAATAATAATAATACTTAAAACTTTAAACTGATGGGAAATCAACAATGTTCAGTTTTGTTTCTTCAGAATATACATGAAAAAACACAGTGACCTGAGTTTACTGGCTTGTGTCTTAACTGGTGTGAACAACCAAGACACAGGTTCTCTCACCTTTCCGCCTAATTTCAGCAAGGCTATGTCAGTCCAATAATGGGTTCTTCCTGCTTCCCAAGTTTCAATTTTTTTTTAAAGATATTTAAATGTTCCTTGTCTTTTTACTGCCTTACTAAACCATTTTCTAGAGAGACGATGTTGTAGTGTGTGAGGGCTATATATATATATTCTCCTGGTCACATATCAGGCTTGGTCAGTTTTAGCACAGCCTTGTCTCGTATGTCTAATTTAATTCTGAAACATTTCACAAAAAAAATACTGATCAGTGGTGCAGCCTTTTAACTTTATGTATAATTCATGTAATGAGTTTATGACAGCATTAAAAAAAAAACAAGCGATGAAAACGTAAAGCTTGTGGGATGTGGCTGGAGTGACAAGGATACTTCACAAATTAATGTGATCAAATAAGCTGACGCCACTTATGACAGCATCAGCATGATGTTTATTAACCAAGTTGTGTTAACTGTCATGCACATGTATCACAATAGATGTGCTGCTGCATAACAGTAGGAAGACATGGTTTCAAATGTTATTCTGAAGTCAACCTAAACTTATGGTAAAAAAAATTGTTTAAGTTTGGCACAGCTGTGGTGCAATGTTTGAAATCAGTAAGCTATTCTAGTTATCATAATAAAATAATGGTAAAAATCAGGGATGAAATATAAAGCTAATAATTAAAGAAGTTATTTTCTTTTGCTTTTGTTCTTTTCTTCAACAAGGGCTACATTCTGTCCAGCACATTTACATAAGTGTCATCAGACATGACATGATTGCCAGACCAGCAAATAAAATTCATCAGCCTGCATTCAAAAATAGACAATGTGTTTCTTCGTGTTTCTGGCTTAGTATTTTTAATGGATATATGTTTGCAAAATATAATAACATAAACAGCCAGAAAATGGAAAACCAGAATTCAGAACACTTCAATGTAATTGTGCTTCGCAAAATCCATCACTCTCCAAAAACTCTATTATGCAATTAACCCAACACAACATTTTCTAGCATTCATGAACTCATTACATGGAAGTCAATGAACTTAATAATGCCTTGATACTTTCAGCTATCAAAAAAATCAATCATTATTTTATCAACTACCAGTCTGGGCAAAAGGTACACGTAAGTTCACTTTATAATAGCATTTTTATTTTATCCAATTATGTTGCTTGTATACTTACTAAAGTACTTCAGGACTGTGACAATGAAAAAAGGAAAGTTAATTTTGTGAGATGCCCTCATTGCATTGAGACAAAAAAAATCTATGAACTTGTACTTCAATTATAACCAACAGATGACAGATCTAGATCCACAAACCCTTTTTGCGGTAGCACTACCAACTCCCAGCAAGACAGCATTCATTTTCTGGACAAGAGAGAGCTCACAACATCTGATGTTCATAAGTATACCATAAGCTGTAGCCCATGAAATAATGTCTCCCATCATTTCCATTCACCTAATAACATCCCACAGAGTTGTTTACGAACAAATGTTGCAGGGTGCGGACTAGATCAGAAAGCCTAACATTTGCACATCATTACAAAGACCCTAAATGTTGTCCAACCGGGATTTGAACCTGCGGCCTCCCACTCACCTGACTGATGCCTCATCCCATTGGGCTAGCCAGATGGTCAGTGGTTCAACCTCTAGGTAAGTAGTCAAGATACTGTATTTACACCATGAGTTCAAGCCTCCAAGTCTCCAGATATGGTTTTTCAAGTTAATAACCTCAAACATTGTCATAATTTATAATTACCAATTCTGTCAATTAAGCATTAACATATCAGTCAGCAAAATATTTAACTCAACGATCAGAACAATGCATGAATGTAAATCGTTTTATTCCAGTTCCTTAGTTTTAAGACATGTACAATCAAGAACACCAAAACAATGAACAAACCTCACTATTGCGTAGCCAATGCAGTCTTTGCCAAAATCAACATTCCTTTATTTTGCTAGGGAGGTTCAGGTTTTCTTATTGACTCTGGCAAGATCCTCACTTCCACGTTTTGGCGAGGCTTTGCCGGACTACAGACGCGCGTTCTGTTCCGTCGCTTTTTCCTTGTTTGGCTTCTCGCTGATTCTGGATGGATGCACTTTCCTCTCGTTATCCTTAATGACGTTTGAAATGTTTAACGCTATTGTAACAAGCTGCGCAAATCCCGGCCATCGTCCTCCGTGAAAGCTAGACTTGTTACATTCTCAAAAATTATTGAAAGGTTTTCTTTCTTCGAATTTTCTCCAAACAAATCAATGGGACGACTCGAAAAGGTTGAATTGCAGTATTTGCAAACGTACCGGCGATCTGAAGCTTTCGATAAAACCTTGACAGGAGTGTTCCCCTCCAATTGCTCCGCCATATTTGTTTACGAAGCAACTTCCGGCTCAACTGCCCATGCTCGAACTCCTAGCCAATGAAAAAATTCAAAAAAATGGATTATTCCAGAGCTCCGTGTCTTGGCGCTGGCCAAAAGACACGTGGGCTCTGGGAACGAGATTGTGCCTTTAGCAACGCCGACTCTGTGCTGTGATGTTGTTTTTATGCGGATTGGAGCTGCATATGCACGCCATTAACTGTGATATGAACGGTAAGTTGGATAGCTGCCGCCTTTTCAGACAATTTAGAGACGTAAGGTAGGTTGCTAACTGGGCGAAAGTTCTTAAACGCAATCTCGAGACCACTTTTTTTCAGCAATGGTCGTACTAATGCCTTCTTCCAGGCGAGTGCAAATTTGCTTGATTCAAATGACAAGTTAATCATGCCCGTAATAACCGGCAGCAATACATCAATGGCCTCAAGAACCACAGACGTGGGCATTGGATCCAGGGGACACGATTTTTTAGTAGCACTCCTTATGAGGTCAGCAAGCCGCTCTTTTTTTACCGCTTTAAAGTCTGCAAAGGTAGCACCCGTGAATCCACCCAAAGCAGTGCAATCCCTTTCTCCAGCCTCTGACGCCAATGAGGGGCTCGGATCGTCTAAAGACTTATTGACGTTGTCAATTTTTTGCACGAAGTAATGACCAAAGCTATTCGCAAGATCAGCTGGGGATATATGCTTTGGAAACGATACTTCAGACGGCTCACGCAGTAGCGACGTAGTAATGCGGAAAAATTACCGTCGGTCTGTGCTGTTCTCTGCTATAAGATCAGTATAAAACTCACAGCGCGTTTTATTCATAACACGAGTTGCTATATTTTGCGCGTCTTTGAAGGCGCGCAAATCGTGCTGGGATTTTGTCCTACGCCACTTCCTCTCGGCCACCCGTCTAGCCCTAATAACACACTTAATGTCGCTATTAAACCAGGGCACTCGCTGTCTACAAACTTTAACAATGCTCAGTGCATCAATTTCTTCAAAATTATCACATTTCAGAATTTATTGACGTTGTCAATTTTTTGCAAAAACCAAAAATGACATGATAAAAAACCAAATGACATGAATTGACTTTATTCCATTTTAGGAGGAATACGGATGGCGAACAGTGAAACTTAGTCATCTAAACCATCTAAAGCCTTAGTCTGTAGTTTTTGCCATAGACCAAATAATCAGTTACTAACCTGCGATTAGACGTTCTCTTTATCTTTGTACCCCCAGCCCTCTCCCCACCGCCCCCTCCCCGCCAAAAAAAATAAGATTAAAAAATGAATAAAATAAAAAGAACGCCAGATCGCAGGTTATTAGCTAACTGAGAACTATGATAACTTGCTTTTTGCGTGCTTTCTACTTTTACTGTGTTCTGAAGAGAAAACCGCAGACACTCTGACCACCACATCTCCTTTCTGTTATATTACATTTACGTTCTTCGTGTTGATATTAATTTCAACCTTGGCTGAATTTCCTACAGCACGATAGTCCGCCTTCCCTTCAAAATAATTAAATATTCTATCCTTCAACCAATTAAACGAAGTAGCGCTTCCTAAATTATTATTAAAACTCTCACCACTGACATCTTATCGTGTAGCTCTTATTGCCGGTTCTGCCGTGTTAAATGCAAACTTCTTAAAGGTAAACTTAATTTTGTCTAATCTTAGCATGATGTAATGAGAAATTATGAATTATATTGCTGTTTAAGTCTGAAAGGGAACAAGAGAGAAGAGCTGACACTGGAACAAGGCATGAGAGCTTGGATATTTTGGCTTTAACCCTCCCTAAACCTAACCCAACCCTAACCTAACCCTAACCCACCAATCTAGGGCGCTTTGGATGGAAAACCCGGTAATTCCTGAAAGAATTCAAATGGAACGGTTCATCCCAGTGGAATGTTTTCGGAAAAAAGTTAACACCTTTCGAGGTATTTCCTTTTTGTCGCTTTGATTAAGGAATTGCCCTGTTCCTTTTGACCGAAAATTCTTCCCGGTTTTTCCATTCAAAAGGAAAGTGCTCCTAGCCTTTCCCTTAGCCTCATACCTTAACCTTAGAGCCAAAACAATAATTCGTTATTTGGTGTCAAAAATGGTGGTCACATGACCTCAACTTTTTTCATTAACAATATAATTAGAAATCTACTAACCACTGACTAACAACTACTTATTAATAAAGTCAGAGCATCTTATGAAGAGAAAGCGAGGGGAAACACATCGCGTGCGAGTAGCGTCTCCAGCTTATTATTAGAGTCTCCTCGCGGGAGGCAATTTCGCGCGTGCTAGCAGCAATGGTTACAGCTTACTCGCTTCCAACAAGCGCCTTCCATCCAGTGTCACAAGATCGGCGTCATTACTTGCTATCTTAGTCACGAAATCATCTCTAGAAGCTGCCTAAACTCAACCAGCAGTCACATCCAAAGCAAGATCCTGTGCGGTTTTAATGACATACTTGACAAAATCGTCGCACTTGGATTTTTCCGCTGTTGATATTACGCATCATCTAAACCTGATAGATCCTGAAACACGAAAGCAAAATTACGAATTCTGAGATTGGTAAGGTGCAGAAAGGAAAGACTTCCACGAGGTGGCCTTTCGCAAAAATCTCAGATCAAATCTCAGATCAAATCAAATTAAATCAAATGTTGGTTTTTGCGTAGAAGAGAAAATCGGTTTACCCGGAGATAAACCTCGCGGAGCAGAGTAGAGAACCAACAAACTCAGTCCACTTATGCCTCCAAGTCCGGGAATCGAACCCGGGACACATTGGTGGAAGGCGAGTGCTCTCACCACCGCGCCAATGCTGCTCCCCCAACCTGCTTAATCGAATGATTGGGTTCGATTACTGCGATGATCGAACGCAATCGCACCAAAAAAACTTTGTGCGAGAACGTTTGATTGCGTTCGATTTCCGAACTAATCAAACCCAATCCAACTCAATGGAACACAATGATCATGTCATCCATCCTCAAATCATAATTAAACCTAATCGAACTCACTCGAACGTTCGATTGCTCAACTTTTTTTGGAGAGTTCGATTGCGTTCTATTACTATTACTGAACTCAATCGAACCCAACCGAGTGACTGGAGTTAGATTAAGTTCGATTTGATTCGATTAGTAACGTCGGGAATAACAAATGGCAGAAATTTGGGGACACGGAATGAATATACGCGTTTTATGTCAACCCCAGCGAACACACATCGAACTTCCCTCCAATCTTATATATACGTTATCTTACGTGGAATTAGTTCAGTACCAGAAATTCGATTTCTAATATTTTAAATGATATTTTAACATAGTACACTATAAAATTGAGAAAAAACATCGGGCTATTATACCCAAAAAGCCAGAAACAATCTATGGAAAACCGACCTGAAAAATACTTCTCGGGCCCGAAAATTTATGCTTCTTGGCCGAGTTTTGAAAACCGCACGTTTGGGTTTATGTTTCCAATGGAAAAAGTTCGATTAATTGTGTAGCGCAGACGTGAATAATAAAGATAGTCCCGACGTTACCAATCGAACCGTTCGGAAATCGAACTTAATGTAATCGAACACAATTGAACCAAAAATTTGTGTGAGAGAGTTCGATTGCGTTTGATTGAGTTCCGAAAAAATCGAACCCAACCGAACACGATCACAATGTCACCCAACGTATAATGGAACTCAATTGAACGTTTGATTGCCTGAGTTCGATTACTCAAAGTTTTTGTGGCTTCGATCACCGAATTCAATCGAATTCTATCGCGTGATTGGGGTTCGATTAAGTTCGACTAGGTTTGATTAATTGAACGTTCCATTTGGTTTGATTAGTAACGTTGGGAAATAGTATGAGAAGCGAGACGTTCCTCAGTGGTAAATCGCATTTACCACTGAGGAACAGACAGTGGCCTCGAAACGTTTGGCTTCTCATACTATTCCAAGCACATTTTCGAGAAAAAATTCTCAATTATTTATTGTTTCATAGTATGCGCATGCGCATCTTGCAAGTCGGACCATGCTTGACCTTAAATTGACAAAAATAAGAATGTCTGCCGTGGCGAACTGTAGTCTCCGAATGCCACATGATGTTTCCTGAGCAAAGTTTCACAACCGTGGTACGTAAACTGAGAGCGTGATAGTTTTGTTTTTCAAGAAGGATGGTGGTTTTTCAAAAACAAACAAAAGGAAACTTTCTGACCTTCGGACTCAGACTTCGGAGTTCCTTTCCTTCAGAAAAAACGTTCTGCAGGTTGGAAGCTTGCACACAGCCGGGGGGGGGGGGGGGGGAGGGGGGTACTCCCTATAATGGACTATACGGAGAGGTTCCGCCGGAAAGGGATACCCTTTTCACTCTTCAGGTATTTGAAAGGGTAGGGATTTCACGAGTCGAAGTACCTGAAAGGGTAGGGAAATCTGTCATTTAGGTACTTAAAAGGGTCTTTCATTAAAATATTTCGAACACACATACTTTATGACTGTACTGTTTTAATTTATTGAACGCTACCTGAAAATGTCAAGAAGACTTCTTGTGAATGGGGTACCATTTTTGAATGGAAGGTATACGAAAGGGTACCTTTTCTTTCCAAAATGGTATATAAAAGGGTAAAGGGTCGGACTTCGGGACGGAGCCTCCTCGTATGAAATTTTTTAGCGGTTAACCCGCTAAACGCAAATAACCTCTGCCACCTAGGGTAATTGCAATCTCAAAGAGGAATCAAAAGGAGACAAGTCATTCTCGTTTGCATTAATTAAAATTTTGAAAATATTACGGATGAGTAGCGCAAGAGCATAGCTGTAGAGTTAAATTTCTGACCTTAATGAGTAAACTGGATTTAACATCAACGCCAGAAAAACAGCATAATTTAATTTTAGCTAATTTGTACCGGTACCAAGTTGTGTATAATGGCAGCAACTGACGATAGTGTCCTCGAAATGACGTTTACTGCCGAAACGGAGTGATCACCGCCAAATAATCCGAAGATAAAGTATAATTGTTTCCTCAGCAAATTCCTTTCCAATTGCGAATCTAACATTAAATGTGCAAGCTATTGAACTGTTGAAGTTAGCCTCACTATATCTAACCTATTCACTCGCTAAAAACAAGTGAGATAAAGAATAAATCTATGCATTCCACTCACAGTAAATAAAGGACAGAGGAATTCAACGAAAGCTAATTGAAATTTTCAGCAAGGCCTGTCAAAGGTGTTTACAGTTATGCACCTATCAACGTTAGTCCTGAGGAGGGGGGGTGGGGTAATACGGGATGAGGTGGGGACTTTGATCGACTTGTCCTGCCCCGGGTGGGGAATTTTGACAGCTTGAAGAGAATGTTGGCCCCAGCGTGGGGAAGTTTGATCAACTTGAAAACTGAAGAAATATTAATAAAAGACCATTTCCCGGGCTTGGACGTTGCCATGGTACAATACACGCTGCGATACTGCCTTCTTGAAACTGGCCGACAAAGCAGAGACTTTGCCATCATGAAAATACCCAGAAGTCCCTGTGAGGCACAGACAAGATGGAGGAAAGAAAAGTAATTAAAATTTGCCCAATCTACCATTGGTTTCTTCAAGTGCTCTTTCATTCCCGTTGTTAAAAGAAAAAACTGTGATTTTTAAACCTGGAGCGTGTGTATTGTTTAAGAATTTAAGAGGTCAACCTCTTCTTGGATCTCAATCCCTTCAGTAGGGAACTTTGAACTCGAAACTTTGCCCCCTCCTCGGTGCTAACATTGATAGGTGCATTACGAAGTGCAAAGCACAGCTACAGAGCTCAATTCTCCCACCTAAATAAGTGGACGGAATCACAACCAGGGCCAGGAAAACAAGCAAGGCTAGAAATATTGTAAGCCGGACAGCGCAAGATAAACAAAAGACAGCGCCCGGTCAGAATGCTGGGTCTATTTAAAGAATTATGAACTGAGAGGTAATGGAAGGCTCTGAAGCTCTGAAGCTCTGAAGTATGCTTAGACGTATGTAGCCGCCAGATTAGTAAATAATTGGAATTTATTTCCTTTTTATATCTTTGTTTTCTTTTCGTGATACTGGCTTGCCCTCTGCGGAGAGCCTTGCAAGACTTCACTTTACTGAAAGCTATTGCCTCTCCCAGGATATTTTCTATTTTTAGCCATTAACCTCTCAGTCTCTCTTCTTTTGCAGGAGAAAACAACAAATCGACAACCAAAAAAAAAAAAAAAAAAAAAAAAGAACTAGGCGATGGAAAAATAAGATCAAGATCAGGAGACACAGATTCACTTCACTCTGACAAAGACCCATCAGAGCTCAAAACGTCAGCTCCTGTGGAATATCATTTACCTCATCAACTCCAACTCGGAAGATAAATTTTTATTTTACTACCAACAAAGGATCACGCTGTCTCAAAAAGTCAGCTGATGTGGTGGTATGTTTATCTTATCGAACTCAGTCGATAATGTAACCAGGCATATGTTTTGTCTTAATTCCGCACCTGTACGGCAGCACTGTCTGTTTTGGTCGTTATAAAGATTTCTGAGGACTGCTACTAATTCCATATCGTTAACCGAAGCCTGTAACGTCCACCAGCATTATCGAAAGCCTTGAGAAGATTTTCTGTACACATGGCTTGCCAAAGACGCTGAACTGACCGACAATGGCCCACAGTTTACTTCTGAGGAATCTGGGTCGTTCTTGAAGACAAATGACATATAGCACAGAACGTCCACACCGCTTTGGCCCCAGGCGAATGGGGAAGTTGAACGTGAAAATGGAGGCTTACTCAAAATCCTTAAGATTGCTCGAACGAAAAAGAAGAATTTGTGGCTGGAGATGAGAACGTTTTTGATAGCCTGCAGGACCATGCCTCATAGTACCACTGGTGTTACACCAGCTAAACTGTTGTTTAACAGAGAGACAAGCTCGAGGATCCCCGAGTTAACGAGCTCCGAGTACGCTGACAGCGAAGCAAGAGACAAGGATTTAGCGATAAAGCAGAGGAGGACTGACAATTCCGATGAAAGTAGGGGAGCGCAGGAAAACAGTCTTGCTCCAGGTGACCAATTCCTGATAAAACAGAAGAAAGAAAACAAGTTTTCAACAAGCTTTGGGGAAAAACCTTACAAAGTCGCCAGTAAATATGGAAATGAAATCACCGTGATGTCACGGGAAGGAGCTAATTATAAGAGAAACATGACTGAAGTGAAGAAATACCTAACAGAGAATTGGGCCAACAAGACACAAGACAAGATGTTGTTGCGGATAGGGATGCCAATACAGATACTCCAGAGGTATCCGTGGAGCCAAGTAGGGAAAGAAAACCACCAGGATACTTGAAGGACTATGAACTTTGCAGAATATGAACTCTATTGGCACTGATTCCTTGAAAAATAAACATGTTGTGCTGTTTAAATTGAAATTTGCTTTATCAGGGCCAGAACGTTCAGCTAGAGATATACACGAAGTGTTGCTGTTATAAACCGTGTCTTGTTGGTCTATCTGTGGTAGCATACATGCATGATGAGATAGGATCATTATAGGCGTGTGGAAGAAACGGCGGGAACGAAATTGATGTTATTAAAACCAGTTGAGATTCAATTCCACTTAAATGTGATAAAAGTATTACACCTTGGGGGCTTAGTGAGATGTGTGTCTGGCGTGTTCGGAATTGCTAAGCAATATATGAAAACGTAAAGCTTGTGGGATGTGGCTGGAGTGACAAGGATACTTCACAAATTAATGTGATCAAGAAAGCCGAAGCCACTCTAAACGGCACTAAGGCCACAAGGTAGCGGGCATTACCCCTTAAATCTGCCAAAGCAAAGATTGAGCCCAAGCATTAGCAGCCATGGACAGCCGCTTCGGCCCTGTTAGGCCTCATCAGCATGCCATAGCCAATGCTCAGGCCCAAGTACCCACATATCAATAAAACAAGCAATGAAAACATAAAGCTTGTGGGATGTGGCTGGAGTGACAAATCTGCCAAAGCAAAGATTGAGCCGAAGCATTAGCAGCCATGGACAGCCGCTTCGGCCCTGTTAGGCCACATCAGCATGGCATAGCCAATGCTCAGGCTCAAGTACCCACATATCAATAAAACTAAATAAATAAAACAATCTTTGCTTTGGTAGATTTAAGGGGTAATGCCCGCTACCTTGTGGCCTTAGTGCCGTTTAGAGTGGCTTCAGCTTACTTGATCACATTAATTTGTGAAGTATCCTTATCACTCCAGCCACATCCCACAAGCTTTACGTTTTCATTGCTTGTTTTATTGATATGTGGGTACTTGAGCCTGAGCATTGGCTATGCCATGCTGATGAGGCCTAACAGGGCCGAAGCGGCTGTCCATGGCTGCTAATGCTTGGGCTCAATCTTTGCTTTGGCAGATTTAAGGGGTAATGCCCGCTGCCTTGAGGCCTTAGTGCCGTTTAGAGTGGCTTCAGCTTACTTGATCACATTAATTTCTGAAGTACCCTTGTCACTCCAGGCACATCCCACAAGCTTTGCAAGATAAAGGAGACTCTACTAATTAGAGATTAAATGAAAATACAAGCAGCGAAAAGCTGTATCTCTATTAGTTTGCATCTTTTATATGTAAATTATTTTTAGCTTCTGTAAAGGTTATTGTTAATTAGTTACTTGTCTTAAATTTAAAATTTAGTTGTTACTTTTATTCCTAACGGTCACTTCTGAAGATGTATGTCGAAACATACGAAAAGTCAAGTTAAACGATATAGTTTTACGTTTTCATTGCTTGTTTTATTGATATGTGGGTACTTGAGCCTGAGCATTGGCTATGCCATGCTGATGAGGCCTAACAGGGCCGAAGCGGCTGTCCATGGCTGCTAATGCTTCGGCTCAATCTTTGCTTTGGTATTAAGGGGTAATGCCCGCTACCTTGTGGCCTTAGTGCCGTTTAGAGTGGCTTCAGCTTACTTGATCACATTGATTTGTGAAGTATCCTTGTCACTCCAGCCACATCCCACAAGCTTTACGTTTTGATTCATTGCTTGTTTTATTGATATGTGGGTACTTGAGCCTGAGCATTGGCTATGCCATGCTGATGAGGCCTAACAGGGCCGAAGCGGCTGTCCATGGCTGCTAATGCTTGGGCTCAATCTTTGCTTTAGTAGATTTAAGGGGTAATGCCCGCTACCTTGTGGCCTTAGTGCCGTTTGGAGTGGCTTCAGCTTACTTGATCACATTAATTTGTGAAGTATCCTTGCTAAGCAATATATATCAATTGTTATTGATGACATGGTCGGGGTTCTTGGAGAAGAGAAATCTCAAGTGCTACGCGTATGTCATGCATCCACAGGCTGTGATCAGACATCTGCATTCTTGGGACGAGGAAGAGTAATGCCTGATCCATGTGGATTTCGTATGGAGACGTCACTGCAGTTTTCACGACGTTAAGCAAACCGCACCCTACTATGCGGGATGTTCTGTTTCTATGTCTGTGCTTAAGAGATTTGTGGTGTTGATGGATGACCGAACATTAGCCAATCAGTGCCAAATAGTAAGTGATGCAAGTAAAGTTCTATTCGCACAGAAGGGAAGAGCCCTTGAGAATATCCCCTACTGGTGATGGGTTAATGCAGCACGCCTTGAGAGTGGCCTACAAAGGTAGACATTTTTTGGGACATTGCCTGGTTTCTAGCTCCGAACTACCTCCACTCAGTGAAGGGCGGGGTGGATAAAATCCGACACAGATGCATGGTAGACTCGGTGGACTACATTACCCGAAGCATCGGACCAGTACCTGGTGAAATGTGGGTGTAAGCGGAACGAGGTTGCAACGACGTTGCAACTGTTGAAAGCTGGAATGTACTGCATTGCACTTTGCAAATGCGGTGGGGAATGCGAGGGAGAGGATTCAGTTTTCTGAATAAACAAGATTAAAGTCTGCATCGCTGTACTCAAAATAACACTAATTGTTTTATACCTAGACTTTCACTCAACAAAACGAGCAGTTAGTTCAGTTGACCGCCGTTACCTATCAATCAATTCGTTGATTGAGTTACTTAGGAACCTTTCCTCGACCGGCACAAACTTATTGACTCGCTGTTGACACAGTTTATATTCTTCGGTGAAAAGAGACTGTTGCTTTTGGTGCTATTAGGTTAATTAAATAGCTAGCTATGACTACTGTAACAACGGAGAAGACTGATTTATTTTTTATTTTACTATCCGTCTGCCAAACGTTCTACAACGGTTGCTGTAAATATTAAAAAAAAAACAACAACAACAACAAAAACAAAAACAAAAACAAAACGGTTGCTGATAAACGAACCTATGCATACTGATAGTAGTCAGCTACAGCTTTTTAAATCTTTTTTTGTTTTTTTTGTTCAATCGTTGTCTGGTTTTTAAATCCTCTACTAAACGTCAAGGAAAGCTTTAATGAATCTATTCTGCCCAAATATCATGTTTTGTCTTCTGTAGCAAAGTAAAAGTTAAGTTTACGAAGATATGCTGACCTTCATGCAGTGCCAGCAGCCTTTTTAGTCTAAAATGGCAACTGCCAGCTCTAAGCCGTTTTAGTCTACAAAGAGGGCAGACATTCTGGTCTAAAACAGAAATTATGGTCTACAATGAAAACACCAGTTCTAGTCTACACTAAATTTGTATTTCTGGTGTACAACACACGTCCCGGTCTACAATCACAGCAGCAGTTCTAGTCTACATCGTTAGCAGGACCAACAGTGCAATAAAAGGCAGCAACAGAGTGTACGGCTTGGTTGCAGTCGCTGCTGAGGGAGAAGTTGTAGACGCAGTCGTAGACGCAGTCGTAGACGCAGTCGTAGACGCAGGAGTCTTAGAAGTCATGAAGTCACATGACTTTAATGCCTCGGCGTCTTTGACGTAATCATCTCCCAGAAAGCCTTGGTAAGTTCGCTTGTCTTCCGCGATCGCAACCAGATCAGTTGTGGAATCTTTGAAGATCAAATTGGAGCTGTTTGCGCTGTACTTTGTGGAATTGAAGAGTTGGAATTTGCTTGTGTTGGTTTGACTGACACCATACAGCCCGCTCATGGTTGTTAAAATGCGGATAATGTTGTTAATGTTGCTAGCATTACCCTTTCGAGTGATTACTGCGTGAGCTGGGTTGAATCCAAGGTGGCACTTTTCATGCTGCCCAATTGCTGTTGAAAGAAACGTTGAGATAAATAAATCAAAGGGTTTACACCACCTGTTCAATCACATGAATAGGCCCAAATTATAAAAATGTCTGCATTGTTGGACAAGAAACTCTGACATCGCATGAAAATTACAGTAGACGTTTTACATGATTTCATCTAAAATTCTTCTTCAACGTTAAAAAAATAGGAGAGCACTGCTCATAATACACTAGTTCTAGTTACCAGTTCTATTACCTGCCCGGCTTCCGTCTTTGCAGAGGTACTGGTAATCATCAGCGGTTCCACGGCCTCCCAAAGCCAGCACTTCTTCTGTGGTAGTATGCTTCACAAATCCCACATCTCCCCTGCCGTCTGCCATGCACTTGAATGAGCCATGGTAGCCTGCGTACCCATTCTTTTCTGAATTTCCCGAGCATTGGTCCTCCCCAGTTCCATTGCACAATACGCATAGTTTTTCAGTAACATTTGCTGGAGTGTTGTACTTTTTAACTCCTATGGAGAAAAAAGATAGAATTAATGCAAAAGTATTGGCTTTCAATAGAATCCCCGTAAAGTGAATATATGGAATTGTCGTCTTTGAAATGCTGGAGGAAAGATTGGAGAGCATGAAAGACTACCGTGATGACGTTCACAACTCGTCTTTTGAAGGTCTTTGGACTGACGTCTCCCTTCCAGTCGAAATATCTGATATTTGTTTAAGTAGTTTAAAATGATTCCGCTAATTTATTCTCGACAGTTATCTTACGATTTCTTAACATGACCACAACCCAGTAGACTGGATAGCTCAGTGAGTTTCCATAGCACTGCACCGCAATCAGAAAGGTCAACAGTTCAAATGGTGTTTAACTGTCTTAATAACTGTGATAGTATTTCTACTGTGCTGAGTAATCCCATGAAGGTACTAATCTAGCACTCGATTAAAGAGT
>JAEMWC010000561.1:487500-520000 GCA_016490735.1 Pachyseris speciosa | reverse complement strand
ATTATTATTATTATTATTATTATTATTATTATTATTATTATTATCAGGACAGGTCCACACCCTGGTTAGGACAGACTCGCTGAAATTATATATAAAAAACTATAACCTATCCAGCGGCACCACCCTATATAGGCCATATAGGAGAGTACCCATCCTGGGCCTGCAATTTTTCACAGCCGTGATAAACTAAGAATGGTTGGATGACTGGTTTCAGTGAAACGAAACAAAAGGCAAGAAATGAAATGTATGTTTTACTTTGAAAATCATTCTCACTGATATACAAAACTCCTATAAGAGTCAAGGTTAGAAGAAGCGAAATCATAATTTGTCCACCCGAGTACAGCAGAGCAAGTCGAGTCAGGCGACCTTCGAAAGTGCAACTAATATGATTCAATCGTATAAAATCCATGATTTAAGTTTCTTTCCCTTGGGGGAGGTTTCCACAGGCTGGAAGCTTGCACACAGATCTAACATTTTAAGTTTCCGTGAAAAATAGTTTTAAAGGCCTTAAATTGACATGGGGGATATGTCTAGATATGTCTGTCAACTTTACTGGTCTCATAAGAAAAATATATGAAAAGATCAAAAGGGATTGCGCGAACGGGAAAAGTATCCCATGCAAGGCGCAGCCCAAAATCTAACTAAAACGTCTAAAAAAATCTAAAATTTAATAGAATTGCAATAAATCTAATTAATAACTAATAATGCACAGGAAACACTTGGGTAGAATTGAATTACATGTACACCCTTCACAGTGCGACAAAAGGGTCAAAAATAACGCGCGTGTGACTCTTATTCACATGATGGTGAATAGCTTAGCCTCATCTGAAATTGTTCCTTAGTTATGGCAAATGAGGTACAGTGAAACAAAGTGGTTAAGTCGATTGCATTCTCAAAGAACAATCGTATGTCTATTAGGAAAAGTTTGAACCAGCTGTTATTACAGCAAATAGAATATGAACAGGTTGGAAGTCCCTCGAAAGGCTACACTTCGTGACTCCAGGCCTCATCTGAAAACCACTGTACTGAGCACAGAATATAGCATACAAATGTATCCGCCAGGGAAGGGACAATGAGAGACAATGTTTCTGAGGGATGAATTGTAAATGTCGTTGAGCAAATGTACGATGGTTCCTGGGAGCCCCCCTCTACAACGCCCCCCCCCCCCCTCCCTGGGATGGCTGCTGATAAGATAAGATAAGATAAGATAAGATAACTTTATTTATACACGGTATTTACATCAGCTTAATTAATTATTATCAACTAATACTCTATCTACTTAATTACAATCACAAGAGAATAAAAAATAAAAACAATAAAAAACAACAAAGGCTGCTTTTCTTGAGGCCGTTTTTAAAATCTTAATTGCTTAAACTACTTAAAACTTAAAACTGTGGAGACTTAATTTATTCTTAAAATCTCTCAAGGAAGTCGCTTGTCTTAATTCCAGGGGTAAACTGTTCCACAACTGAGCTCCACTGTACGAAAGACTTCTCTTTAGGTAATCATTGCGGGGTTTTGGAAGAGCTAGTGCGTTTTCAGTATTCCTCAAATGATAAGAATTCACACTATGGCGAAAAACAAAACTAGATCTTAAATATTCAGGCGTCATGTCATGTAAGATTTTGTACAACATAATAGATTTCTTTTCTGATCTTTGATGCCAGAGTTCTCGCCACCGTAGTGCCCGGAACAATTCATTCAAATTACTGTCATAAGAAGCTTTCATCAAAATGCGAGCTGCCCGATTTTGAAGCTTTTGAAGTCTATCAGAAAGGCCTTTGTTACAGTTTCCCCACACCTCACTACAATAATCGAAGTGAGGCTGAACAAGGCTATTATAAACATCGACTACAATATTAAAAGGAATTTGATGTCGTATGCGCTTTATTGCACCAATGGCAGAAGCAATCTTTTTGCAGATATTTTCTATATGACTTTCCCAATTTAAAGTTTGATCGATGCAGACCCCAAGAGATTTAGTTGATGCTACCTGCTCCACGGTCATGTTATTTATAGTTAGAGAAGGACAATCTGAAAGATTCGATAACTTCTGTCTGGATGCAATTAGCATAAACTCGGTTTTTGTCAGGTTCAAGGTAAGCTTGTTAACTGATAACCAAGTGTACACTTTGTTTAGATCATAATTAAGACAATCATTTACATCATGAACGTCGGCACTAGCAAACATCAAGCTGGTATCATCAGCGTACATTCTTGGTTGTGAAAATCGTCAGCAATTTGGTAAATCATTGATATATAAGAGAAAAAGTAGCGGTCCTAGGATTGTTCCTTGGGGAACGCCACATTTCAAAGATTTCGGGGTTGATTTACAACAATTAATTTTACAAGTTTGAGTACGGTTATCTAAGTAAGAGGCAAACCATTTGTAACTGGACTGACGCATTCCATAATATTGCAATTTACGTAACAAAATCTCGTGGTGAACTGTATCAAAGGCCTTTTTAAGGTCTAAAAAGACAACAGCGTTGATGAGTCCACGATCGATATTCATAGCCCAAATATCGGTAGCCTCAAGCAGTGCCGTAACCGTAGAATGTAGAGAACGGAAACCTGATTGGTGACGTGTCAGAAGACTATTCTTACTTAGATAGTGATATACCTGGTCATAAATTATTCGCTCAAAAACTTTGGCTACTACTGGGATTACAGATATTGGTCGATAATTTGTCGGCTCATTACGCTTCCCGGAGTTTTTGTCAGAATGGAGTGACTCTAGCAGATTTCCATTCATCAGGGAAGATGCCAGTTATCAAGGATTGATTGAATATTACAGTAAGAGATTCAGAGAGTAAGTCAGGGCATTGCCTCAATAATTTCGCCGAAATGTTATCTAATCCAGTGGCCTTTGACTTGCAAAGTTTTGATATGAGTGAAAAAACTTGTGCAGTTGTTGTTTTTTCCAAAAATGAAATTTTCATCAGTTTCACTAAGAAAGTCTTCGAAGGAATTATCAACCTCCGTTACATGTCTGCTAAGGTTAGGCCCAATTTCTGTAAAAAAAGAGTTTAACATTTCTGCCACGTCAGCTTGGTTTTTTTATTTTTGTCCGCTGTAGTCTATCTCGTTTATTACGGTTTTATTGGACTTGCGTGAAGTCAGTTCGTTAATAGTTTTCCATGTTTTGTGTTGATCCCCAGAGCAATTATTGAAGACATTTTTATAGTAAACCTGTTTGGCAGTATTAATATCCCGATTTACTTAATTTCTCATCGTTCTAAATTGGTTCCAAGTAGATGGATCGTTAGTCTTAATGGCTTTACGTTTAAGACGGTCCCTGTAATTCATCCGCTTTTTTAAAATATTGATATTACTGCTCTAACGATTACAGCCCCTGCGACATTTGGAGGACTAGGAAAACACCCTATCATACGAAGTTAAGAGATCTATAAATCATTTCAGGGTCGCTTGACGTTTCCTAATCGACATACGATGGTTTGGATTAGCCGGGATTCTTTGATTGGACAATTAAAAAAACAATACCGGACTGCCGGTCATTTAGTGTTTTTAGCGCCTTGACCTGCAGTGTCACAAATCACGGTTCGTCTAATAAGCCCAGCATAAAGCAAGCGCTGGTCTTGAGATCTAAAAATCATTTCAGGATCGCTTGACTTTCCTAATCGACATACGATGGTTTGGGTTAGCCAGGATTCTTTGATTTGACAACTTTTAGAAAAATATCGGACTTCCGGTCATTTAGTGTTTTTTTTTGCCTTGGCCGGCAGTCGAACTGAAAAATATATGTTACAAATCACGGTTCGTCCAATAAGCCCAGCATAAAGCAAGCGCTGAACTTGAGATCTAAAAATCATTTCAGGATCGCTTGACTTTTCCTAATCTGCATACGATGGTTTGGATTAGCCAGGATTCTTTGATTTGACAATTTTTAGAAAAATATCGGACTGCCGGTTATTTAGTGTTTTTAACACCTTGGCTGGTTACCGGCAATATAGTCACAGCGTTAAAGTGCATATGTTAGCTTGTTCGAACGAGCTTTCAAAATGATGAAGAACGGCGTTAATTTTATTGTGATAGCACTCTTGGTTGCCGAGTTATTCAAGATTTTGATTTATACAAATTAGAGGACTTGTGACGTCACAAGGTGGACACAAAATGAAGTAAAATCACAAAATATGGAATATCTGTGCAAATACTAAGTCTACAGGGTTGAAATTTTGCAGGGTTGATGTGCTACCAGAACTACACATTATGATAGTGGTTATTATGTCACCATAGCAACATACTTGTTACCAGACCTCTACTTTCCCAAATGAGAAATGCCTTATTTATTGCTCCAGAGTCTAACACACTTTCTTATACTTGTGCTGTGTAATGTCCATATTTGCTTGCACCCACTGAATGAACATCAAGAGCAAATACCACTTCTTCGGGAAGGAAACTCTGATTTTATCCTTTGGAAAGGTAGAGGTCTGGTAACGAGTATGTTGCTATGGTGACATCATCACCACTATCACAATGTTTAGTTCTAGGAGCACATCAACCCTGCAAAATTTCAACCCTGTAGACTTAGTATTTGCACAGATATTCCATATTTTGTGATTTTACTTCATTTTGTGTCCACCTTGTGACGTCACAAGTCCTCTAATTTGCATAAATCAAAATCTTAAATAACTCAGCAACCAAGAGTGCTATCACAATAAAATAAATGCCGTTCTTCATCATTTTGAAAGCTCGATCGAACAAGCTAATGAAAATTTCGCTTCATATGCACTTTAAAAAAAGTGCAGATAACAAGGGCAAGAGCATAGCTGTAGAGTTTAATTTTCTGAACGGAATGAGTAAACTGGATGAATATCAAGGCCAGAAGGACAGCACACTTTTTGGCTAAATTTTAAGTAGCAGTTGGATAATAATGACAACCGACAACTGACGATAGTGCCCTCGAAATGAAGAAAGAAAAGAAATGCGACGGAACGGGGTACGCCTCGTAGTTGAAAATCGACCTACATCACAACAAATGTCGGGCACGGAACTAAAGCTACATGTTACCTGACAACGAAATATGCCCAGGAATTAGGAATCTAATATTTGGAAGTTTTAAATGTTGGCGATTTAGCCTCACTACAGCTAGCTTAATCACTCGCTTTAGTCACCTAAAACAAACAAGTGGGATAAAGAGTAAAGCGATGCATTCCGCGCACAGTAAATATCAAAGCAAGGTAACTGATGTTTGCAGCAATTCGTAGACCTATCAAGATAAAATGCAAATCACAGCTACAGAGCTCAATTCTCTCACCTGAGTAAGTAGACTGAATCAAAACCAGGGCCAGAAAAGCGAGCAAAGGCTTAGCCATTTTGTAAAGGCAGATAGATTGACCAAAGACAACGCCCTCGAGAACAACGTTGGCTCAATTGAGAAGTCTGAAACGTGCTGAGACCCATGGAGACGCCAGATAAGCAAACAACTGGATTAATTTCTATTGTACACATTTTTTTTCGTCTCGTGATACTAGACTACCCTCTGCGGAGACCTTTCACTTTACAAAGCTGTTGCCTCTCAAACGATATATTCCATTTTATTTCTTTAACCTCTCCCTTTTCTTTTTCAATAGAAGATGACAAAATTGGAACAAAAATCTAGATGATGAAAAATTGACAGAATTTATTACTTCAAGATCAGGAGACACAGATTTACTCTGACCAAGCCCAGCGCTCAAAAGGCAAAACGCCAGCTCCTGTGGAAGGTCATTTACCTCATTAACTCGGCTGATAAATTTCAGCTAATTCCACTTCCAACAAAGGATCACAGTTTCTCAAAAAGTCACCTGATCTAGTGGCATGTTTATGTTATCCACCTCAGCTGATAAAACCGAGCATTTGTTTTACTTCGGCATCTTCATAACGCCACCGGTTGTTTTGATCTTTAAGTTTCTGAAGACGATTACTAATTCCACATCTTTGACGGCAACATTTGCTAAATCAAAGCAGGGCTAATCTTGCTGCAATGTTCACAAGTTAACAAGAACATAAAAGTAACGGAATTGAATTAATTAATCGAGGAAAGGCCGTGTGCGAGCAAGGAATGGCAGCAGTGGGAGTCCTTAGGTTTGTTACAGTGAAAAGAATTCAACCAACTGTGCGCGCTTCCTTGGCGGACCCAAGCAGGGCATGATCAGAGGGCTACTAAATAAATTTAACACTAGCCTGCGTGCAGACGTCTCCGTGCAACAAGGAAAAAGAAGACGTCTGCACGCAGGCTATTTAACATGAATTGAGGCAAAATTCAGATCTAAACGTAGAATATTGACGCGAGCGAGATGGCTAAATCATCAATGAAACCAACAGCACAGACATTTGGAGGTGTCATCCGTCAGAAACGCTGTTGAACAGTCAGGCTTAAGAAGTGTCGCAAACTATTACTCAAAGGTTGAAGTATGTCATTGGAACGCTAAACGCCGATTCAAGCTTGAATAGTTTCACAACACAGTTTGAAAAACAAACAGAAATTGAAGTCACGGGAAGGAAACCTAGCTTGGGGAAATTAATTTAATGCTCAAAGAAAATACTACGACTTCAATTTAGGTAGATATTTGGAATGTACGTTTTTTTCGCAGCGTTTATTTCCTACAACAAGGTGACTGGTGATATTAAAATATTGGTATAAATCAAACTGTTAGATGCAATTTAGTCGTCTCTGTGGAAATCGGTATGAGCTTGAAATCTTATACACTTGGAGCGCAGCCCGGAGCCATTAAAGTTTACTTGAAACCCTCCATTGTAAGGTCAAAGTGTCTTTCTCAGTTTCCGCAGCAAAGCGAGAATAACCACGTTCTGAGAAATTTCCTCTCTTACAGTAAAATTCCAGATATTTATG
The DNA here is from genome assembly GCA_016490735.1 of Pachyseris speciosa. Classification (NCBI taxonomy): domain Eukaryota; kingdom Metazoa; phylum Cnidaria; class Anthozoa; order Scleractinia; family Pachyseridae; genus Pachyseris; species Pachyseris speciosa. The sequence continues at coordinate 513,144 of JAEMWC010000561.1, read as the reverse complement.
TTCCTTCTGCTTTAAAATCGGAAGCTGATTACCACATTCTTTTGACAGGCCCGGCCAGGGGTTTTGGGTATACGGTATCTAGAGCCATTTTAATTAAGGTATATGGTATTTTTATGTTACAATTTGGGTATATAGTATCTGGTTCTAACCTAAATTTTAGGTATTCGGTATACAGCCGTGAATTAAATGCTTCAAGATAGTTTTAGGTATTAATTATCACGCGTTTTACAATTTTAAGGTATATTGGTATCTTATGGGGAAAACACCGGGTATATTGGTATCCCACTACCCCACTGGCCAGGCCTGTTTTGAAACCTTGACTAAACGTGATGTGACCCAGACGTTTTGACATATATAGGCTCCAGAACGAACCAGTTTGTAAATATTTAAGTCTCGCCTCAGAGGGTTCCTGACATGCTAAAGAAATGAGTTTGTTCACCTGTCTATATAACTTCAGTGACGTACGCTGTCTCCTTGTTTAACTAACATGTGAAAATAAGCCAGTTTTTATATTTCCGCAGACACCATGCGTGTGAGACATAATAAAGTGCACCTAAAATATCCTAAATTTCGGGCACGCACGGATAAACCTGTTTTAGTTTATGTGAATTGCTTAAAAATCCCGTCAAAGTAGAACTGCCTCGTATGTGGGGGTAGTTGCTCAAATTCTTAGCAATCCCGACCTTGCACAGAGGAATTATTAATATAGTACGAATTAAAACGGTTCCTTATACAAGAAACAAAGCAGCGATGAATCTGTAGAAAACAATCCCTTTCGACTAAAGTTTCAGCGATAGTTGCAGATATTCATATCGAAAGGTATAGCTGCAGAGTTGAATTTTCTCACCTGAATAAGTAAACTGAACGAATGCCAAGGCCAACAAAGCGAGTAAAGTTTTAGCCATCTTGAATTAGCGGCTGCAGAAGCGAACGACTCGAAGACAGCGCCCTTGAAATGACGTCAACACTACTTTGAATGAGTCTTCTGTCAATTGACGAGCAACTGGTTTTTTTTTAGTTTAATTTGTTTCGTGACATCACTTTGCTACCGTGGCTCATGCATATAGGACATTAACAAATGTATTTTAATTGAAAAATGCACAACTGTGAATTTTACCGAATAAACCCGAGTTGTAAATTTGGGGATAAGCCGGCAAGTCGGATTTTTGCAGTGCAAATCTGAGTTCTTAATTTACAAAATTTGAGGATAAATGCAACTCGGATTTTTGAAGTTGAAATACGAGTTGTGCATTTTAATAGCGGTCAATACAACTCGGATTTTTTGCCTCAGAAATATCCGAGAGTTGAACTGATTTGGCGATTAATACAACTTGGGGGATTTTTGCGGTTTCCTGGAAATTTAGGATCGGCACGAATGTATGAGGATCAAGGATAGGGGATCGGGGATCGGGGACCACGGACCGATATAAATACAATTAAAACAAACTGGAAGCACATCTCAGGTTGTGACGGCCCTACTGGTGCACCAGCCTTTTCAGTGTACAAAAACCAAACAAAAACCAAAAAAAACAAAAACAAAAACAAAACAAAAACAAAACAAAACAAAACAAAAAAACAAAAACAAAAAAAAACGATACTTCAGTTTATAAAGGATACAACTGGTTTTGTCATTTTCATAGAGAAGACAATGCCTGGCAAAGATATGCCTAGATACAAATTTAGTATCAATGGACGGTTCTATCTTGTACATAGACAAATATACCATAAGAAGAAGGAACGAACATAAATGTAGTGAGGAAGTACAAAAAGGTATAAGCCACTGACCTCAACACAGCGTTTGACCAGGGGAGGGGTACTCCCTTGTGTGCCCTAAACGGGTATGTGCCGCCAGACAGGGTATGATTTTTATAATGTCCACTCCATTCCTAGTTTTGGATTAACGCATGCGCTGTGAGCACAGGTTCAGAGAGTTTGTAGGAGTCCCGTTTTACTTCCGTTAATTTGAATTGTCTGAAAAAAGCCAATCAGGATATCGGATCGCTCGTCTCTTCAGGCCTGCGCAGTAGGGAACGAAGACTCGAGGGACGCGAATTGCCATCACACGTGTAGGCTGGTTGTCCACTTCTGAAGTAAAGATTACAGTCCTCAGTATCATTGCGTTATTTCTTGAGTCATATCATTGGCGACGAGGATAAAGCGACGAAGAAAAGAGATTGAAACCCAGCAAAAGCGGCGAAGAACAATTATACATTAATTCGTTGTGCATGACGTCGATCACCAAGCGACATATAAACAGCAGCAACAATGCCCAGCACCAAGACTGAACAAGCGACTAGTGGAGCCGGTCCTGTGTGAATCGTAACAGAAACCATAAACCTAAAAACTCCACCGTTCGTACAAGGGGATGACCAACTTACCACAGAAAAAAATGGGACAAATGGCTCGAAGAAATCCAACGAGAATTCCGGTACCTCAGAATTACCGAACCGCTCGATATGAGGGATGCTCTCATTATCTACGGCGGGAAAGAAATAGCGTGGTTTGTGAAGAGTCTCCCCAACTGAACTGATGAGTTAGACAAGTACGCGAAATTGAAGAAGAAGCTAAATGATTACTTCACACCGAAGATAAACAAGCACTGCGTTAGATACTTGTTCTTGAAAATGAAACCGACACGCGGAGAGACCACGACAGTGTACGCCGCTCGTCTGCGAGAGAAAGCCAACGAATGCGATATCTGAACGGCTTGCGAAGACCGAACCCTCGAACACCTCATTCAAACAACGAACAACCGAGCGCTAACACAGAAAGCTATAAACAAGAAATGGAATTAAACACAATTCCTCGCCGAAGTTGCCCAGACGGAGGATACTTCACTTCAAGTAAATGGCTGGCATGAAAATTCCCGAAGATGTAAAGAAATTAAGCCAGCACAGAGATAGACAAAAGCCAGACAGAAACCGGCCAGAAAACCGGAAAAAGCTACCATGTGATTACTGTGGGATAACTGAAACTCACCCAGCGGGTAGGAATTGCCCTGCCTATGGAAAACAGTGTTCAAAGTGCCAGAGACTTAATCACTTCGCTGCAGTATGTAGAGCCTGGAGCAAGGACAGGAAGCAGAAACATGAACAGAAGCAACCAGGAAATGCAAAACAGAAGCGACACGTGAAAAGAACCACCGAATAGTCAGCAGACAGCTCAACAAGCTCTGATAATGAATTTTTCTGCCAAGCAGTGAGAAACCTAAAGCAAGTTAAGACAGATGACAAGAATAGAGCCCTCACCATATAGATAGAAGATGTTAGTGTGGAAGTCGAGCCTGACAGTGGGGCAGAGATTAATGTCATGGACGAGCACCAATTCAAAGCGCTGATGAACCGAACAGGGAAAGAGCTAACACTAACAGCGAGCAGAACAAAGTTGAAAACTCTTCAGAGCGAGCTACCTGTCAAAGCCGAGTTTACAGCCACCATAAGAAACAAGACTAATAAAGGGTAGGATTAACTCCCCACCGCTCATCAGCAAAGACACCCTCCAGGAGCTTGGGATGCTAGAGATCAGAGAGGATGGCTCATTCGCTGAGATAAATGACCTCAGAATCCAGGAAAAAATGCCAGATGTCAAAACTGTCAAGAAAGACAACCTCAACCCTGAAATCAAGAAGATCACTGAACAGTTTAGTCACGTGTTTCAAGGTACTGGCAAGATCAGAGATAACAGGAATGATGAAGATTTTTGTCCAAATTTCAGCGTCAAGCCAGAGGCCATACCAGTAGCTCAGAGGCCAAGACCAGTTGCTTATTATTTCCAAAAACCACTAAAGAAATGGCTGGAGCAATGCATTGAATAAAAGATTTTTGAAGAGGTTTCAGAAGGACAGCCAGTGACATGGTGTTCACCACTAGTAGTTCAGCCAAAGCCAAAGTTCAGTGGAACAGCTAAAGAAGACCACACATGATCAGAACCAGTGTAGACCTCAGGGTACCTAACCAACACATGGAAAGGCACAGTATAACCCAAGGAACCGTTGTCGAAGACTTCATGTACAAATTCCATGACTGCACTGTCTTCTCCAAGTTTGACATGAGACAAGGTTACCATAAGCTCCTACTTGACCCCGAATCCAGAAAAGGTACCACTTTCAGCAACCCATGGCCGAAACGATTGATCTTCGAAGCAAAGGCATCACAAGACCTCTTTGAGGAAGCCATTTACCGCATATTTGGAGACATACCAAAGTCCCTTAACCAGCGTAACAACGTCCTGCTAGGCGGAAGACAAAGAAACTTTGAATACAATACAATACAATAAAGTTTATTGCGAAAATACACTTAGCTACAGTAATGGCGTGCTTTCACAGACGGGACTGAAGTAGGGGTCTGTGAAAAGCACGCCAGCTAATTTACAGGTATTCCACAAACACAATAAAATTAAGAGCTAAAAAGCTAAATATGGAACATACTATAATTAAAATTATATTAAAAAAGCGTCGCAATTATAAAAATTGCACTAAGTCAACTTGTCTAATGGATCTCTTAAAAGACTTAAAATTCGTTATATTTCTCAACATGTTAGGAATTGAATTCCAGAGTCTCGGGCCAATATAGCGGACTGAGTTCAAGTATATAGTAGACTTTGGCTTGGGTAGCAAGAGAATATAGTCACCTCTTAAATTGTAACTATCGTTCTTCCTATGAACTATTAGGTCTTGTATACTTTCAGGCGCTAAAGAATTGTGGACGGCATTAAAAATAGACAATGTAATTTTAATTAATCTTTGTTGTTTTAAAGATGAGAGGCCTAATGCGTTAAGAAGTTCCGGGTAGCTAGTGTACTTATCCCTGAAAACAAACCTGATCGCGCGCTAATTTAACCTTTCCAATTTATCTGCAGCACTTTTACTACAAAAATTCCAGGTTTCACTGCAATAATTGAAGCGAGGAAGGATAAATGCTAAATATAAGTCGCGCCTTGTTTCGAAGGGAAGTATTTTCATCATTCTTTTAAGAACAGCTATTTGTTGTGAAACTTTCCTACATATTTTAGCAACATGATTGCCAAACTTCAATTTGTTATCTATCGTTATGCCAAGCATCTCAAATTCTTTAGACACAGGGATACTGGAATTTTCACACTTGAAATCAAGTGTGGCATCAGATTTTCCCATCACAATGGCTTGATACTTAGAATTGTTGCTTTTCAGACCGTTCTCATCATACCGTTTATCAACAAGCTCCAGCAAGACCGTAGAAACTGTCCTACAAAGAGCATCAGATTTCGGCATCAGTTTTAATCCTGACAAATTCCAGTTCGGGGTACGTTGAAGAGATTGAGTTTTATTGAAGCCAAACCTAGACAAAATTAAAGCTGTTAAAGAGGCCAGCCCACCAGAGTCCAAAGAGGCAGTGAGAAGCTTCCTGGGCATGACAGGATACTTGTCAAACTTCATTCCAAGATTTTCCTCCCTAACTGCACCATTGCGGGAGCTAACGCAGCTAAGACAGTGAGTACAAATTGGGATCGGAAGAGAGCGAAGCATTCGAGAAGCTCAAAGCAAGCATCACAAGCGAAAGCACCATGGCTTACTTTAACCCGTCCAGACCGATTGTTGTCCGAGTAGAGGCCAGCTATAATGAGGGGACACGCAGACAGGAGACAGGCAGTGGTCTCCGACTCGTCCATTTTATAAGCCGCACCATGACCTCTACCAAGACGAGATCCAGTCAAACAAAGAAGGAAGCCCTGGAAATCCATTGGGCTAAGAATAGATTCAGCATGTACCTCTTCAGATCGTCACTACCCATAAGCCTCTTCTCCCACTGTTCAACAAAGCAAGCATCAAGCTCCCTCCGCACAAAGATAAATGTGTTATGGGAATGCAAGATGTTTACTTCAAGCTTATTTACGAACGTCGCAAAGACGAGACGGATCCACTTGATTTGCCATCAAGACACCCGTTACCAACGGCAGGCCAAGATGCCGTAGAGAAAGTAGTCAAGTACGTGATCTCCACAGAGCATGCTGTCGTTATGGACCCTCAAAGATAATCAACTCCAGAAATTGTCTGTAAGAATACTAGCAGGGAACTGGCATAAGCATAAGAAGGACCCAGACATAGCACCCTTCTATGAAGTGCGTCATGAGCTTTCCATGGTGGACGACTTAATTTTCCGGACCAACGGGATTGTCATACCCATAGAGAGGAGAGAGGTGATTAAAGCAGCACATCACCTGGGACATCAGGGAACGACCAAAACCAAACAAATGCTAAGAGAAAAGTACTGGTTCCAAGAAATGAACAGCATTGTAGAACAAATCATTGGCCAGTGCTACGAGTGCCAAGTGACCACAAAGCAGCACAGACAAGAACCAGTAAAAGTCACCGACATCCCGAAGAAGCCATGGGACATTGTAACCGTAGACTTCGGGGGACCCTATCCTGACGGTCAATACGACCTTGTAGCTATAGACAAAAGGACAAGATATCCTGAAGTGCCAAAAACCCACTCAACAGCATCCCGACTAACAACAGAGAAGCTAAAAACCATGTTTGCCACACACGGTACGCCGAGGCAGTTGGAAAGTGACAATGGGCCCCATTCAATTCAAAAGAATTTGAGCAATTTGCCAAGACTGAGGAATTCCATCATCACCGTGTCACGCTGGAACATGCACGCGCCAACGGGGAGGCAGAGAGTTTTATGAAACTACTAAACAAGACAGAGCAGATTGCCCATCTTCAAGGACGAGACAGCAGCATGGCCATCCAAGAAATGCTGACAGGCTATCGTTCAACTCCACACCCCGCTACCGGAGTAACGCCATACGAAGCCCCGATGAACAGACCAGTAAGGATTAAACTAGACTATCAAACTGGGGAGAGCAACAAGGAAAGTGCCCGTGACACAGCTATATCAACAGAAGAGATGCGTAATTCAAGGAAAAATCAAACAGAATGCCCGGAATAAGAACACTAAGGAGCATAACTTGATCACTGGACACCATGACCTGCTGAAAGGAAGGAAGATAAACAAGTGGTCAACAGCCTTCGAACCAGCATTCTACATTGTAACACGGGTGGACGGTTGAAGCATAGCAGCCAGGAGGATAACTGATGGGAGAGTTGCATATCGCGACGCAAGTCAGTTTAAGCTTGCCAACGCACTGATAGAGAATGATCCTGACCAGGAGGTTGGGGAAGGGAGGCCAAGGGGAAGCGTCAGACTGTGAGGATTGGAGACAAGAGATCTTCAGGAATGCTGAAACCCACTGAAGTCCTGAGGAAATCACAATTAGTAAAGAACACGTCAGGTGGCTGAGATTGAGAGAAGCATCTCCGAGAGAAGTGAACGGCCAAAGGGACTAGAGACCGGAACAAGACCCAAACGTAACCGGCAGCGACCACTCTACCTGGAAGACTATGAAACTTAAGAAGACTAGTGTCTAACAAGAAAACTATATGGTTTATTTAGGCGCTAGGCATTTCCATCATTGTCATCAATATTTGGCTTAGTTAAACCTACAAATGCCTTAATAACTTTAATTTCACTACCCTTACAAATATATTTTAATGTGATGTAAGAAGGAAATGTGAAAATAAAGTCTTGTATTGCATTGTATTGTATTGTATTGTATTGTATGTTGCTTGAAAGGATACTGACGAGGACAATAGGACACTGACAGTCGTTGTTATTGACATTTCTCATTTTGTCCATTTATTGCTCCAAACATTTGCATGTTTCAGTTTTCTCTATTAGGTAGTTTTTCTATGGGTTATGTTAAGGAGAAAACTATTCTGAACAAAGGGGAGAAATGTAATGTCCACTCCATTCCTAGTTTTGGATTAGCGCATGCGCTGAGCGCCCAGTTTCACGCCATCACACGTGTAGGCTGGTTGTCCACTTCTGAAGAAAAAGAGCTTAGCAGTAGAATATTATACTTCTCGGTTTCAGTGCGGTATTTCTTGTCATATCAGTTTTCAGGGTCTTGAATCTTAATTAAACAGGGTATGCAATTTCGCGATTTAGCGTCCTCAACAGGGTGTCTTTCTGGACCAGTAGCCTTGCTTGGACACAGTGGAGGGTTTGGGGAGCAGGGTTGGCGTAGTGGTGAGAGCGCTCGCCTTCCACCAATGTGGCCCGGGTTCGATTCCCGGACTCGGCGTCATAAGTGGGCTGAGTTTGTTGGTTCTCTACTCTGCTCCGAGAGGTTTTTCTCCGGGTACTCCTGTTTTCCCCTCTCCCCAAAAACTAACATTTGATTTGATTTCATTTGATTTGAGTTGAGTTAATTTACAGAGGGCCACTAGGGAGAATACTTTCATAGTAATAGGTGTTACCCCCTTTAAATAAAGGTTAAATAAAGGTTATTAGTGTGAACGTTGGCGGTGCGAGCTCTACATGTGCCTGTACCAACAACATTTTCAAAAACATCGAATTCTATGATGTCAGTTATAGAAAAATACTTTCTGTATGTGAAATGAAAAAAATAGAATAACTTACGAATAAAAGTCTCCTTTCTTAAACAGATTTAAAAAAAATGAACGGATTTATGATGGAAATTGGACTGAGTGGAGTGTAATTTCCCCAGAAATCTGTACACGTGATTTCAAAATCGATGTGAAATCATAAGTATGGTAGTCTTTACACTAGGCTGTTAAATAAGACTTAAGAGCTGCTAAGTTCACTTAAACCAAAATTGTGCGTGTGGAGGCCTAAGTAAAATCCCAAGAAATTTTCCTTTGCATCTCATCATATTCGGAAAGTTGAAACGATTCAAGATAGTATCAAGTAACTTGAAAACCATCGATCTCCTTAAAACCGACTTAGCCAACTTGCGATTTATTGAGGTTTGAGGTGGGCGAAGCATGTCCGTCAACCTTAATTAACTGCGTGGAAAAATCAACTTAAGTTCATATCATTCTCGTCCCCAGAGCCATTCGTCTTAAAATGTCGTTGATGAGTAGCTTTGGACGCGCCAAAAAATTCGAATTTTTTCATTGGCTAATAAAAACTGAATGCGCACAAAGAATTAAGTGATGAATTCTGTGCATTTCCTGTCATTCCCGTCCCCAGAGCCACTCGTTTGCACTTACCGTTACGAGTGAGATTTATTTTGCACAAATCAACAAGGGAATTTGACATTCTCACCAATTGATCGAATTACGTCTTGATTACCTTGGTTATAAACCTTCAGGCCAACACGTAGTGCCTTCAATTTGGTCGGGAATAAGTACATTCAGTGGCGAAACTAAGAGAACACAACTGCTTTCAACCGTAAAAAGATCAATGGTCCACCACGACAAGAGAAGCTGCAATATCAGCGATTTTCGAAACCCCGTGGGCAAAATACACAGCCAGTCTCGTTTCTGTACAGCTACTACATGCAAGGCAGGTTGTTGTTTCCTTTTCCTATAGTAAATTTTCTAATTTCAATGAAATTAGTCTCTTTCAAAGCTTCGCCGAACCAGGTTTCAAGCCATCCATCATAAAAGCCAAAGCTGGACTGTCACTCCCTCCCTGAGGATACATATCTGAGCATGAGCTAATACATTCTTGGCTATATGACATGCGCTACCGGATGTCCGTGATTTACGGACATCCGGTAATTGCTGCTACCAGAGCTCTCCGTTTCTCTGAGCACGTGACCAAAAGAAACGGAGGCTCTGGGGACGAGAATGAGTTCATCTTGAAGTAAAAAACATCACTTGTGTGTGAAGCGTTACAGTGCCCCTTGGATGAAAATTCATATCTTTTTTTCGCCCTTATTCTGCTACAGAATAAATCGTTGGGTTGATTACTATGTATAATTGACAAAGAACGTTGACAACAAACCCTCTAACGTAATAATTTTCGGCTCCAAAGTGTCTTAAAATTTGGCGGCCATTACCGAACTTCGTTCCAAATGAGCCCGCAATTGAAAAGCAGATTTCTTAATCATGACGTCAGAGGCTCAACATTCGAGTTGTTTTTAGCGAGATTTGTATGAGAATTTCATTATGGCTACCGTCTCCGAGGTCGAAATGTCCCATGATACCAGTGAATCTAGTGAAAGCAGTCAAGAACAATCATCCGAGGCTTCAGAGGACAGTTTTGTTTCAGCCAACGAAGACTTCTTGCCTTACGACGAAAATATTGAGCCGATTGCCACGGAGAAAGAAGCGGCGGAAAACCAGGAACAAATAGCCCAAGAAGAACAGGAAGAGTAGAGTAGATTCTCTGGGGAAGAAGACGTCGAAAACTGGTTTGTAGTGCTCTTTATTAAATGTGTGTCGCTTGTAGACAGGAAACGTTTTTTTGGGCCGGTTAACTAGTGGAAAGGCTGCCTACACATTTACACATCCACGTTACAAAATTCCACTTCCAGACATGTAAGCTTTATAAAGGCATTGAACTATCCACCGAAATTTGTGTGCCTTGTCATATTAATTAGATCATTTTCCCACTTTTTCCTCAGGTGCAAATGTTCCAACTGCTCGCTAGAGTTTGTTGTAAAACCTGAAGAGTGCAGATGTTGTATGGAAGTTGATCGATGCGTTGAAAAGATGGAGGAGTTAGAAAGGGAAGGTGACTGCATCATTGCACATCCCGGTTTCAATGATGTTTGTTTAAATCATTGGGTGCTACACACTGCGGGAGTTGGTCTTTAAACAAAAACCAAAAAATCCTACACCACCATGTTGGCTCGAGGCGACACGGCCGAGCATGAGTATGTGTAACTTTATACTTTCATTATCACCCAGTTAAAAACAAACAGAAAATACTGACCACTTGAGGGAAGTTATACCTAGCTGCTTATCACATTCATTTAGTTGTGAATGCAGTAACATGCATGTATATCACAAAGTGCAGACAACGTAAGATGTTTGGAATAGAAAGTAATATGTAAATTTACATTATTACAGTTCTGTAGCAATAAAACAATGATTACTCTTGAAACCTGAACTTCTCTGAAGTTATAGTTATAAATTTACATAGCCATATTTTATTGTCCCAGATTCCTCCGAGCTGTTGCTTACAGGCAATTTGTTAGACTAGTGTGGGAATATGTTGGAGCTTCCAACAGAGTTCCTCTTCCCTGTTGTGTTTACAACAGTATTCGTAAGACCTTTCCTACAACCACTGGAAAACTTGAACCATTTACAGACTTCAAAAAAGTTTGTCAAATCTCTGTAAAATGTATACATTTCCTTTGTAAATTGCAATGTCTGTAAACGTGCACACTTACAGAGATTTTATGAACCCTATAAAATGTCTGTAGATTCGACAGAATTTTACGCGTCCAGATCCCATTAAATGTCTGTGAAATCTCAATGTTTTCTGTGTAAATTGTAAGCAAAATTTACAGAGATTTCATAAACTTTGTAAAAATCCTTGTAAAATCTCAAGGTATTCTCTGTAAAAAAAACTCTAGGAAAAAACTCTGTAAAATAAAGAACATAAAATGTCCATAAAATCTTCGTAAAAATCGAACCAAAATAACTGCATGGAATGTTAATAAAATGTACACAAATAGAAAGCACACAATGTTAATAAAAAGTGGGTGTAATGTTTGTAAAATATACAAGGAGTACCATATGAAATCTCAGCAAAATCTTCATATTTTCTCTGTAAAAGACAGAGGGAAACAAACCAGGATGAAACGCCAGAACACAAAATCCCAACAAAATGTCTATAAAAAGTGAACAGAAGCTGGACCACAAAGTGTCTGTCGATAAATCAAGTGCAGACAATACTGTATCTTCAAAAGATATGTATTTTATTGCAAAATGTTAACGTTTTCTTTGCAAAAACGAGCTGGTACTAAAGCGACCTGAAAAACGCTAAAAACGTCAGTGGCCGTGAACTTTTCAGGGCCGAGCTTGCCAGCCCATCGCCACTGAACATTTAACGGCATGAAAAAGGTATCCTTTCTATTGCAATTGCCGCAGAAGTTGTATAATTTACGTCCCTTAGCTTTATCGTTTCTTATAAACACTGGAAAATTATATTTTCATTCCAAACGGCTGCTGGTATAACTCACAATTGGAGTTACTAATGTTTTATGTTACACTGAACTGTACGAGGCGTGCCCCCCGCCAGTTCAGAGGGGTTAAACTAGACAGAGAGAAAGACAGATTACACGCATGCTACACTGGACAACATAAGGCGTTCCACCCGCTAGTAGGGAGGAATTAAACTATAGAGAGAGAGAGAGATTACATGTGTTACACTGAACCGTATGAGGCGTGCCACCCGCCAGTGCAGAGGGGTTAAACTAGAGAGAGAAAGAGAGATTACATGTATGTTACACTGAACTGTATGAGGCGTGCCTCCCGCCAGTTCAGAGGAATTAAACTAGATAGAGAGAAAGAGAGATTACATGTATGTTACACTGAACTGTATGAGACGTGCCACCCGCCAGTTCAGAGGCATAACGAGCCAGAGGTTCTTAGCAACCACAAAAATACCACTGGATCCCGCTGAGATAGGGGGCAATTTGCCACCAATCTCAGCAGGATATCCAGCTACTCTGAACATTCCAATGTAATTGAATCGCGTCTGGTACTCGTTTCTGTTAAATATGGGCGTCAATTTTCACGCTTATCTGCCATAATCCTTAAACGCGATCGTTTATTTATGACGAGAGTTTAATTAAATTCTATCTTTAGACCTGATGCACTCGAAAAGTGACTGCAGGAACCGGAAAACGATACCCAATAGTTTGTTTTGGTTTTGGTGAATAATTACTCTTGAGGTAGGCTCACCGGTTCCAGAAAATAGCACTAAATTACAACCAAAGACTCAAGTTTTCTTTTTTTCTCTTTCGCATGCAATATGGGAAAAACAATAGGGCTGTTTATACGAGAGAAAATAAGCCGCGGCTTACTCTGGCCACGGATTACATAAGACACGAACACTCCGTATAAATGGTACAAAATCTACATTCACGGCTTTCTCAAGCTGCGGCTTATCCTGGCCTAGGAGTTTTTACTTGTATAAATGGTTCCTTTCGCATCTTCTGTAAGCCGCGGCCAGAGTAATCCGTGGCTTATTTTCTCTCGTATAAACAGCCCTATTATGTTTTGTTTTTGGAGGGATATATATCTCTTTTGAACGCTAATTAAAATTCGCTTGTATTCCTAAATCAAAGATACTTGCAATACATGGTAATAGTGAACATATTTGGGAGTAATATACACAAATCAGTCTGCAAGTATTACTCTTCTTAAACGCCGTGAAAGTAAATTAACATCACTGAGCTAAAATAATTCGCTTCAATATGTGATATCGTTGCGTGCCCATGAACGAAAGTTTTACTATCCGTACGGTTTCCCTAGGAACTGATAAAATTCTCGTTGAATAATTCCTCAATAACCTCGGCAGACGTCGAAATGGAAGTTTCACTATTCGACTTCCGAAACTGACCTTGGCAGGAAAAGCGACAACGGCAACGGTATCGAAATCATCATTTCAAAATACAACTTCTCCTTTTTCTAATTCTCTCCCGATTGTTAAAATTTGTTTAACTTGGAAAATGCTGGCGAACTCTCCAAGGACTAAATTAGTCTGAAGGGCATTAAAGTAAGGAAAACGTTATCGAAAAACAAAAAACATTTCAACCGAACGTGTTATTGTTCTGCAAAGAAATGTACCAACTGTAAAACGTTTTGGTCATTAAACCTGCTTACAACATTTGCCTAGATTTGTATGTGCATTTCATAAAACTGATCATGTTATATATCCCAGAAGCACTCAGGCATATAGTGATGCCAGGACCTCAACCTGGATGAACCAGAAAAGATATAGAACATTTTCCTACATTTAACTGCACTTTAAAAAATGTTCATGTTATATATCCCAGAAGCACTCAGGCATACAGTGATGCCAGGACCTCAACCTGGATGAACCAGAAATGATATAGAACATTTGCCTAAATTTTTATCTGCATTTAAAAAAAACTGCTATGTTTAATATCCCAGAAGCGCTCAGGCATACAGTGATGCCAGGACTTCAACCTGGGTGAACCAGAAAAGATATAGAACATTTGCCTAGATTTTTATCTGCACTTCAAAAAACTATTCATGTTATATATCCCAGAAGCACTCAGGCATACATTGATGCCAGGACCTCAACCTGGATGAACCAGAAAAGATATAGAATATTTGCCTAAATTTTTAGCTGCATTTAAAAAACTGTTATGTTAAATATCCCAGAAGCACTCAGGCATACAGTGATGCCAGGACCTCAACCTGGACGAACCAGAAAAGATATAGAACATTTGCCTAGATTTTTGTCTGCACTTCGTAAAACTATTCATGTTATATATCCCAGAAGCACTCAGGCATACAGTGATGCCAGGACCTCAACCTGGATGAACCAGAAAAGATATAGAACATTTGCCTAAATTTTTAGCTGCATTTAAAAAAACTGTTATGTTAAATATCCCAGAAGCACTCAGGCATACAGTGATGCCAGGACTTCAACCTGGGTGAACCAGAAAAGATATAGAACATTTGCCTAAATTTTTAGCTGCATTAAAAAAAAACTGTTATGTTAAATATCCCAGAAGCACTCAGGCATACAGTGATGCCAGGACCTCAACCTGGATGAACCAGAAAAGATATAGAACATTTGCCTAGATTTTTGTCTGCACTTCGTAAAACTATTCATGTTATATATCCCAGAAGCACTCAGGCATACAGTGATGCCAGGACCTCAACCTGGATGAACCAGAAAAGATATAGAACATTTGCCTAAATTTTTAGCTGCATTTAAAAAAAAATGTTATGTTAAATATCCCAGAAGCACTCAGGCATACAGTGATGCCAGGACTTCAACCTGAGTGAACCAGAAAAGATATAGAACATTTGCCTAGATTTTTATCTGCACTTCAAAAAACTATTCATGTTATATATCCCAGAAGCACTCAGGCATACAGTGATGCCAGGACCTCAACCTGGATGAACCAGAAAAGATATAGAACATTTGCCTAAATTTTTAGCTGCATTTAAAAAAACCTGTTATGTTAAATATCCCAGAAGCACTCAGGCATACAGTGATGCCAGGACCTCAACCTGGATGAACCAGAAAAGATATAGAACATTTGCCTAGATTTTTGTCTACACTTCGTAAAACTATTCATGTTATATATCCCAGAAGCACTCAGGCATACAGTGATGCCAGGACCTCAACCTGGATGAACCAGAAAAGATATAGAATATTTGCCTAAATTTTTATCTGCATTTAAAAAAACTGTTATGTGAAATATCCCAGAAACGCTCAGGCATACAGTGATGCCAGGACTTCAACCTGGATGAACCAGAGAAGATATAGAACATTTGCCTAGATTTTTATCTGCACTTCAAAAAAACTATTCATGTTATATATCCCAGAAGCACTCAGGCATACAGTGATGCCAGGACCTCAACCTGGATGAACCAGAAAAGATATAGAACACTTGCCTAGATTTTTATCTGCACTTCATAAAACTATTCATGTTATATATCCCAGAAGCACTCAGGCATACAGTGATGCCAGGACTTCAACCTGGATGAACAAGAAAAGAATTGTAACATTTGTATATAGATATACATGTGCATGTACATGTATTCCTTAATGTTGAAAACATCACTTATGTGCATTAGCCTCCTTTGCAGCTGTTGTTTGGGTCTGTCCTTAATCCCTCCCCACTAATGTCTGGTGAACTAAGCTGGAAATTCCATTCCCATTGTGTCAAAGTATTCAATCTGGAGGGAGAAGAGAACTGACAAAAATGGCTGCAAAGGAGGCTACAGGAACTTACATGAAGCCACCAAAATTTAACAGCCATGATGTGATTAGTCAGTTCCAGGGAAGGGAATGTCCGGCTCCGTTCAGCAGATGTTGGTGGGGAGGGAGAATACGACCAACATGTAAGTAACAGCTGCATAGGAGGCTATTACAGTGTACTGTATGTGCATCAATTGGTCAACACTGGATAGACCATCAATAAGGAAAGATTCGGTGGGTCAACCGTACACAAAGATTTATTTTAAAGACTTGGTTTGCCTGGACTAGGGACTGTTATTGGCTGTGAAAAGCTTCCGTAACTTACATGCATTGTAACATGATACATTATGCCTTCAAGGAAAAGCATGGACAATAAGACTTCACTGTGGAGGCTATTTCATGCTTAGTATAGGCTTAACTTATTACAGTTTGCATAAGGGCAAAAAAAAATTGAGTAGAGTTAATGTGGTGGCAATGACAAGTACATGTACCTTACTCTGTTACAGTAGCATGTATAAGGTATGAAAAGGAAATTACTATTAGGGGGTAAACTTCAAAGGACTCTACAGTGTACGTAGCACATAATTATGTATGATACCAGATTGGCTAGAAGAAAAAATTGCTTGTACTGCAGGTCACATTAATTTTTATTTATAGGAAAGATGAATGTTTTTTTTTTGGAGCAGGCAATTTCAACAGTTTCAATTTATTTTTTTCCATATTTCTTACACATTGTTACAAGATAAATATGTATTAAGATACAAAAGATAAATAAATAAGAAAAGAATGAGAAACATAATGGCGAGGATGTCCATAAAGAAACCATTGGGGCTTATACGAGCTACGGGCTCCTAAAAAATTACAACTTGGAAATCATGATTTTTAGGCATACATGTAGCTTATTTAATTAATCAATTCATTTAGGTTACAAAGTGAGTGAAATAAGAAATACAACATGATACATGTAGTAATGCATGAAACCCCAAACAGAAACTCGAAAACAAAATCTGAGTTCCAGATGGGATTCAAACCCACGACCCTCCACAATCTAGATGGATAACCACTGAGCTACTGGACACTCTATGGTGTGCAAGGGTGAAATGTGGGCTTTGACTGGAACCGTATCACGTGGTCACACAGCCAAATAATGACTAGCACATACATAACTGCATCACGCAGTCACATTGAGACATATCAAAGATGCATATTGAGGCATATCAAAGATGGCTGTGTGACCGCGTGATGGAGTTCCAGTCAAAGCCCACATTTCACCCTTGCTCACCAGTAGCTCAGTGGTTAGAACGTCCGTCTAGATCGCAGAGGGTCGTGGGTTCCAATCCCATCTGGAACTCGGATTTTTTTCGATTTTCTGTTAGGGGTTTCATGCATTACTATCATGTTACACTTAGGTTACGTGTAAAAAGCAAGCACACAAACAAACACACACCAGCAGCAAAACATAAAACAACACTTTCAAAATAGGAGTAGTCAATAGAGGAGTAATGTTCTTAATTCAGATTTCAACAGAGAAATACTGTCAGCATTCTGAATTTCTGAATGAAAGAAATTAAACAGTTTAGGTCTGGAAACTTATTGCAAACTGTCTGATATTAGTTCTACACAGTACAGTTGCAATGTCTAGTATTGTAACGATGAATATGACTTATCAGCAAACACAGTTCTCTGAATGCATCAGGAGGGAAGCCTTTCTTGAAAAGTAACAAACTTTCCAATTAATTTTGAAATCGGTTAACATTAGATAGTTCACCTAACTGGTGATCATAGGGTATGGACAAATATACATGTATTTACAGCATTATTCATTCTTTTAAAGTGGGAGTACAGTAATTTAAGACATACAGTGTACAGTGTACAGCCCTGGCCAAACTACATTGTACATGTATCCAAACTATAGTCTGTGGCAAAACAAGCTACTGGTACAACTTGACGCTAAAATGTAATTTAAAACATACACTGTAGCACTAAAGTAGAAACCAAAAGTGCTTAGCGTTAATGTTTATGGTACCAGAGCTGTTCAGTGTTCGGTGTGAAGTGAGAAAAAATCATGGAATGGTTGAGAGAACAAGCTGAAAAGGGTATGTTCCAAACCGTTTTACAGTTATCATTGCAAGATACACCCGTGTTTAGGGAGATGATTAGAATCAACAAGCCCAGATCAGTTCTCAGAAATCTGCAAAGAGAGCACGAAAATAGCAACTATTGATTGGCTAGCAGGGTGAATGTGACTTGCATCAGGATAAAGCTTTGTTGGAAGAGCGGCAAAACACTGCAACGTTTTTTTCATTGAGCAGAATTGTTGGGCGTAATGTTTGATCAAAAGCAAACTCTATCCAACACTTGATCTAGCAAAAATTGTTTGACAAACATCATCCAACATGGGCAGTCAAACGGTCGAACAATCTTGCAATGTTAAATCCAACTTTGTTCAATAGTTTGACCAGGACTTAAAAGAAATCACAAGCCCATCATGCTGATGTGATCTTTTTTGTTACACTGGATCAAGGTTGCATGAGGTGGAACAAAAATTCCGAAGACGACAAAAGGTTCAATAATGGTCACATTCCTTCATCATGCTATGTTACAGAAAGTTCTTACCTTAAAAGGTTTTACTTTTCTTTGCAACTTGAGCATACACTGTAAAGTAGTCTGCCATATACTGTACTGCGCACATAACTACATGTATTCAGCCTGAAGATTAAAAAAACCGGATGTCAAGGCCAAGTATACACTGAACTGTACAGTTCAGAAACCAGAATGAAAATATGAGCTTAAATATTGAAAAATATGTGCATGTTAACACAATACAAAATGCTACATTGGCCAGGCTGAAAAATTCAAAGATTCAAATCTTGAGTGCCAGAGGATGATTACTGTTATGATCTCCCAAACAATACTGTTACATGTAGATGGTCTTAGTGTACACTGTAGGTCTCTGGAAAACATGATCTAGTTTTTAAGTGTTACAAGCCATGATGGCAGGCCAGAAGACAGTCTTATAATTATTTTGTATGCTCACGCATGTCAACACTGTGTCTTAACCTTCTCATGACCAAGCATCATTGCAGTTTGCAGGGATGACGCAAACATTAAGGGAGATTCTTTTTAAAGGATTGGTGTTAATGCTGCAATGGCACATGCATATATGGTTGGGCTTGGGAGATTTACGCTTCTTCCATGAACATGAAGCCATCTTAAATGTTATTCTTTATTACACACAACAACTAGACAATCATACAGTCTGTAGGTATGAAAAACACCCCAGCAGTAATGAAATTTCAGAAATCCAGGAGAATACACTGTAATTACAGTATGGTCTTCATTGCACATTCTCATTACAAGCCATAAACTGAAACTTGTTGAATGACTAATTATTGTAAAAGTTAAAAAAAGGCAAAAAGAAGTGAACATACCACCTTATGATGCAAAAAAATAACTTTAAAAATTTTAGATAGTTCCACTTGCCTTTGATCTGCTCTCATACAGTGATGGTCTCACTGACAGTTGTAATACTTGGGTGAGCTATCACTACAGTCTGTAAAAGGAGGGTCGGTACATTTCACTGACCCCCAGTCCATGGACTACCATGATGGACTACCGAAATGGACTACCTATATGGACTGCTAAATGGACTACCAAAAATGGACTACCCTTAATTACCTACCTTGAAAAAAAAAATTAGTAAAGTTTGGTTGTTTTCATCGATTGATCGTGATCTTCACCATCTTTTATCTTTTAAATGCTGCTGGTCAGCTGTTCTGCAGGCGTATTCATTCGTCTCGTGTGATGGCTGACATGCTGGATGGTGAGTAAAAATTTGAATTTATAATCGTTCGTTATAGATAGGGTAGGGAAAATCACAGATATTTTGGTCTTTAAGTGCCCCCAACACTGAAATATTTTTTTCCCTAAAATTAACCTTTGCACCTATTCAAAACGCATTGCACCTTTAATTTTTTATAACCAAATCGTGAGTTTTTACAGGCTGTAAAAGTTACGACATTAGCCGTCACCTGTCACACGATCAAGGTAGTAAGGAGCGTGGGTCTTTTCCCCAGTTAAAGTCACAAACTGATTTTCATCGCACTGCGTCTTTGTAAACATGCATACATAATAGTCAACTGGGGAATAGACCCACGCCCCAGCTGACTTGATCATGTACCAAATGATGCATAGTTTATCGTAAGCCCTATAAAAAAACTCTAAAGGCTGGAAATAAATGCTACATGTTTTTGGAATATGTACAAAGTATTATAAAATTATTAGCGGAAAGAATAACTATTCTTGGGGCTAGGTGCACTTTAAATAAGGTAAGGCTTTTGAGAAGCAGGCTGCACCCCCACCCAACTTTTCAGGGAGTACCCCCCTGGGCCTGGTCATGTGATCTATTTTTGAGTTGTATCTTCTTCTGTCACTTACCATTTTGAGCATCATGACAGCCAGGCAAGGAATCATCTGGAAGATTATAAATCAAATTTTTACTCCAGCTGCAGCCTGTCAGCCATCATGCACGACGAGTGAATGCGCCTGCAGAACAGCTGAACAGCAGCATTTAAAAAATAATCACGATCAATCGATGAAAACAACCAAACTTAACTAATTTTTTTTTTCAAGGTAGGTAATTAAGGGTAGTCCATTTTTGGTAGTCCATTTAGCAGTCCATATATGTAAGCCATTTCGGTAGTCCATCATGGTAGTCCATGGACTGGGGGTCAGTGAAATGTACCGACCCGTAAAAGGAGGCAAATGCCATACAATACTCAGTAGCTGTTTAGCACAACTATTGCAAAACAAAAGTACAGTGTAAGGCTCCAAGCATTTCAAATACAATCAAGCAGGATAGAGATTTATGTTTTAACACCCCAAATACTTGCCTGGACACAAGCACGGTACTTATTATGGAAAAAATAAACAGCCTTTGAAGGTCATTTGTACGTGATACATGTACAGTTGTAGTACCGGTAAATAAAGCAAGCCAACTACAGTGTAATTTAATTGACATATTACTGTATACTGTGATTGGGATAAAAATATATAGAACTATAAATTAGCTTTGTCTCTATTTCTTTTCTCATTGTAAAAAAAGTCAGGTCACTGATATGAAATCAAGCAGACTTTATTGGACGGCAGCTGTGGCCAGAATTAATTTTGTACCACACGATTTTTTTTGTCGAGTTAGGGTTAACAGAATTAATAGTTGCATTACCACAACAGTAGGCACTTCAATGAAGATGTGAACACTCAAACTAAAAGACCCATCTTCAGCCTTGATGCATTACAGGGCTGTACACGCCATGACCAATAATTCATGAATTTCGTGTGACATGAAATTCCTTAAACCTTTGAAGCCCTTGTTTTATCCCACAATTAATGGCTGCTCTGTTTTTCTCTTTGGGAAAGTTTTGTATATCTATTTGTAAATTTTGGCCCATTTTAAGTCAGAAGAGTCAAGTGTGGCAACATGATAATGGCCAATTCATACAGCATTGTTTTTTATCAAATTTAAAGTACTTACACGACATGTACTGTAACAAGAAAATGAGGTTTTATGTTGGGTGCTTTTTACCTTGAAGTTTCTACCAATTCACATAGGGCCAACTTACTGCAATTTGGAAACCGATTTGATGATGAGTAAATTGTGTATATGTCTGGATAACTGTTTTCCTCATGTTTGATGTTTTTACTTCAAGGTCAGTTTGCATAATGGACTATGTGGCTTGGCTCCACTCTTCAGTGTCAATTCAATCTGACTTGTCATTGTGTCTCTTTATGAACTGCAATTTTCATGCCCCATTGGGCATTCTACAATTGTCTAAACTGAGTGATAATTTCTTTCTTGATGAGATCTCTGTGATGAGGTCTACACTGCTGTGTTGCTTTGTTTTGCTCCTACAGCTGTATGCTTTAGTGTAGAGCTAAATGTTTCCTTCCTTTAACAACAGCACAATTTCAAAACATAAACAGATGCCAACATTGGATCAAGGGAGAAAAATAGGCCTTTAAATTGGAAAGCTAATTTCAAAAGATGTCCACACAGTTCCATATACATAATTAAATACAATCATTGTATTACTGTTGTGCTAACCCTGCTCCCGAAACAGAGTTTGGGTCTTACATTATTTTGTAAGTGTATACGTAATTAGTGGAGTCTTGTCATCTAATTTAGACACTTGGAAAGCAAAATTTATAATTGAGTTTAAGTACAAGTACATTAATTTATGATCACACCAAAAGCTCACTTTGCCACCAACTACAGGTAAATCAATGGATCTAATCAAGTGTAAGCCAGTTGAGCACCTAGTTTGCCGCAATCTTAGCTACGATTCCTTACCTGCACATGCAGTAAGCTTAACCCTTGCTTATATTAAGAACAAACACGGTAATGAATTAGCAAGATAGCATAATTTTATACAGCTGCACGTACTACTGTAGTTATGCAATGCTTTCGAGTGGTACATATATACCGTGGAAAATACCACTAGTCTCTTGTATTTTCTTCGTATAGCAAGCTATTTGAGATACATACACCCAGCCAGTACTATATGTTGGAAATATTACAGTCTACTTACCTTTGAAATCTACAGCAGACCAAGGCAACCATCACTGAACGTGGGACCAAAAACTTGAACCAACAGCACTCGATTACCGTGGAAGAAGCTTGCCAACCGGTCGCATATACGTTGTAAAACTATTAAATTCCATTATTCTATGATCTTGAGGTAAAAAGCCATTCGAAGTGGGAGAAATTCCTTCCAAACTGTCTTCCACGAGTCGAAGTTTGAGTTGAAACGGGCGCCAAAACTACAAATTGCCTACCGGGAATGAACTCGTTTGCGCATGCCCAAGTCTAACCCAACTCCCTCGAGCTCCCTCTCGGTCAGAATATAATAAAGAACAATAGTACGCAATTTCAAATCATCTACATACCTCCAGTGAAGGGCTAAGCCCAGAAAGTATGGTTTGTCTTTCAAACGACTCTTTCGCACTTTACTACCTTTTATTTTTAAACACTTTGCCTCTCGGCCAAACGGCCAATGCTTATGGCGCCAAAAAGGGAAATCAGCCCAGCCGCTCGGGAAGCCCAAACTTGGCGAGGAAATAGTTTTGAGGCCGTCCTTCTTTACCGCGCACTGCTTCCCATTTAAAAACAAGCGCTGTTGAAATCCAAGACAAAAGCCGCACACTACCCTTTTGGAGTTATAATAACTCCAACAGTAGTAACTCAGTTAACTTAACTCCGCATCATGGGGGTTATGTCCTGCTTGTGTCAATTTACAGAGATTTTAAAATGCTATACTTGTACCGATTTACAGAGATTTTAGTGGATAAAATAACCATAGAAAATCTTTGTAAATGTCAAATTTACAAACATTCTTCAGAGATTTTGTTAAGTCTGTAAATTTTTCAGTTTTCCTTCTTATTTCAGCAGTTAAATTTCATAATCATTTCATAAACATTATAAAAAGGAATACCACAAAAAGTGTATAAAATATCTATAAAAATGATTTTACAGATATTTTGTATGCCATATGTAAAAGTAGGTCAGATTTGAACTCTCATAAAAAGTCTGTAAATTTAAGATTCACAGACATTTCATTAACTCTGTAAATGGTCCAGATTTTCCAGTGAACGGGTGAGGATTTTCAGGGCTATGAGGAAGATGATTAGTGTGTAGCAGTGACAAAAAATTGCTTAGGCCGGTAAGTACGTGTAGATTGGATAGCAGGTACATTGTCAGTTAATCAATCAATCAGATATTTATTTACACTATAAAGGGCATTTAAATACAATTTATAAGTTACAGAAGTGACAATAATAAAGAATAAAATAAAATGAAGCCATTAAGAAATAAATTAATATGTGAGCGGTGCCCAAAGTAGCAAAAGCTTTCTGGTTGGACACCGCCGTAGCCAAGTAAATGGCAGCATAAGACTTTAATATTCAGTTAAGTTACACTACATACATGTACGTTCTACTTATGTTTTCAGAAAAAAAAAAAGAAAGAAATGAAAGAAAGAAACAATAAAACACAGTCAGCAAAATCAAATTAATTAACAGCAGCAACAGCAAAATCATGTTTGATTATACAAAAGATAGCATTTATACTCATTCTAAAAGTGTTGTAGGGCAGACTTTTAATTCTGAGGGGTATAGATTACCAAATTTTTGGGCTCGAGAACCTGTAAGTAATTATTATTTGGCAGGAAGGAAGATAGCCAGGTAGTGAAGTTGGTCATGATTGTGATGCAATTTCCCCACAATATTTTGGCATTCATTTCATTCAGTGGACCTTCTAAGGGCCTGATTACATGAGCCAGGCTGGTCCGGTTAGCCGGGCTGCCTCGGTGTGCCAAGAACCAGGCTAATGACGATGATGATGATGATGATGATAAACTTTATTTCAGTGTCAAAGCCTTCTAGCTGGCCATACAAGGCCTACTAATAGGGGACACTAAATTAAAATACTATCAGCACTAACTAATCAATATATAAAAATGGTTGCTAAAAGTGAAATTTACAGAAATATACATCCTTAAAAATATCAGTAAAACGTAGTCGAGTTATCATATGAAAAATACTAATTGGCCTGGCCCGGTTGTCATGTAATCACAAAGTTGACTTTTATTGCATTGAACAAACATGCCTAGATCCCGTCAAACTGACACCAGCTCGGCTAACCAGGCCAGCCTGACTCATGTAATCAGGCCCTAAAACTGATGTAGAAAGCACTCTTCACACTGTATTTGTATAATTTATGCCATGTATTCATCATAACTTGATGGGCTCACATTGATCCCCTTAAAATAATGGAAGCCAATACTATTTTGTTGTTTGTCTGTCTCCAACTTTAATACAGTAGTTATATGTACATGTAAAAGCAGCGCATGACAACATAGACAGTGTGTACATGTAGTATTCCCGCTATTCAACATCCCCCATCCCTGATGAGCTTCTTCCATGCTTTTCTAAGAGTCCTTTTCTTGAGCCACAATACAGTGTAGGGTTTCTCGTGTTGATTTGTGAACTATGTTGAATGTGTACTGCCGCATTGCCCCTTTTTATGGCCTCTTCTTGGATTTCCAAACTTTCTACACATGGGTGACTTCCTTTTTTGGCCAACAACTGTGGTCTGTTGTATCTGTTGAAGTTCTGCATCTGTTTACATGTAAATGGAAAGAACACCAGAAAGTCACCATTTAACTTGAAGAAATACACTTTTTAATGACCAGTACATGAGACATATTGTTAAATATTACTTTCCAGGGTGCAATAAAAGTGTACTGGAAGCACTGAAAGAAAGGGCCATTGCAGTATTCATTTGTTCGTTTGCAAATTAGCCCTTGCTGGCTAATTCTGAAACTTGAACAAGGCAAGGAGGGCCTAGAAAACACTAAAATAGTGGCCGTTTTGGAATAAGATCATACATGTGTGTAATTTTCGTCTCTTGCGTATGTCTGCAGCCAGTGTAAAGAACAAAACATTTCATGTGTTCATAGGTACCTTTCTACGCGATCGTGCAGAGGATAGCTTCTCTGGTCCCTTCTTCCATACAGTCGGAATAGCATGAGAACGGATTGTCCGCTTAGATCCATCAACGTGAAGGCCCCTCTCAAAACAGTTTTCTGTAAAATGTTCGGAACAGACGACAAAAATACCTCGCGGTGCGAAATTTGCCCGGTGCGTACGAACGAATCGTAGCCACTGATCCTGCACAGCTCCACTTGCAGGGCTACGATGCAAAGAGATTCCAGCACTATGCATGGTTTGATATATTGCTACAGCCTTGCACCGTACAGCGACTTGACGGCATTTTTTAGTTACCAAGAGCAAATTTCACCATGAATTTCGATATGGAAATTTTTCTTGTTGAGCCTCTGACGTCACTACCAGTAATTTGTAGCCAAGCTTCCTA
>JAEMWC010000561.1:420000-482500 GCA_016490735.1 Pachyseris speciosa | reverse complement strand
TTTGTTAGGGATTACAGAAACATGGCTGCACATGGAAGGTAGTGAATTGACTATTGGAGAGCTCTGTCCGAATGGTTATCGTCTCCTGCACACCCCGCGGTCGGCAGGGCGAGGAGGAGGCGTGGGCCTTCTTTATAAGCAAGGTATTGGCTCTAAAACTCGGTTACTTGAGCATTCTTTTACATCGTTTGAGTGCATTGATGTTACGTTTGTTGCTCGTAAGAGTTTGAGCGCAATTGTTGTTTACCTTCCCCCAGGGGGTGCGTCAGTTGGAGTTTTTCTGGAGGAATTTTCTGTTCTATTGCAAGAAGCTGTAATATGCCCGGAAGAGCTTTTGATATGCGGGGATTTTAATTTCCATACGGACAACAAGGCCGATTGGAACGCGACACGATTTGTGGAGTTACTGGATTTGTTCAATTTAAAGCAACATGTTTGTGTACCCACCCATAAACGAGGTCATATTTTGGACTTGGTCATTACAAGGAATGAGACTGAGGGTGCCTTAGGCCTAAAGAATGTCACAGTTATGGAACAGTTTATCTCGGATCATAAGGCTGTTTGCTTTAACTTGAAACCATTAAACGAGAGGAGGACTGCTGTTTCTCGTAAATTAAAGGGATTTGATTTCGATGCTTTCAATGAGATGATTGGTTCATCCGGTTTGTCAGACAGGTGTATCTCGCGAAGTATTGAGTCAGTATCAAAGGAGTATGACGAGGTGTTATGCAGGGCTTTGGACCAGCTGGCACCTAAAAGAACTCGCACAATTGTCATTCGACCTAATGCTCCTTGGTATAATGAGGAAATCGCTATTCAGGAGAGGAGAAGGCGAAGGCGAAGGCTCGAACGTAAATGGCGTTCGACTGGTTTTGAAATTGACAGGGTAAATTATTTGGAACAGTGCACTGTTGTAAATGATATGCTTTATAAGGCGAAGGAACAGTTTTATTCAGCAGTTATTCTGGAATATGTCCATGATAGTAAGTTACTTTTTCGTACAGTTGATGAATAACTGCAAAGGAGTATAGACAAAAGATATCCGTCCGCGAACAGTGACTAAGAACTCACAAATGCCTTTGCTGATTTCTTCAGTGCCAAGATTGTGCGAATTCGTGATGAGTTGCTCGTTAGAAAAGAGAAGCTGGAGGAGCGCACTATGGAGGACTTTGAGTGTACATCCTGCTTTAGCGAGTTCACAATGGTAACAGATGAAGACGTCTTAGGGTTGATTAGGGGTTCAACCATTAAGGCATGCGCACTGGGGATTGGGGAACACTCCTTATAGCTGTAGGCACGGCAGAAGTGTAAAAAATAGTTGTACATTTTAAATTTTATTTCTTTTCACTTTGGATTTTTCGTTCTCTTAATAAAGCCAAATTATATCGTATCGTATCGTAGCAACGTTTCTCTTCAGGAAGAAGGAGATTGAGTCACAACCCGAATTGTAGCTCGTGGTTTGGCTCTACTGACGGTGGTGTATTATACCCACTTGTCTAATTAAACAAGGACTGGGTTATTGCGTTTCCTACCTTACTAACTTGTTAAATTTAATAGGTATGATGTGCTTGTTCAAACAGTCGGTAGCATCCCTGCTGATCTACACACAAACATATCAACGATGGCTCTCCGAAAGCTTGGCATTCTAAATGTGTACACTATTGGATTAAGGGCGGAATTAAGCAGTCCTAGAAACAGAACTGGCCTACAGACATGCTCGGAAATTTGAATTGTGTCACTGCTATACTTAATGGTTTCAGTGACAATAGACGGAAGCCAACATAGAGCAAATGTGCCAACAAAGAGAAAGATAGCTTTAGCAACTTCCAGCTCTCGCCTGCGTGCTTGCAAACAAGCTTCTCTGGGCTGGATAAGTGGCTGTTGATCTCCTCCTGCGAAAGCTGCACGGTTGAACTTTCGAATAATCATGAACATTCGTAAATACAAACAAAGCATGATCAACAGGAGAGGACATCCAATACCAGGGAAGATAAATAAATTGTACGAGCGATTCTTTGCCTGTTCACTCCAGCAGGGTATCCTTAGAGAACTTATAACTAATGCTGTAACCCAGATGAGAAAAATGTAGATCTTCGTGGCTGCAACGCTGAAAAGTGTATCCCTTCGTAAAGGCATCTCGACGACAATATATCTTTCAATAGTTAAAACTAGAATAGTTATACACGAAGCATCAACTGATAGAATGAGCAGCATATTGACTGCAATTGAGTAAGTTTCTTTGGCTTTCACCCAGTGCTGAAGGGGCCAGATAGGTTCAACTATCATGCCTAAGATAAGGTCAGCTGCAGCCAGGTTTACCACAAGGTAGTTGGAAATGGTCCGGAGCTCTCTAAACGGGTCCTTATACACGGCTACAATTACCATAAGGTTGCCTGCGCTTGTCATTAAGGCAAGCAATATAACAACGCCCATTTCGATACTTGTAACTTCTTCGCCGGCAAGAAAAGAATGGTTTTTCTTGTAATATTCTATCATCTTCTTAATCAACTGATGACTGCGAGGCTCGCTCCAATTAATAAAATGCACTCCTGCAAGGAAAGATCAACAAATAAATCAGGATCTACTGTACGGGCAAAACAGGTTACTTAAAACATATTTTTCTGGAGACTTTAAGCCTTGGAGGGACTGCACATCGTGATGCTTCATTCAAACCGTAGAGGAAACATCGAGCGATCAGTCAGTGAACATTATTAACATCATTAGTCCGAACGACGCCTTTCTTGAATCTGCTATCTTGGATTTCTAAATTTATTCAAAAACTCAACAGGAAACTGTGACAATTGAGTAAAATAATAATAAAAACTAGCATAAAACACGTGGTAAACTTTACCACGTGTTTTATGCTAGTTTTTATTGTTATTTTAAAAGATATGATGGAACGAGGGTGAACTGAAATTTTTTAATAAAAAATAACAATATTAAAAACGAATTAAACATGCAACTAAGTACAAAAAAATTTTACTAAATGGCTTCCAAATTTTGGTACCATGCCAGCATTAGCCCACAGAACGAAGGAAAACTTGAGAAAATTGGTTCAATTTGGCAAAAAAGTTACAAAGGTTGTTAGTTTCTCGAGTGAAATTGAAAAAGGTTATGAAGCGCAGACACCTTGTGCGTACTCCCGGCAAGGCTGAATTGGGGTAATGTAATATAAACTTGAATTACGTATACTCCGAGTTGGAACGTAAACTGTCGATTCTGTTTCCTAGAAATAGCAGCTGACTATATGTCTCGTGATAGTCACGAGAAGCCTTCATGTAATACGCAGAAACTGTCTCATACAACCCTCAGTGGGATGTTTATAAATATTCGTGTCTCTCTCGCCGATAAAGACACTGATGCGAGTCAAAATATTTGAAAATCGAGGTCTAACGTTAAGAAAAATTAACTTTATTTTACTGATTTTACAGTAAAAGCAAGATTCCAACACAAAACGTTTTAACGTTTTCGTTTTTAAATACGGATATGTTTATAAAATAAGCACATGTGAAACTGCATGTTATTTGTGCACAACTGCATCGAAATGGTGCACATATTTTACAGATATTTCCGAAAAATGAAATTCTAAACTTACAAATGTTGTTGTTAAGTGTACTTTCCCCTCTACATGAACTTATGAAGGTAGTAAATCGTAGTAAAATTACCAGTATACGAAATCAGCGTTTGAA
Organism: Pachyseris speciosa; assembly: GCA_016490735.1. NCBI lineage: Eukaryota > Metazoa > Cnidaria > Anthozoa > Scleractinia > Pachyseridae > Pachyseris > Pachyseris speciosa. The sequence continues at coordinate 478,811 of JAEMWC010000561.1, read as the reverse complement.
TAATCTTCACCTATTACAACGAAATTACTCAACAAGCTTTTAGTCAGTTGAACTAAAAAAACTTACTTGATCAATATTATGGAAGCGGCAACGGCTTTGTTTTAATAAACCTCTACGCGCAGTTATAAGACCTCCGCTGCAGCTGGAATCCAACAGGGGTTCACTGAGAAGGATCGCTACTTGGTCGATGTTTGTGGCTTTTTCCCCACCTCAACCTGAACTGTTTTCTTCACTTTTAAAAGTGCGAGGAATCCATGTCTATTTGAAAAGACGTTTAAGGTAAAAAAAAGATGGGTTTTCTTGGCTTGTCGTCCTTGTCAGCAGGCTAAAGCTTGTCATTTCCTCACTGGGAGAATAATCGAAGAATGTGTGACATGTATTATATTGCGTGACGCGCAGAGAGGAAGTCGTTTTCCTTAACTGCAAGCGGAAGTCTTTTCCTTTTGACCAAAAACAAAATGTAATAAACAAATAAAGAAAGAAAAAAAGAAAGAAAGAAAGAAAGAAAGAACAAAAGAATTAATGAATAAATAAATAAACAAATGAATAAATAAAAATGTAGGAAAAAAAGTGCCTGGTGAACAGGGGGAAAACAGAGATTTTCTTTTAAAGACTATTATCGCCTCTAACCTGCATCTAACCCCAAAATATTTTTTCGCTAAAATAAATCTTTGCACTGAGAATTTATTCGTGTTTTCCAGCAAATGTTGACTTTTCATAGGCCTCAAAACGGGGCCTTATTTGGTTCACGACCGAGTCAGAAAGCCAGGGCCTTGGGTCTATTCCTGATTTGACGTCACGAACTGGTTTGCATCCCTTAAGGCTTTGCAAGTAGTTTGTGACGTCAAATGAGGAATAGACCCATGCTCCTTTTGACTCGATCATGTACCCTGAATGACACTTTTTTTTCGTAAGTTTAGAAGCCTATAAAATGTCAAGAGTATATAAAAAACGAAAGGTATTGATTGTGTACAATTAACACTCATGCTTCGCACGTGGTACATGAGAAAAACTAGGCTCGAAGGAGTAGAGGGATAGTGGGAACGCTTGCCATTTGAATGGAATTTTCGGTGGATATTTTTGGACAAACGGAACTGCAATAATTTCGCACCAAAACTAACGGAACGGATTGATTTGATCCGAAGTTTCGGATACCAGTGGGCCGGGGTCTGTTTACCAACAAAAAACAAAGAAATTATACCGTGAGGAGCCTGGCACTGATAATTATAGAAATTTCCTGGAATTCTGGCAAAAACGAGGGAAAGGTAATAACCTTTTTTCCGAAAACATTCACTGGGATGAACTGTTCTATTTGAATTCTTCCCGGAATTACTGGGTTTTCCATCTAAATGGTAAGCGCTCCCTGCTTTAATTCATTCCCACGCATCACAGCTCTCAAGAGGTTTTTTTATATATATATATTATTATAATTAATAGAACTCAGTTTAAGTCAATTCCCCGATTAATGGAGCTCAGTTTAAGTCAATCCCCCCCCCCCCGGGGGGGGCACTCCCTATAATGGCTTATACGTGGAGGCTCCGCCCGAAAGGATTTAACGAAGGGATTTAACGAGTCGAAGTATATGAAAGGGTAGGGAATTCTGTCGTTGACGTATTTAAAAGGGCCTTTCATTAAAATATTTTGAATACACATACGTTATGACTGTACTGTTTTAATTATTGAACGCTACGTGCAAATAACAAGAAGGCTTTCTGTTTTAGGTATACGAAAGGGGTACTATTTGTCAATGGAAGGTATACGAAAGGGGTACCTTTCCTGTCAAAAATGGTATATAAAAGGGTAAGGGGTCGGACCTCGGGGCGGAGCCTCCCCATATTAATTTTGTTTTCAGTACCCCCACCCCCCCGGGGTCAGTTCACGGATGTATTCTGGTTTTGTAATAAATGTTGGCAATTTTCTGTAGGTTATGTTGTTGGCTGTGCTGTATTTCGGTCCTAAATCCTAATCACTTCGTGCTAGCGGAATTGGTTGTATATTCAACTGTCAATTGTCCGCGAAATTCGCGCGGATTATCACCTGATACAAATAGCCGACGAGGTCATAGGAGGAGTTGGCTAAAATCAAGGGATATTGCGCAAGATTGAACGGGAGAAGTGATCTTTTATTCAGTACATTGATGAAAAAGTACAATTTATTGAGTTTGTTGCAGAAAAACTGAAAAAGCGGTCAATTTTTCCCCGCTGCACACGAAATCACGTAAATCACATTCACAAGATATCTGTTGAACGCGCACGAAGAATATTGAGAGCGGCCTGACCATATTTGGGCATTGTCACAATGTGATGAATAGATGAATAACAATACCTATCCACGCATCGTGTGCCGTACACTGTGTGCCAGTGGAAGTTGTAAGGTCAGAGGACGGACAACTTTTGGAGACTAAAAAAACGTTTCTGTCTTAGACCTTCATCAGTTTTACAGCGTGTGGTTTACAAGGTTCTTACAGGGCAATTTATACAACTGTAGGTGTTGGTCTTACGTGTATAACATTACATACTTTACATCGTCGATTTACAAGTTCGATGAAAGGAATGCACTAATTACAAAGAGTGGTAATATTCCGAAATGAATAACACTTACATAACATTATATATTTAGCAGGGAAATTCTATAAAGGGTAGTAATGATCCAAACGGCTTAAATATTGTAGAGGGGGAGAGAATGAGTAAAAGACTTATGCAGGACCAATAACCACCAAAATCCCCAATAAGGGCCAATGAATAACCGCCACCAACTGGAAGCACAACAAAGGCCTCAAATGAGGCATTGGAACAGTTACATGTAAACAAACAGTGTCCATTCGACAGAGCTGAATAACATTTTCCACAGCTGGCTGGAAATTTTCAGGCACAGAGGCGGCCCTTGTTAACTTCCCAAAGAATTTTGAAGTTGATGTTCTTGTTAATTCAACTAAAAATCAGTAAATGATCTTGTCAGATTAATTTAACACTATTATAGTAATTGCGTAGATCATACTCATTCAGTATAGAGTTGAGACAGAAAATATAATCTGTCAGGCCCAGCAAACGGAAGTAGAAACCCAAAATGAAAAAAATGAAAAAAAAAAAAAAAACAAAACAAAACAAAAACACACACACACACACAAATGTCAGTAGCATTTTTGTGATAACGTCTCTTTCCATTTAGGCTCACGGGCCGCTTGAAGTAAAAAACTCGACCAAGCGGCAATCCTTTCCATTAATAGCTTGTTGATAAGATGATTGCATTGTAATAACATATATAGTTAGCCAAGCCTAAAAGCGGAAATCCACATTTTTGTTTTTTACTGGCAGTTACAGCTTTAAGATGTAAATGATCAATTGTATAGTAATCTTTGGAAAACACAAACAAACATTCTTGAGTGCAAATGTCTTTCAATGCACCCGGAAAAGAATTCACCGCGGGTCAAAACAAAAACACTACAAGAAAACAAGTACGAAGCGGCGTATGTTTTTTCAAACGTTCTTGGAAAAGGTGGAGAAATCAGACAAGTAACAAACATATCTCGTACTAAAAAAATCGTAAACGTAAAGCTTGTGGGATGTGGCTGGAGTGACAAGAATACTTCACAAATTAATGTGATCAAGTAAGCTGAAGCCACGCTAAGGGCGTGTGGCCTTAGTGCCCTTAGAGTGGCTTCAGCTTACTTGATCACATTAATTTGTGAAGTATCCATATCTCGTACTAAGATAGACAAATTGCTAAGCAATGTTGACGTAAGTGTCTGTAGAGCGGAAGAGAAAAAAAAATAAATGAAATAAAAGGAAATAAGAAAAAAATATATAAAAAGAAAATAATTTTTTGTCAGTGAAAAACACAACTTGCTCATTTTTATTCATTAACTTTGCTTATTTCTTTGATGAGTTGTTGATAAAACAACAGACGGTATTTTTAACACCCAATGTCGGTTTCCAGAGGCGAGCGACGTGACTCATTGGTGGACCGAATGGTCCAGACAAGGTGGGAAAAAAAGGGATCAGAAAGCAAGCAGGATGGTAAAGAGTGAACGCGTTGTGGTCACCTCGTTTTATAGCCTTTGGATCGCCCTGCCTTCGCTCTCCTAAGCTTTCCATGGCCAAAAAATCAATATAGATTGTTACTTTGCCATCGGCACTGACAAAATGACAGAGCAGAAAGAAGAGAGTAAACCAAAGCATTAACGTAACAGTAGCGTGAAGAGGCTCATGACGGAGCGCTATGTCACTTGCTAGGTAGCCCTCGCTATCCATGATATAACTTCATAAATATGAGAAAATCGACTTTAATTGAGCGGGTCATTTCAGAATTTATTGGAAAGAAAGATAGAAGATTAGCTCTGTGCCTGTAACGGAAAACCAGTTATAACTTCTATGAAAGCTATGGACAGTTATACTGGAATCCCGCTCCACGGACACCCGCTTATAACGGGCAGTTTCATTTGTCCCGACGAAAAGCTCATATATTTTCTCTAAAATTAACCCGCTTTATACGGACACCGATTAATACGGACAACGGACACTTTTCTGTGTCCCGAGTCACAAACTCTCATATAGGCGGTCGCCGCCATGCTGGTAGCCTCCTACGCAGACGTTCTTTTGGCTCGTCACGCAATCTTTCCTCCCCAACAACGTCTGCTGAAACGAGCGGGATTTTACGTAGACCAATCAGAGCGCACTTCCTAATCCTGGAAGTGTACTTTGGACTTGGACAAGCAAGGGAGACTTTTGTCTGATTGGTTGATTCTTACCCTTGAATCCAGGCTCCTCTACACGCGCGCCAAAGAGATTTCAGTGTAAACAAACATGGCCGCCGGTGGAGAGATGTACTGGATAACTTATTCTATTAGTATATTTTGGATAAAAATATCAATGTTCATGTGTCGTCCGCTTTCCTAATCAGTAGTAAAAACTGGAAATGATTTCTTAAGGACCATAAAATGTTATTTGTACAAGTATCCGCTCTAGTGTACAAGCGGATTTTTCCTGCGTGGAGGTTCATGCGGCGTGTAAGCGTGAATATGTTGGGGGAAAAACGGTTTGAATGAGGAGCGATCTGCTCTAAAAAGCAGGAATACCGGGTTGGGAAAATTCTTTATGCCGTCAAGTTTACAAAATGACGAGGCAGTTCATACCTGTGTCAGAGGTCAGCGAAAGTTCAACGGCGGCTTTGTCAACAGAAGACCGATGTGCTTCGAGGTTAGTTCCATAAATTTAACTGAACTACGTACTTTCACGGGCTCTTTCTGTACAACATTCAGTGAGTTTTTCGGTATAATTTAGACTCAGTTTGACAGTGATGTACACAGAAAAGGTCAAAGCGGAAGTGTTATTTTTAAAATGTATTTGAAATGTTCAATAATTGAAGTTATATACGCTTACATCAAGGAGCTCATTAATCATTTATCAAATTTCATGATTAGGCTGGGTTAGTGTATTAGGTTTTCAATTGTCTACCAGTGTACCGGACAAAGCTCCTTATACTTTTTAAATAAAAGCAGAAAGCTCTTAATGTTAATTTTAAGATTCAATCACTGCAAAGACAAGCACTAATGAACTGCTACATTTGACTTATGATCAACAGATTCCCTTGTTTCTGCAACTGGGCTTTTGCTGTTTAATATTTTTAAACTATTATTTAGGCTTTGCTTGGATCATAGTTGTGCTCGGATTAAGAGTAGACTGATGTGCATGGAAAACGTTCGAGTATAGGGAAACCATCTCAAGTCAAAATAAACCAAAGTGGTTATATTTTTCGAGTAATTTTGCCCATTGGAATGACTGAAGCTTTGTCCATTGAGGAGCTCAGATTTCTTGGTAATTCCTCAGTTGATCTGTTGGGCTTTGAATTGGCTGCTGTTACAAAATAAACTCACTGTTATACTTTTCATAAATAGTGAACCCTCATGTTCATTTTCATAATAAACAGCTGCCCCTACCTGCTTGCTTTGTTTGTTCTAAGAATGGAATTATAATTAAAATTTTCTACATAAGCTATGAAACACAACTTGCCTCTGATCTTCTGGTTTATTTAGGAGAAATCTCCCAAGAAGTGAAAAGGCCCAAAGCTAACAATATCTTTTGAGTTTTATACTGCTGCAAATAATTTTGATTCATTTTGTTTTGCATGACCTCCTCCCAACATTCTGATGATAGTAAAAAGAATTTTACTAACCAATCTACAAACGCATTGCTGCTGTTTTGCATCAGTTCTGTTTTCATCGTTCACTAAAATATTTTTTAATGGTAGAGGTTTGTTTTATGCTGTTGAAGTAAGAGGCCTGATATGTAGTAGTTTTGCTTGAAAGACCAAAATGTATTCAAGTTGAGTTATAATAAAACCATCACTTGTGCAAATCAACAATAAAAGAGGGATTCATTTCAACAAATATCATGAGAGGAAAAACCCACAACTAGTGAAATTACTAGTGACACAATAATCTGTGTAAGTAACATTCACCATAGGAAACTACTATCTTCTTTAGTTTTTGAAATATTAATAAAAGTACATTACAACACCTTAATAAAAACAAATGTAAATACATCAACAATTCTTTGTAGAGATGATCAAGTCTAAATAGTGATGATTCAGTTAAAAGAGAGGCTACAAATGTATATGATTACTTTTTATTCAACAATTTTCATTCAGGTGTTAGCCAGAAGGGTGTCCATTTAGCTAATATTGTAACACATTTATTCCACCTCTGCTTCCCCTGCAAGTGAAACAAAAGAAAAGCACATTTGTATGTATTGAATAATCAAATTTGCAAAAGAATTTTAAATACACAACACAATTTAAGATTCAAAATGATGTTTCGATATGAAAATTGAGTGAGTTGATGCAACACCAAACAAAAACTTGTAAAATGTTTTGGTGTTTTTTCACTTAATTCCTAACATGTGTTGAAGGATCCAGTTGCTAAATTGCCTTCTTCTGGTTGTGTTGATGTTGAAAACAAAAACAGGCTATCATAATAACAGAAGAATTGGTGAAAATGTAGCATAATCAGCTGTCAGGTTGCAAATTCTTCTGCCATCCTATCACTTAAAATCACTACTCCTATGAATTCTCCTGATCTGAAATAATTTTACGTTCTCTACCCTCTTAATTTGCAGTCAAACTCAAAATTACCTGAGAAAAGTAAGAAAAAGGATGAGCAAACAGACGTAAAGCTGCATTAAGGGGGCTTGACCAAGGCATATTGACAAATTGACGAAAACGAATTCGAGTAGCATCCATCAAAGGCGGAACAAACTTGCTCGCGCAAGAATCATCTTTGATCGAAAATCTGGTCTATCAATGCAGTACTTAAATTTCTTTTGTTTCAGTCAAAGTATTGATATGGTATTAGAGAATCTCTCACAGGACGAAATGACGTCTTTAAGTTTAATTATAGGTTCAGTAAAGTTGACTTAAAGAACACTTTTCATTGTCTTTAAGTACGCTGTAAACTTCTTAAACATCTCTTTACTGGACCTTTCAGAAAATCTATTAAAGCAAGTAATGAACAATTTAAGAGATCTTTAAGTTGCTTTCGAAATATCAAGGAAAGAATTCTTTAAGGGTCTTTAAGTTGTGATTAAAGATGCAGTAAATTACCTTTTAATGTACCTTTAAGTGAAAACTTAAAGACTTGAAAAGAAACTGTGTGAACGTTTCCCTTTCATAGCGATTTACCGCGCAAACGCCAAATTTAGCTTGGTACTCAATAATTATTGCATTGGAAGATGTTCGCGTCATCTTACTGCTTGTGTTAAGAGGTGCGAACTTGTGTTTGTCTTGGAAACACATACAGGAGGATCGATCTTTGCTGTACAAGGGTCATCAGGTTCCTCTTCTTCTTTTTGGTGTTCCTTGTGGATTAATACATAAAATGACACACTAGCAAGCCAGCTCAAAAAACATACTTTATTGCATTATACATTACGATTATTTACGCACATTTTAAAAAGGGAGCAACACTCTCTGAGATAATTATTTGACACTTAGACTATGAGAGTTGTCTCGTATGACTGCTATAACTCCCTTAAACGCTCAACAATTTGTTAAAAATATGCAAAATGTATATGTTGAAAGTAATATATTAACTATCATAATACTATAACTGCTATTGGAGAACTTTTAGCAGAACCCGCGAAATCCTATCTCAAGAATTAAATTCAACTACATCCTACCTGTTGGCCCTAAATGTCGAGGGTGGCGAATGGTAAATGCGAGACTTTGCAAGACTAGCGTTTTTCTTTCGGCGAGCCCGCGACATTTTTGACTTCTTAAACTGCGGAACCATGTTATATGCGAGCGCGAGACAATTGAAATTCGATTATGTCAGCTAGTACAGAAGTATTTCAGTTATAAGCTCTTGTAAGAGACATTAAAACTGTCAACAGTCAATAAACGCCATTATTTTCCTGGCCGTGACGTACAATTATAATTTTGGTCGCTTCCCTTTGATCTTTTGATTGACACCCTGCCAATTGCAACTCCAGTTGTCTGGAGCTCGTCAAAAAAGCGGCCGTGTTGGAACTGAGTGGAAGCGTTCGTGTCGATTTATGAGTAAACCATGGAAGTCGTGGAGGAAACTGGGATGCCCAAAAATCCCTCTTCCCGTCGCAAGTGAAAGTATGAATCACGTAAGTACTCTGTGAATTTTTACATATTCATTAATACCCCAGTAATTAATTCGCTATTAAGTGTATCAGCAAAACTTAAATCCCTGTCTCAACCTGAATCACGTAAACAGCCACGCCACTTTGAGAAAAAAAATCGAGACTGCCAGACGCACGTAAACATACGATACTGCGAGACACGTGAAATTCGGCTAAAATTATGCGAGACCCATCGTATTGGAAGGAGCATTCGCCATTCATAATTCACATATTTTGTAAATGAAATAATACACAGAATACACAAAGGACGGTTATTGTCATTCCTTCTCACGCAACGATAGTGAAGGTACGACAGTAAACACATGTTAAGTTCTTACTTAATGCTTTGAAACTGGAGCTTTGAGATTTGCTCTTCATTTTAAAGGATATCACAATTATAAATATTGCCATGGAAGTTTTCAGCATTAAAATAATTGATAGCAAAGTGCTCCAGAAGTGAAGTACAGTAGATCTGTCATTTCTTAAATTTGAAGGAACTTTATTTTGCTGTTTATTCCTCCATGTCTTATTTTAGTGCTTGCATTTGAGTATCAGGTTTTGATTTTGCACATATGTTGTCTAAATGTCACAACAGTATTCAAGAAGAATTGTTGAAAACAAATCATTCCTGCTTCACTTTAGCTGGTTCACTTTTTTTGGAGAAGGTATACCAAATAGATTTGAATAATTTATGGCTTTCAAGGAGAAAAACCAAGCAATTAATTGCCTGTCATCTAGTAAGCTTTATGGCTTATTTTCCACAAAGGTGAACTTTGTAGAAAATAAAGTAAGTAAACTATACATAAAAGACTATACATAAAAGCAATTATTCTTACACTTAAGTGAAGGTGAGTAGTAGTCAATGTTTTAAGTACCAATGTGCTATGCAGTTTAGTGAATATCAACCACTATTCACCCTCACTTTGGGATTATTCATCTGATATCATTAGTAATTAATAATAGTTACTTAGCTAGTCTGAAGTATTTTCACTTCCCCATGCTGGGCAGTCATCAGGCTGTTGACGAGTGGACAACAACTCACAACGCAGTCTTTGGATAGAGCGGTCCCTGCTGCGCTTGCTCTGCTGGCCTGCATAAAATTTATCCAGGGCCTTCTTTCGTTTTGTGAGTTCCTGCTTTCCCATGTCAGCTCTCTGACAGAGTAAACAGGTTTGTCAGCTTCATCAACATCTGTATCCTCTGAACTCATGAAGTCCTCAGTTAGGACTTCAGCCATCTGTGCCTTTTTCCTCCTGTCCCATCCAATTTTATCCAAAGCAAGTGTCCTTCGTGTTATTTTCTGTACCAACAAATGACAAAAAAAAAAAAAAAAAAGATAGTCAAAAAGTGTTGATTTTTTTAGAGGGAGTGCCCCAGAATTGGAGGAATATTCCTAAGTAGCAGGTAAGTAAACTTGGTGCAATATTGATTTCAAAAGTACAAACTGAAGCTGTTTATGTTGAGTATGTGTTATCAAGCCAGCACTACTTGAAAGTTAAATGAAAGCTCTTGGCCCAATGCAACTGGGAATATTCCTAATCTAATGATGTCTGCCTTAAATGAAACGCATGTACATTACCATGATGATAATAACAATAATCTAACAGAAAAATGCTAGATATATTTGTAAAGCAGAGACTTCAAACTAATTGATTGTATTTTTTTACGGGTACCCACACATCTGGTAGAGATAGATGAGGAGGAGTTAGTTTTTTTTTCCCTTAGGAAATACCAGCCAAGGTTCAAATACTTTGTGGCCTCTTTATAGCAGAATTAAGGCTGATCTGGAGACAGTTTTCATTCAAGTAGTGCTTCATGATGCAATGATATGGGTAATCAAAACCTTACCTCTATTTTTCTACCCTGCCTTCGACATATCCTCTTGTGTTCCTCATAACTACCACTTTTTTTTTTGTGGTCTGTTTCATAGGTGGACAGGAAGTAGCGTCTAAATGATGCTAATTAGAAAAAAAGAAATAGAACTTATGAACAGGCCACGAAAAAAAGCCTAAAAACTAATATATTACTGGCTCACTGAATTGTAATACATTTAATTATACTTCATTTAGACAAGCTGCTCCCATCAGGTTAGTATTCCCACATCTGTGGCATGCCACATGTATCCCCCCCCTCCCCCTCCCCCACCCCCACCACTCTCTCCCACCATTTAGACTGTGGAATTGGACCAAATTAAAGAAAAATTAAGCACTCATGAATTCTAGTGTTGCACTGTAAAGGTTCATTCAACAAAATGCAATATGCTGAGTTTTAAATTGCTGTTACCTTCTATCTCAGCATTAGACCACTGGCACTTTTCAGGGCCACCAACATAGTGGAACAGCTCTTCTCTGACTTCCATAAATTTGACAGTTATTAGCTGAATCCACACTAAAATGAGTAAAAAACAAAAGTGCCTTTATTGACATCTCATGGCACAAGACAATCAATTAATGCACTGATTCCATTATGTAAACATTAAACATAATAATTTCACAAACTTCAAACTGTAGTGCCAGTAAGACAAAAATGTTGTCTCAACGCATTATATACTGCTAAAATCCATATTGCCATTACCAGGTAGTCAGAAAGGTGAGGCATCAGACACATTTACATGTATGTAAACTAATGTTTTTTAAAAGTGTTGTACTATTCTTTACCACGTACCTTTCATCAAGATAAAATCCTGGAATTCATCAGACTGTTTAAGTATCTTGTACACCTTTCGTAGTGTACGCTATGAAAAAAATACAATTATAGTTTCACTTGAGAAGATGATATGTGTATACAGTGGTGCCAGGCGTTAACAGCACATTACAAGTTAGTAGCAAATAGAATCTTAAGGAATGGTGTAGGGTGAGTGGAGCCCAAAGAAAGCATAGCTTGTAATAATGTGGACCCCACCTAGTGGTACACAAATAATAAAGGCTTAGCAGATTTTAAACAAAACAAAACAGTGACAACAAAGCATGTTACTCTTATGCTATCATGATTGGTTTTAATCAGACCCAACAATCCCATTTGATATAATTATGTTATGGGTTACGCCAGCATTATGGCACTGGTAGCAGTTTATCCACTTGGGTGAAGAACATGAAACAAAGTTTCTCAGTACATTTGCATTTCCATGTCAATGCTATACCTGCTCACTCTCTTGTAAGTGGTATACAAAAAACAATAGCTAGCAATAAAGGGAAATAGCAAAGACATCTCCATGCATGGTTTTTGTCTGACCAAGGGAATAGCATTTGACTGATGTAAAGCAAATGAATATTTTCGGTGTCTTAACAGCTTTCTTGAATTTACAAAGAAGTGAGTTCAGTGGCAGGATGGTTGCAGCTTATCATAGAGAGAGGATTGCAAATTGTACAGGATGGTGAGAACAATATCTCATCCCCTGAGTATATATATGCAAGTTATGAAACATTTTTCAACATAGCAGTTTACCATAGCAACACTTTAAACCATTACAACAAACCTCAGTTAACTTTTAAACCATTACAACAAACCTCAGTTAACTAAGAGCTTTAAACAACAATGACTCCAAAATGATCTCAGTGATCCCCATTGTTTATTGTTAGGAATTAGTTAGCATAATAAATTAAAACTTTTTGAAAATTTAAAAAAATTCTAAGACTGGATTCAGAGCCACCTTAAATTTGCAAAATGTTTGATCTTGACATGCTGATCACTTTTCAATGATAAAAAATGGGGGTCACCGAGCTTGTTTCACATTTTCACATAAAGCTAAAATTAGGGGTGTTTCTAACAGGCTATAATGTTTTGTGGAAAAATGTTCTTAAATAGCCTACCAATGATTATAATAATAATGATTGGCTATTTATTTGATATTATTATAAAGGTAACAACTTATGAAGTTTTGTAGTGATCATCCATCAAAATGCAAAGCTGGGAACTGCTAGAAACCGGTGATAGTCACCTTAATTAGCGTTCGTTTAAGGCCAACTATGGAGGTAAGCTTAATCTAATGGTTGAATTTTCTGCAAATGATATTCAATTTTTAGTCAAGCATATTTGGGTCGCAGTATTTTTCAAATTAACAGAAAAAGAAGCATATACTCACTCGACATGCTGGTGACACCTGAACTTTGTTTTTCTTTCTGCTGGCGGATAATCGACGGGCCTGAGAACTACGGTCATCCCGTCGTTCTTTTAACTTTTCCAGCTCCTCTAAGACGGTATGCATCACCCTATTATGATCCCATCCCTGGCCTTGAGTTCCTCCCTCAATTTTTGATTTTCTAAAATAACCTCTCGGTTAGATTTAACGGCCTCCTCGAGAAGAATTGCGTGCTGGTCACTGAAATCCGCCATCGTCCTTAAACTGAACACTTTGTGTTTGGCGCGCGCGCGGAATTAATTTATGATAATCAATACTATCCTATGACATCATTAGAACTGCCGCTGATACGTCGTAACTGAGCACACTGTAGACTACATCAGCGGTCTCGATAATTTTGGAGGGAAGGAAAATGCGCGAAAAATAATGTTTATTTTGGTCTTGGTTTCGGTAAGCGAGTTTTTACTCAGGTCATTTGCGTTTTTTGACATGCCAAAGAGAAGCAGAGAGAACACTAAGGAAGAGATTAAGCGAATGCGTTCGAAACGGAAGAAGAGAAAACGCAAGCAACGTCTTATGGACCGAAGAAAAGAGGTTTACAAAGGGCTTCTTGCCCATGTGGAAGAAGAAAGAGCAGGTATGGAGAAGCAGCGGAAAGTGTACGCGTGCCTCTCTCGGAAGTACTATGATCGGTTAAACTCCCTTCATAAAAGAGAACAGAACATGGTCATTAAAGGGTCAATACCGGCGCGTGTCCTAGCCAGCGTGAGGTAAGTAGTCCCCGAAACACAATAAGTTGTATCTTCAGATATATCTGGTACATCAAGATAATAACTTAAGTTATTACCTTCCGCATAGCCCCATGAATTAATTATACATATGTCGATCTCATACTAACCCTCTTCCGCAGGAACGACCGTGAACCAGATCTAGTACTTTTTCACTATCCACATCTGGGCAGTGCTGGGATATTGTTTTCTAAAGAGGGGTACGTGTGTATGGTGTGTGTGGGGTAGGGGGAGTGTCAGGGGTGAGGGGAGGGGAAAGAGGATTATATAAACTGTCATCCTCTGGAGCCTGGTATCATGTAATGATAGCCTCTTGATTTTACTACACAGTTAAATTATTTTGTTTATCATCCATCCTCCTATAATTCCTTTGATTACAGGAGCAAAGAATTTGTCTTTCAATTTGCTGTAATCCTACTGTTAACTTCTTTTTTCTTATAATACGAGGCATTTTCAATAGTTCCCTGGGGAAGGGATTAGCAATACTGGAATATTGGTAGCTTTCCTATTTGTCCAGGGCTAATGTATGGAGGGGTGGGGTGGGTGAGAGTGAAGGAGGCTTGAGGTCTAATTCATGACCCAGATATCTAACTCTAGACACTTTGACTGAAATCTCCACTTAAGCATGTTGGGCCCTCCCTTACCACAAGGTTATACCTTAGAAACACTGGAAAAACTTTGCCATTTCATTACAGGTGCTCACAAGAGACCTGTGCGAGGTACGCATAACAGAAATTGATCCTGCTCTCTTGGAAAGTCCTAAAAATACCCCTGCAGGAGTAAACAACTTTCTTGGAGCAGGTGTGTTTGGCAGCTGTAAAAAAATGTTTTACAGAGGAATGCCTGTTGCTGTGAAAAGTTTTTACTCTGCATCAACAGAAGATGTGAAAAGGGAAGCCCAGATAATGATGACTCTGCAGCACCAAAACATTCCATGCCTATTGGGAATTTCAACATCATCATCTCCTAAACTATTAGTACTCAATTATTATGCTGTCAATGATAAACCATTTACAATGCACACTGCTCTTCACAGTAATTCACTTCACCTCTGTCACTCAGAGTGGTGTAGCATTGCTTTGCAGCTGGCCCAAGCCATTTCATATGTGCACAGCAAAGGATTTATTCATCAAGACATTAAATCAGATAATGTACTTGTTTCTTATTGGAATAATGAATATCATGCAATCCTAATTGACTTTGGCAAGTGTATCAGGTCAGTGTCTGGTTCTGTAAAGCACTTAACATTTGAGGAGCAACAAGAGTACCGTGAGAAGCATGGTCATGTAGCTCCAGAAATAATAGCTGGGCAAAGCCCACCAACTGTTGCAAGTGATATTTTCTCTTTTGGGAGATTAGTTGGTTTTATTGCCAGAAAGCTCAGTAATGGTGCCCTTAAGATTTGTGGGTGAAAAATGCACTCACTCTGATCCTAAATCAAGACCAACGTTTTGTGTTGCAATTCAGCAACTTATTGTTATTAAGGACATGTTACAGCTACAAATAGCCCATGGGAGTACTGAGTTGCTTTCCTGATGGCACATCAGTTGTTAGCAAGTGGCGAGATGGCACATCTTGTCAGTCAGTACTTTTGTGGTGCTACTGGGTTGTGAATCCTAGAGCAAATGATTAGCATTTAGAGAAAAACAGTGCTATCTTTGAGATATTTAGTGGCCTTTTTGAGATACATGTACCAAAGATATCAATGGTGTCTAATGAAATAGTTTATTAGTTTAAGGAAGCTGATTGGACAGCTAAAAAAATATACAAATAGCTCTATGGAAGTCACTGAATACAGAGGTTTACATGTTGTTTTATTATTTTTTATAGGCAAAAATGTCTCATTTATGATCTGTCATAGGGTAAGAATAATGGAGATGAGTTGTGTTTTAGAAAAAAATGCAAAAACCTTTAACCCCAAAGCTAATCCTTGCAACATGATTTTGCAGCTGGCATGAAGCTGCTTGAGAAACACGCATGCTGTTGTGATTAATTTGTTTCTTGATAAAAGTTACTGCGGAACCCCGCTCTACAGACACCCATCTAATACGGACACCCACTTATAAAGGACAGTTTTTTAGTCCCAACAACTAAAAAGGGTCGTATATTTTCTCTCAAAGTACCTGGCAGTTTAATATGGACACCCAGTTAATGTGGACACTTTGGCATGGTTCCACTGTACATTCTGCTAAAAATGAAACTACATTTGACCAGATTATAAGAATGGCCCATGAGAGTACTGAGTTGCTTTCCTGATGGCACATCAGTTGTTAGCAAGTGGTGAGATGGCACATCTCATCAGTCAGTACTTCTGCATGTAGTGCTACTCAGTCAAAAAAATATTACAATTACAATCCAATGCAATTGGTGAGTAGTGTTCATCTGACTAAAATATAATCTTTTTTATTGTATTAGTTGTCTCCTGTGGTCATCAGGCCAAGCAATAATCCAATGATCATTATGACATCCAAATCAATTTTGCTATGTCAGGAAAGCTGATTGGGATTGTACTGTACGAAATTAAAGATGACAAAGCAAAAAAAAAAAAAGAAGACATATGGTGCTTGGGATTTAAGGAGTGCTATGGAACCTTGGCAGTTAAGCTCTTGAAAATGTAGTATGATAGCTTGATCTGGTTGAATATAGAAAACATAATAAAGGGATTATTTTAGTAGGCGGATGCCTGCCACTTGTGTTTGTTCAACACATGCAACTGGTTTAATAATAATAATAATAATAATAATAATACAGGTTGGTCATGAACACTGTTCACAAGGAGTAATTAGATGAATTAAATTTGTGAGTGAATGCTATCCACCGCTACAGTTATCAATTTTTTCTCTCCATCTACTTCCATTTCTGCTGCAGCGTATCTACCATAAATCCTTTGTACGGGCAGAAAACGTGAAGGCCCATTAGGTACATGGTCATTTAGCTTCCAGGTTTTAGTGGGGTTACCGAAGCGGTCAGGGTTTTCATCAGCCTTGTGCCACAAAACGCGGGCAAATACATGCTGAACGAACATGCCATTCAACTTGATGGAATGCGAAAAATAGCATAGAACACAACCTGCCCAAAAGGCTAGGCCAGTGAGATTTAAATCCCCTTCTTTCGCAGTCCAAGATGCATAAATTCGCGAAGAACGAAGAGAGCGGCACTCCATCTTTGAACTAAAACGCTGGGAGCCAATCATCACCGTAGAGTAGACCTTGATGGTATCTGACATATCCATCTTGGTAATTGGCTGGTCTGGGTACAAACTTTTGTACACAATAAATAACGCGTCAAGGTCAACACTCTCCATAACCTGTAGCCTATACACTGATGGCAAAGTGACGTCCGTGAGGACAGACCAGTCGATCCCTGTAACAGGAGTGACAGTAGACAGTTTGCGCGTGCCGTTTGCGCTTGACGCTGAAGAGTCCACGACAAACTCCTCACTTGCAAACGGATTACGAATTAAATCTTAAACTTATCCTGATAGTCAACTGGTAGCTGGACACTATTAAGATACCGTGACAGGCTCAACTTTCTCATTAGCTGTAATTCAAGCGACCTCTTGTTTGTAAAAACACTTCCCATGATGCCGTTATACCTTTCAAAACTGAAGCACCAAAAGCTACGCACTGGCCCATGATCAATGATGACGTCTTTCAAGTGGCAATGCAGGTGCATATTGGGGGTGATGGCCTTTTTACCATATAATTTTTCGAATTCCTTGCAAAATTTAAGTAAGAGCAAGTCAGCTCTTTGCACATCCAAACTTGTTAGGGTTGTCTGGCACAAATATTTGCAGGCCAGTACAAATGTTTGCCAGCACTGAATGTGTTTATCTGAAATCACACCTTTCAGAGCAAACATAGAATATATTAAAGTCCAATTTTTCCACTGTTCTGCCGTGTAAGATCCATAGTTGGATGAAATTTTTTTGGGAAGGCGGCCGAGGTCGGACGGGACGTCCATTTGCTCGATTCTCTCCTCGAGTAGTTTCATTCCTTTTTTTCCAATTACACCTTGCTTATCCCAAAGTTTGAAAACATATTTTGCGGTCCCTAAAAAGAGATTGTGCATAGGGTCTACGGTGCAAAATCTTATAATGTCAAAATACTCTAGGTCTAGCAAGACGCTCCAGTAATTTATACCATATTCTTTGCTTAGTTTATTCTTCTGAGTTAAAGTCTTACTCTTTTCAATTTTTTTGGCATTTGACTTGTGGTCCTCGTTTGAACGTTCCTGCCAGGTTTCCCTGTCAAAGCCAGAGTAATCCTTTTTCTCGCCAAATCCACCAGGGAAATATTTTAAGCACCGCGAGCAGCCGCGATATGCACTGTGACCTTTAAAACCGCACAATTTGCGAGCAGCTGGAATATCAGCTGATACACACAACAGCGCAGCTCGAAAGGTTAGTGAAATAGAACTTAAGCATGACTTCAAACGGACACCTTTCCACAAGGCTTTCATTTCGTCCACAGCTGGCTTTAAAAATTCATTCAACGATTTTGGTTCCTTATCCATAGAAGGAACAATTCCTACAACAATAACATTTTCCCACTTGAAACGCAGGTGTCTTGGCAAGTTTAAAAGGACGAGGTAAAGGACCCCCACAGAATAGTCTTTACGGTGTTTTATGGGCTGAAAAAAGTCAAAGTTCAACATTAACCCATAATTTCTAGGAGCACTCAAAAATTCCTTTCCGTTATAACTTTGGAAGTCTTTCCAAATCTGGCCATTGTAAACGTCTGACAATGTCTCCTCATTTTGCTGCTGATTCCGCCACTCCTCACAACTACTCGGGATCCCGTCTTGTTGGAGAAGCCTTTCCATTTCATCTATGATACCGTTATAACAGTAGTAATGGATAGGGTAGAATTGTTCTTTGCCATCGTTTAACTGGACTCGCCTCACTAACTGTGCATTACAAGGTCGCTTTTTCCCTCTTAACGTGACCAAGTTGGAGCATCTCTTTGCCACTGTCCTATTATTTTCTAGTCTCAGGCATGAATCGTAGTGATACAGCTTTGTACATTTTGGGCAGACAACATATTTTGTAAATGAATCTCTATCAAGGTTTATAAACTGGCGAAGGAGGTATATAGATGAAGGCAAAAGTGTAATCACTTCAGCTAGAAATTCGTTTTTTACTGACATTCCCAGGACTTCAAGAAATTTAAACACAAACTGCAGCAACCACACCATACCGTTGTCACTTATTTTACAGGATGCTTGCCATAACAAAAGAAAATAAACAAACCAAAACAGCATTGCATTCACTTGCTGAAGTTTACTTTTTCTTTGCTCAGGTTGTGGTAAAGGTGTCGCAACGGGAACATCCTTGGTAAATTCCTGCATATGAACAGTATCCCACTGCTCGGCTTCATCACTGTCACTATCATCGCTAGCATCAAACTCATTACTTTCGTCATCTGCGTCTGAGTCACTTAACTCACTGACAGACACGTCTGAAGGACCGTCCTCATCGTTAATCTGCGCAAACAAGATTGAAGATGATATCTTGCTATGTCGAAAGAGTACAATTTTGTCTACATTAGTTTAATATGGCAAAATATGAAACCCTAGACTGTTTATGATTTCATTACAAATCGTGACTTTCGTATCGATTGACCTTCATTTCGTGACAAATCGATGTTATTTTGAAACTTTGCTCTGCCTCTGTATCAGTGCTGGAGCTCAATTTAAGACATCCGAAAAGAGCGTCACGTCATGCCTTAACCTATTTACTATATTTGTTGAAGGATTTGCGACTTTTGATCCCCAGCAATAACAATTTACCTTGTCATTTTCCACACTTGGGAAATCCTCTTCAGATAAGGATTGCTCAAGTCTGCCCTCAGTTGAGCAGGTGGCCTTATCGAATTCGTCTAAATAAAGAATTTAAATCACCTAATTAGTAGAGTTACAGTTCGACTCGTTCATTCTTGAAAAATCATTTAACAATTTCAAAACTGACCATTTACACTGGACGTTGCTGTTGTAGTGGCTTGTGTATTCGGAGTCGTATCGGCACTCTCACTGTCTGAACTGCTATCTGAAGTCGGCTCTCGTTTTCTTTTAAGAGACTGGTGTCGGCGAAATGTGGACCTTGATACGTTCTCATTGCAATGAGAACAGTAAATGTAATCACTGCGGGTGATGTGCTCCATCGCGATAAATGTTTGCTGTACCGTTATACCTTGATTGGTGATAGCCGAACCTGTTGAACTAACACTATTTTTGATGGGGTACTTATATGTTACAAGATGCTAACTACGTGGATTCCAAAGTACGCATTAACGTACAAACGCATTTTCGTAATCGGGTGCGACATCAGGGGAAAGGAATTGCGTAACTATGGCCTGAATCATGCTTGATTTCGAGAACTTATGATCATCTGACATCATAAACTACGTAGTAGAAGGTCTTGCACGTATGCTTGCGGGTAAAAATACCCAGCTGGGTAATATGTCAAAAATCTAACATGCTTGTGATGAAAGTCGCAGTGGTTCGTTTTTTAGGGATCGCGGGTTCGAGATCGCGACTGTATATGCATTTTTGCTCGCGGCTAGTTGAAGGAAACAGTAACAGCCCCCGAGTCAATTAGTGCACAGTAGACATTAATGGTGTATAAAATCCTTACAAGGCACGTCCTCCCTGTATTTTCTCCATTGCAACGAATCACCGACCTTTTAGTTGATAAATAGTTTTACACCGCTAACTGTGCAAGGTCCAGTGTACAGGCTAGAGATCCGGAGTTATTAATACCACTGACACAGGCGCCATTGCTGGGTCAGATCTACATAGTCGGGTCAGATCTAAATAGTCACTTTAGCCGGAAGGATTTAACTCAGTTACCGGTATACGATCTTAGTGTCGTCCTATAAATAATGTTATTCCTCATATGACACGTATAATGGTACGTCATTTGGAGGATTTGCGCGGCACTAACTATTTTCGGTAAACGCTGTTATATCTTTAAGGTACTTTAAGTGATAAATTAAAGTTCGCTTAAGGTTTCAACGACCTTTAAGTCACCTTTCCGGGACAACTTAAAGGTACGTTCCTCTAACGTGATGAAAATCAAATTAAAGAGAACTTAAAGGCCTATAAATGGCCCTTAAAGAATCACGTTCCCTTTAAGACATTTAATAGCTTTTAAGTGTAAACTTAAATGTTCTTGATATCTTTAAGTTACCTATAATTTATCCTTAAAGATTAGTAAATCTGTCATTTCGTCCTGTGTCTCCTCCTGGCCGATCCCCGTATCACGAATTAGTTACTCGGGAATACACAAAAATGTAGTCGCAATCAAATCTCGAAGCACAATTTAATTTCACTTGCGAACGACTGTCCTGACAACAAACGCCAAAATACGTTAACGGAATGGTCTACAAAGTTAAGATTTAAGACAAAATAAATTTGGAGTAAGTACAACTTGGTGATAACTCAATATTGATAGTAGATTATAATTTGCGAAATCTAGGCAGGGTAAGAGCGTGAGCCTAAATATCCAATATTTTGAAAATGAAATTCGATCAACGAAGCTTTGTCTGGCCAGGGTGAATAGGGGGTGCACCACGAAATTACACCAGATTTGGCTAACAGGTAGTACACTAACAGAAGTATCCCCTGTTAATGGGAATTCCCATATCACGAAGGGAAACAAAAGTCTCGGGGGTATGATGACAAACTTTTAATTGAGGTAATACAAAAACTAAATTTACTAATCAAACCATTCAACTTGCCTGACAACAAAGATCAGGGATAAGAAACGACAGCTGTACCCATCAAATGGAAGGATTAGTTAATTGCAGTGTTGTATTCGACTTTCATGAAGAAATGATGTAAACGAAAACGGTAAGATTATCTTGTTGAACAACATCATGGAATTGAAAATGATAGCAACACGATTTCTTCCTTGGCAGAAAACGAAGCAAATAAAAACCTAAAAAAAACAAACTCAAGGAACTAAAGATGGGTTGTACTTACCACAAAAGTCCCACTTGTTTAGCTTGACATTAACTACGATCTGAAGCAGACTCTTGGACGGCAGAAAAATGCATCGACACTGGGATCGTCAAATACTCGTTGCAGACAAATCGCCATCTTGACCGTCGACACCTCCACACGAACAGACCTTTACCGACCGCAAAACTACGACAATTGATGTCACACCCAAATTTTTTTCTTCACCGTAAATTGCTTTGCGTGGTAATATGTTTGATTTGGCTTGCTGACGACCTGTTCAAGAATGCCTTACCGTTAAAGTTTTGGTTGTCAAATTCAACAGCACACAAAACCGCGTGATCGTCGAAAACTGAAAAAACAAAAAAAAATTTACGCGCCTGCGCAGTCAAAAGTCTCCCTTGTTACTTGGACATGTTCTCCCGCGAGAGATCTCAAAACAACACGGTGGATACCGACGTCGCGTTTCAATGACTATGATTGTCGATCAGAGAGAGGCTATGGTGTATTTTGTAGATGGAAAGATTTATGTCTTCGTAAATTTAACGACCGGGTTCGGAAAATCACTAATTTTTCAGGCTTCGACGTGACACTCAACATTATGTGCCATAGTTTACACAGTAGTTTCATAGTCTGACAGCAAGCGTTAGTTGACAGTTTCACTGGGATAGTGAATAGATATTTTCACTTAACAACTTTCGTAGGGCTGATAATATGTTCCCGATTTTCAGAGCAAGGCACTTTGAATCGGAGTAGATTTCAAATTAGCACCAAAATAGGTGAAGGTACGATAAACAAACTGGCTTCTTGCAAAGAAATGAAAATGGTAGGGAAGGTGACAGATTTAGTGATTTTGCTTCGGTACGTTTGGAACGAGGTTGGTACGTTTGTTGAAGGTGCGATCAGCGCAAAAAAAATAAATAAATAAATAAAATAAACATCCACCTCCGTTTTAGTTAAATCTCACCGTAATCGTAATCGTTCTTATTACAGCTTTCTTAAATTCCTACCTAATCTCCTCTTGAACTGCTCGCAGGTCTGCTTTAATTTTTTTGAAGCGAAGTAACCGCTTATAACATTGGAAGACGAATGCGTCGCTCAAGAAAAGCACACTTTTAAAATCGATTTCCAAGGCATTTCTGATCTGCCCGGTATGTCCACAGAACTCTTGCCGAACACTGGTGTGCTCGCGGTAGGGATTATAATGGAACTACAGAGGAAAAATTATTTCCAATATATGTTTTTTGGAGAATAAAAGTTATGATTTGGAAGGGAATTCGGGGAGAAACATAAATCGCTCCAAGGGAGCATTTTAAACGCAGCTTTTGATTGACATCGCACAAAAACCTAGCTCCGATTGGCTCTGTAGTAATTTTCACGTGGACTCCGGCTGATCTTTGCTAACAATGGGAAAGGAATGTGCCACTCGAAAGATTGCGTGACGAGCCTAAAGAACGTTTGCGTAGGAGGCTACCATGCTGGTGGACGTAAACAATACATCTCTCATTAGCTCCTTTTGTTCGTCCACCAGCATTTGTTCGTTTCACCATTGTTATCTGTGTCTCTAGAGATTGACTGCAAACCACCTAAGTCAACTCCGCTTTACGGACACTGGTTATCTGCACGCTGTCTATGTTCATCGTCACACGTCATAGCCACTGTACCCTGTTCAAGTAATGACAGATTTTTACGGAAACCATAAAACCATAGTGACAAAAGGGCGTGACATATTTGATTTTGAACAGTCTGTCTTTCTTCCGGTGTTTGACTCTAATGTACTACGTATAGTCTTTTAATGAAATTTTCTACCTGGAGGACGTGACTGAAAAATCTAACAGAAACGGCGAATAACTTTTCAAAGGTTCTGTCTAATATTCAGTCCACTTGGCTGAGTCGCAAACTAAATGTGTCAGAACAAATTCTGAAAGTCACGAACTTTTTCAAATGAATCCATTGTCGTGCCTGTTTCAATAGCAGTAAAATACAATAATAGATTTTACTCTGAGACTATGATAAGTGAGCGTGTGGTTTCTTTAGGGTGAACTTGTTACTGTTACAGTTAAGAAATTAAACAAGGTTTTCTCGTAAAACTGTCTGCTTTGGTCTTTAAAACGATAAAACATGTGTATCTGACGTTTTCTCTGAGAGCCGGTGCTTAATACGGACACTATAAAAAC
Organism: Pachyseris speciosa; assembly: GCA_016490735.1. Lineage (NCBI taxonomy): Eukaryota > Metazoa > Cnidaria > Anthozoa > Scleractinia > Pachyseridae > Pachyseris > Pachyseris speciosa. The sequence goes on along the minus strand of JAEMWC010000561.1, from coordinate 455,167 downwards.
GGAAATAAAATAATAATAATAATAATAATGATGATGATGATGATGATGATGATGATGATGATGATAATAATAATAATACGGACACTATGGCATGTCCCCTTGGTGCCCGTATTAACCGGGTTCCACGTATCTCAAGACTTTGATTTATTGTTCTTGGAGATGGAGACATGTACAAATTGACGGTTGTTGTTGTTGTTGTTTTTTTGGTAAATTTCAAAAAAAAAAAAAAAAAAAAGGCTTGGGCGGACTGCAGATTAAAGGGTGGTTCAATTCGGGGTGATTCTGTCATAAATAAACATTTTGGAAATTTTTGAAAATGTGCTAAAAATTAGTTTTAAATGCCAGACGTTTCGAGGCTGCTGCCTATTCCTCAGTGGCGAATGCGTAATTATAACGTCTAAACTTGCAGTTACCACAAAACCCTGGTGAAAAAAATTAAAATAAGGTAAAGCAATGAAAGGAATAGAGCATGAAGCTCACAGCAGCAAAGTTAGCTTTAGTTAAAATAACATACCGATGTCTACATACCTGATGCATCGGCGCTACGATAAGCTTTGGTGTGGTTATTGTGTGGATTATATGACGCGCCAAAACGGACAAAAATACTTCTTTGATATATATAAGACTTCTCCCAAATATATAATACTTGTTTCATATAGATAAAACTCGATGTAGAAATATCCAACTTGTTTCCAAATAAACAAAACGTCTTGTAAATATATAAAACTTCCTTTGAATATGTATACAACTTGAGGCACAAATACAAAACTTGTTTCAAATATTTGACTTGGTTCACACAAATAGGACTTGCGCCGCATATATAAAACTTCTTATCGATTAGATTATTGCAAATCGATACCACAGTTAGTATCCAGGCCTCTGGAAAACGGGTTTACCTAAAACAGGGAATCCGGAATCCTGAATCCGGAATCTAGAAACTGGAATTAATAATTACTAAGAGGGTTAAAAGAACCGAACAAGACGATAGATGTCTTACACAAGGAGGTAGGTGACAGGACTGAAGTCTTAGTCTGAGACTTGGTTTGTTCTTTCCAGCTGAGTCGCTGTGGAGTGATATAGGGATAACTATTAAGAAAGACCGTATGCAGGATCATTAAATGGAGCTTAACGAGCTGACCCGCGAGATTTAACACTAGCCTACATGTTTAACCTTAAGAAACAAACAGGCCCATGCAGTGCGACCCTCGCTGCAAAAACGTAGTGAGAAGCATTGCTATTGGGAATAAAATCTTTCTTGGAGCAGATTAACCACGTTTATCGCCTATTGTAAAAGTAGGCTTGGCGGAGTCCTCAGTTGTTGTAGATATCCTTAACCGATCAGAAGTGGAGAGCAGCGGATTTCACGTGCTCGAGGTTCCTATATAAAAGTTTCAAGGTATATTGGGCACCATACTGACTTAGGTTTCAGAAAAGGAGCGACTCTTGGAAAGCCCCTCGAAAAAAAGAGCACGGACAGAAGACGGTATGAGAGTGAATCTTTCTAAAAAATGTTGTAAGCAAACGAAAGCGCTAAAACAATCCTCACCCAGCCCCCATAGCTATCATTTCCAGGTGGAGCATTTATAAACGTCTTTTTTTTTTTTTTTTTTTTTGGAATAAATATTTTTTGTCTTCTTTTTTTCACCAATTAATCTCTCGGATTATATTTATTTCGTGTTAGTTCCTTTTTTTCTGTATATTTAAAGTTTTTTTTTAAAGTGATCTTTCTTCGTCTTTTGGAGATGTTCCGGAATGTACCGGGATGTTCCGGAATGTCCCATGTTCCTCGTTTTATCGACGGCCACTCGACAACCTGAAATGTACGCGCCGATACAGTTCCCAAACATTCCAGCATGGAGCAACAGACAATGACCAATCAGGCGTAAGCGTTCCCACGCGCAATTAAGTCAAGATATGCAAAGTGATTTTTCTCTGTTTTTTGGTCTTGTTTTATAAAGATCTAGCTGAAATCAATAACAAAACACTGAAAACGGAAAAAAAGTTGCTCGAAATCAAAAAAGGTTGATCGAAAATCGAAAGTTGTTCAAAAAGTTGCCGTCAGCTTGTGGACAGGCCTTACACTATTCATCGACAAAAAGAATAAGAAAAGGTGCTTTTAATTAAAATGATTTGAATTTAAAATGTTCAAAATGCACAAAACATTGATTAGTATCGTTGTGGTGTGATTGAAAGCTGTGTGCTCTAAAGGAATTAAAAGCAAAACTAAAGTATTAAAATGCTGCCCTAGAATTAACTTCATGAGCTTGATTGCTGCAAAACTCAGGCTGAGTCATCATATAATTTGTTGATCATATTTTTGCCTAAGCGACTTCAACCTTTGTCAAAATTTTCCACCAAACTTTTTTTTTCCGGATTCCGAATTCCGGATTCCGGATTCCGCATTCACTATTTTAGGTAAACCCGTTTTCCAGAGGCCTGGATACTAACTTTGGTATCGATTTGCAATAATCTAATCGATAAGAAGTTTTATATATGCGGCGCAAGTCCTATTTGTGTGAACCAAGTCAAATATTTGAAACAAGTTTTGTATTTGTGCCTCAAGTTGTATACATATTCAAAGGAAGTTTTATATATTTACAAGATGTTTTGTTTATTTGGAAACAAGTTGGATATTTCTTCATCGAGTTTTATCTATATGAAACAAGTATTATATATTTGGGAGAAGTCTTATATATATATCAAAGAAGTATTGTGTTTATTTGGAAACAAGTTGGATATTTCTAGATCGAGTTATATCTATATGAAACAAGTATTACATATTTAGGAGAAATATATATCAAGGAGTATTTTTGTCCGTTTTGGCGCGTCATAGATTACTTTGTGAATGATATATGAAATGAATCATATATGAACTGCGGAAATAAAATCAAATGAAGAATGATCCTCGCAGTTGTAAATGCAATTTATGCAATTGCGAAAAGAAGCCTGAAAAAAAGAAATTCAGGACTTCAACGTTGAAGTCCTGAATTTTTTTTTTTTCAGGCTTCTTTTCGCAATTGCATAAATTGCATTCACAACTGCGAGGATCATTCTTCATTTGATAGATTACTTTCTTATTTCTTCAGCTCTTAATGAAGCACAAAGTTGCATAGAAACGTAAAGCAAGCCCGTTCAGCCTGAACTCAATTTCTTATGTCAAATCAACTGAATTCAACGTGGATTTGTAAATATAAATTCGAATGTACATCGATAAATTTCGATCGTTTTAGCATATTCTTTCGTTTTGGCGCAAGAGTTCACTTTTTACTGTTATTTAATCAGTTTTATTTTCCCCTGAGAAAGCTGGAAATGGCATTCCGAGGACTAACATTTCATAATTTCCTGGGAAAGCATGCCCCCGACACCCACCTAGAAACTCCCCCCTTCAGCGGTCGTATAATCGAACCCCCTCCAAATAAATCCAGAAATAGCATCAATTTAATTTTTTAATGCGAGGCTTCCTGAATACCACATAACTCGACTCGGATCAGTTTCTTAATGCTGAGACTGAGACATGAATAATGCATGAACGCGTGCAGACACCCACCTCATTGAGCCTTATACACCTAATGCAAATATGGCGGATCACAAGGTCGGCGCCTGGAACGAGTCGCATGAAAGCGAGGCTAGTAAGGCTTCGATGTTTTGTTTTGGCATTTCCAGAAAGTCTTGCTTCGTCGTCGATTTGGTTCGTTTTGTTTCGCCCTCCCTATGTCTTTTCGTGTTCCTGAATGCCACCAGAAGGGAGTGAAATCTTCCACAGCAGAAAAAAGTTTTTTTTTTAGTTTCCGCGTTCGCCTCTGTGGGGAAAACAGACGAAGGAAAGGAGTTCACGATCACCGAAGGAACTGTACGTTCAAGTTCAGCCTGGAAGATCTTAGAAAATGTGTAAGCGATCGCATTTACCTTACCCTGGCTCCAGAGGCCCGTTGAAAGAAAAATAAATATCCCTGAAAAGCCAAAATAGAACGCGAGAGACGGGCCTCTGGTCGCACGAACCGAGAAACTCATTTCCTTGGGACCGAATTTGTCCCAGTCTGCTGATTGGTTCTTCAAATAAACAACAACTCTGATCGGCTTAGGAAAAGCGTGGCTTCCCAGCCGACAAACCGGTTTGGACAAAATATGTCCGTAAAATTATGGCGGCTGCCCTCAACGATCGTGGATTCTTTTCTGCGCGTTTCGAACTGCTGTTCATTGGAGTCCAAATTTCCAGTGCAAAAAGAAGTTTTGTTGGCGTTCCTAAGCCGGAAGGTTGCCTTGGCTGTTTTACCGACGAGTTGTGATAAATCCTTTATCTTTGAAATTGTTCCAGCAATTTGCGCCTGTCTACATGATCTAGATGTCCTTTTGGTGATCTTTCCACTCTCTACCTGCCCTTATTGACTCACACATTCAAGAGCTTGCCGATCGCGGTATTGTATCCTGCTCTCTTGGTTATATTATAGCGTTTTGGTTGACGACGTACACGTGTTAAAGCATAATATAATATTTTCAAGTTCAGAGCTTATTATTCAGGAGGAAAGGTGGCGAAAATTCCTACAAAGCAAGGGTGTGCTTGATTTCTGAAAATTTTCAAGGCTCCATTCAAGTTTCCTCACTTTTTCCAACTCTTGTCTACAATTCGTGCAGAACCGAGAAGAGGCATCATCTTGTTTACAAAGTTACAAACAGGAAATCCCAAAACATCGGATAATCGCGCCACAACGGTCTGACACGTTTAGCTTCTTCGCATTTTCGCCATGGAATGAATTTAATTTCCCGTAGCCATAAACTATCTAACTCGTGTTACAAACCCTGCAAAAGTCGTCGACGAATGAGCGGACAATTTTAACCGGCGTAACAACCTTCGTCAACATTTTCCAGCATACCGATACGTTTTCACGGTTCGCTACAACACGCGCCGATTGTTCACAACGATCTGATCTCAGAAATGTCAAAAATGATAACAGCTAGACACCATGTATCCCCGCCGATGAAAACCGGTTTGGTTGGATATCTGATACACGAAAATACACGGAAATGAGGTTCAGCATTCGTGCGACCAGAGGTTATTTTTTTCCTCTCGGCGCTTCGCGCCTCGTTGACGCGGCTTCGTCGCGCAAATTCCCTCCTTCAAAAGAAAAAAATTACCTCTGGCACCCAGGGTACATTTACCTCCGAGTTGTTGTCATTTGGCTCAATGCTTTGACTGGTTTCAACGACGGGGCAGTTGAAGTTGATTCGCTTGGTTATTACACCGCAGTATTTGTTCGTGCGATTCCGAGCGAGTGCATGCGGACGTATACAAAAACGTCTTCTATTGGGACAGAGGATGTCTTTCGAGAGGAGCTTTTCTTTACCTTGGGGAAGGTACTGGCCATGCAAATCGTGTTGGAACAGCACCAGACTCCACCTAAGAGAAAAAAGTTAATCGTAGAAAGTCGATTATTACTCGGGATACTGTAAGTATATCGAGTTATAAATCATGTCATTAGATTTCGGTCTTATTTTCTTCTCGCTACTCGGGATACTGCAAGACTTTAATCTAGTAGAGTTTGTCCGCGTGAAAAGGTTTACGGAAGTTTAAGAAAAGGTTGGAAGCCTCGCTCGTGCTGTGAGTATGGACTCGAATTAGAGCGTTGTGACAGTTCTATATTTAGAAAAATCGCAAATTTGCATAAAGTTGGCTTTTGTGTGTGTAATCTGATCCAAAAGATATCACAACTCGATCGCTGTGGTAGTTCTATATTTAGAGACAAGTTTACGAATTCTTGGTTTTCACGTGACGTCAGGAAAAAACTAAAATTAAACATTTAGATTTTTTACCTTCATCAGGTAAATGACATTTAAAAAATATATCTGCTGGCCAGTTTTAAGCCCAGTAACACGCTTTGTTTTGAAAATAGAGCAGTTTGGATTTCGAATTTGTTTTTAATGCATGACATCTGGATTGCTTCTATCACGTACACGGAAACGATGCCATGTGTTTTCGAGTTCTGAATAACCAATATGTTAAGAGAAGTGTCTATGCCAATGTTCCAGCTTGGCAGTGAGATAGAAAAAATGTTTTGAGAGAGCCAAAGTAAAGTCCAGATGTTGCCACTTAATTTAGAGGTAAGAACGACAGCTTACAACGAATATGGATGGCAACGCTCCAAACAATTTTTTTACGCGCTGTGTTCGTACGTGAACAAAAAGACCTTGTGCGAACCCAAAAACAAACCATTAACCGGATAGTTTTCGAGAATCAAAAAATCGTGCGCCTGAAAAAAATTCAGGACTTCAACTTCAATTTTTTTTTTCAGGCTTCCTTTCGCAATTGCATAAATTGCGTTCACAGCTGTGCATATATCATTCACAATCATTTTTTTCAAGGGAACATATGAACCCACAATTGACCTGCTTCCAACGTTAGTGGCTTCATAGCTCAGTTGGTTGGAGCATCGATCGCACCGGTATCGCGAGGTCACGGGTTCAAACCTCGTTGAAGTGCTGAATTTTTTCAGGCTTCTTTTCGCAATTGCATAAGTTGCGTTCACAACTGCTAGGATCATTCTTCATTTGATTTCATTTCCACAGTTCATATATGATTTATTTCATATATCATTCACACTCAGTAATTAGTGATAGTTCTCACTACAGCTGCCTCGGACATCTGGAATTCGAAAACACTGGTAGTAATTTTCAATTTTTTTATTGAGAATAAAATTGTAATTGTATCACGTGATCGCATAGACCATTTAAATCACAACAAAACTCTTTGTAAATCAGTAAAATTTCTTTATTGAGAACAAAAGGTTACAATTAGCCTAAACTCGGGCCTGCAAAAATACAGTTTGTATCCCTAATTTAGTGCTAAACAAAAGGACACATTGCGCGCTTATCATGATGTTCGAGTGTGTTTGTTTGTAGTGAATATCCATAGAGCCCTATCAGCATATATGCCTTAAATAGTGTAGCTCAACCATTGATAACATTAATAATGATGAAGGTAAAAACTCTAAATTTTTAATTTTAGTTTTTATCTGACGTCAAGTGAAAACCAAAAATTCGCAAACTTGTCTCTAAATATAGAACTGCCGCGGCGTTCGAATCGATTGGCAGCTTAAGCACAGTACGTGTGAGGCTTCCATCCTTTTTCTTAAACTTGGCAAACCTTTACACGCGGACAAACTGTACTGTATTAAAATCTAGCTTCAAAACTTTACAAAGGTATGTGCAGAAAAATTTGTTCCGGCGGTCGAAGTGGATTGTTTTTTGGATTGTGACCGTAAGTCACGTATTGAATGGAAGGTATCACATTGAAAAAACATTTTTATGCAAATTTGCAATTTTTCTCAATACAGAACTGTCACAGCGTTTGAATTCGACTCGTGATATCTTTCAGATCGATTAGCCGATAAGCACTGCACGTACAAGGCTTCCAACTTTCTCTTAAACTCGGCAAACCTTTTCAGGCGGACAGACTGTACTGTATTAAAATATCTAGCTTCACAACTCAGGGGCACCCAACAAGCCAAACCAACCAAAAGCTGTAGAAAGGCATTTTTAAGTACCTTATGGTGTTTGAAGTTTGTGTAAAGTGATGTTTTCATTAGCTAGAAAAAGTTCATCTGTTCGGATTCCCTAGCTGAAAGTTTAATTGCTCGAAAATGTTAATGAACAAAATCTTCCTTTGAGAAAATGCAAACTGAAATGAACTTTCCACGAGCTCTCTAGGGGACTATTTTCTTTCTGAAAATGCTAGCTGACGTTTTTGACTGCCAAAAACAGCAATTACGACCTTTCCGAAAATCTCAGGGGCTATGATTTCCCAATTGCGAATATTTTAGGCTACGCCTTAGTTACGAAAATCCGCGCGCACTCTTTAATCGACGCCGAAAACCCAAGGCGAATTTCCCTCCACCGAACAGATATCTACCGAAAGTTGTCGTCGGGTACCCCTGACAACTCAAACACGATGAATTTACATAACTTCAAAACAACCGTCGCGTGATGTTAGCCTTTCGACCTTTGGACTATGTGGTTTGCTTTAGCCAATGAACACACCGCCACGTGCCTGCTATTGTTCACTGGCCGATCAAAATACCGGAACGTAATTGTATTGTTCATTTTGCTGCACAGGAAGAAAAAGACCGAAATCTAACACATTTTATAACTCGGGCTACCGGCCCGAGTAATAAAATTGTAATTGCACCATTGTGTAATTGAAACACAACACAACTCTCTGTTAATCACTGAAACGTAAACTGAAACAATGGATTTATACTTATAATTATAGCTTGTTTTATGATGTGCTTTTATCATGAAACATTTCTTTACTTATTAAAATTCCTCTTCAACGTAGTATGAATTTTAATACCACAGTGATACGAGCTGTCAGACAAAATTTGGGCGAAGTTCTGGAATAAATACAAACACACCGTAATTAGTCTATGCTAGCAGATCAAAGAACGTGTAATAATGATATTATCGTCCCGAAATATAAGCTTATGATCTACCAAGTGCTACCAGGTTGTAAAGAACCCAAGTTTGTTGATCGAGTCTGTCGATTATTGTTTTATATTCGGGTCTGTCGATTCTGTGCCTCAGTAATCAACTTTTCGGTGGAATATTTCAAGTTTGTGTTTTAAATCTATGTTCTGAAGCATTTTCTTCTTTTTTTTTTAACTTGATGAATACTCAAAAGAAATATATAACACAATACAACTCACCTTCCTGATACACTGATTTCTTTTGCACCTGAGCTCGTGTTCGAAGTATCTTCCCAAGGATACCTTGCGCGCCTAGAAAGTTTTACCCGAGACCACATTGCGCGCCTAGCTATGATCAAATGAGATTTCTTTCGGTATACAATCTGTATGCGCCACATTATCTTCATGTTTACGCGGCCGGGGACTCCTAGAATGCCTCGCTCATTATTTCTTTTTTTTTTTTTCACAGTTACTCAACAGTATTTACACTACACGCTACTGTTGTGCTTACATTACAGTATCATTTCATTAGCTACAGAATCTACGAAAAATGTTCACCCGCAGTTACTTGATAATTTAACATGTACAGTATTATCGACGGCAGCACATCATGTACAAATAACTATACGCAATGTAATATCTAATCAATCCGTCTACATGTATATTTTACAGTATTTTATGATAAGGAAGAGTGTTACACGCTAAGCCCTTCCAAAGGATATTTCTGTTTGAGATTTGCTATAAAGTCGAACATTGAAATTTCATTACGCAATAACTTGTTGCTATATAAATAGTATTTGGCATACAGGAGGGTGAAGTTGAGCTTTTTAACAAAATGCGATTCTGTATTTTTACCAACAATTTTTCTACCACATAATAATTATTTCCATCTGTGAGAAGCGTAGGGAGGTAGCATTTTCATTATTGAACCATTTTATAACTTCCGAAAAGAATTGTTTAGTCAAAGTACAATTTTGGAAAGAGTGAATTATTGAGTCATTCATTTGGCACCATTCACAAAGCATATTGTCTTCTATACCATATATGAACAGCTCCTTTTTGGAAACGATCGTTCTATGTAGGAATTTAAAGTGGAATTCTCTTAGCTTATTATCTTTGCATATGCTTTTAATATCGCCAAAATACGACTCTAGAGGGATTTGGTCTACTTGTAAGTCTCGAGCCCATTTTGTTTTTGCCTTGAGTTCGATTTTCTCATTGTTGATGAATAAACAATAATACTCTTTATTTTTCATTGCAAGGAGATTTATAGAGATTTCTGTGGAGAGTGGAAACATGCATTCTGACAAGAAATTTGTTTTATCTATTGTGGTGTCCCTCGCCTTCTCCAGGAGATGACTAGGGATTGCGGATGTAACTTGCAGATAGACAAGAAAATTACACTTTACATGGTATTTCTCTATGAATTCTGGGTACCGCAGAAATTTACCATCCACATTCAAAAGGTCTTGGATAAGGTAAACGCCTTTGTCAAACCAATTTCTATGGAAGCTAGTGAATCCATCCAATAGAATCTCTTTGCTATTAAATAAGACAAATTCCTGACTTGAAGAATCTTTGTAGGATGATTTAAGCTCTAAGAAATTTTGAAGGATTGATTTATAAAACTGGGGTAATTTAATCCGCGCCAGAAACTTTTGGTCGTAATTACATCTCAGCAAAAAGTTGAGACCACCAAACTTATCAAGCAGGTAGCTGGGGATGACCTTCCAGGATTCCTCGGAAGTGTTTTCTTCCCGTAGAAGTCTGGAAATCCATGCTAGATTCAACGATTTTGCCATGACATCTATACTTAAGTGCGCGTAAACCTCCTTTGTCGTAGTCAGAGACCATTACTTTACGTTTAATTTTACCCTTTTTCTTTTCCTAGATGAATTTAACACTCAGTGAATTTACAGCATGGATATAGTCATTAGAGATGTTAAGGCTTGAAATCGTATGAACCAGCTGCAAGATTCCAAGGCTTTTGGCTATGAGACATCTTCCAAATAATGTAAGATTGCGACAATTCCAGATGTCGAAGACCGTTTGCAATTTCTGTAGTTTTGTCTTAAAATTATATTTTTCATTTTGCTTTTCATCATAAGAAATGTACGTTCCTAAGACTCGAACGGGCTCTTCAGGCCACTTGAATCGAAAGGGTTTCTCTTTACAATGTCTCCAAGGTCCAAGCCACAGAGCTTTGGTTTTCGATGGGTTTAATCTTAGGCCAGATATGTCACCAAATTTGCCTAATACAGTGATGGCTCTTCTAACTGAATTGCTGCTATTCTTGTTCAAAAGGGTGGTGTCGTCGGCGAATTGACTTATTTTAAATTCCCTTTAAAAGACATTGACTCCCTGGATTTCCTTATTTTGTCTAACTTTACAAGCTAAAAGTTCGACTGCAACAACGAAGACAGAAAGAAACAAAAACGGTTGGAAGATAAACACAAGCGTCAAGCGAGCAACTGAGGTAAGCCAGAATTTATCCTTGAACTTGATTCAGCCTCAAATCATTTTTTATTTTGTGGTTTTACTTTTTCCAGTGAATTTTATAGGGGGTCAGTAGTGGGATCAGTAAGGAGATCAGTGGGGGATCAGTAAACGGGGGATCAGTGTTTTGTCGAAGCCCCTGATAATCGACGAGCGTGCAGGGCGAAAACAAGCACGGTGTCGAGGGTACAACATTAATCAACGCAATGCTGGTTTTTTTAATGCAACATAACATCTTGCACGCTTCCTGGCAAAACTCGAACGCAAAACTCGTTCACCAAATCACGTGACGCCTTGACGTGGGCACCAACGTCAATCAAAGCAAACCAAAATAAACACAAGGAGCGGAAGGCAGACACGGCGACCCGATCTTTTTATTGCATTTTTTCAATGTCCTACGCATGGCTATGCTGAATTGTGCCAAGTTTGAAAAAAGAAATGATAGTACGTCATTTTCAAGGTAACTACGTTAATGTCGATTCTGTTCCCTTAAACGATCGAGGAGATTTGCACAAAGCCTCATTCGCTGAAATATCACGGTCTTGTGATAGTCACGAGATAACTTCATGTAATAATCAGTAGGGTCAGTTCCTTCAGGCGTTCGTTCATTATTCATGTCTTTCTCGGAATAAAGAAAGTGATGCAAGCCAAAATATTTGGAATTCAAGGCACAGCAGTAAATAAGCCATTTGATGTTATTTTTCTGATTTCACGGTAAAAAAGCAAGAAGGAAGAGGGGAAAGCGTTTTTTGTTTGTAACTTCTTGCATCTGTTTATAAAATGAGCAACATGGATGAAAGTTTATGTTATTCTAGCAAGCTGCAAGGAAATGGCGTGGGAATATTTGCGAAAACTGAACTTGTAAATGTTGTTGCTGTAAGTGCGCTTCCCCCTACTGATAAACAGGTAAAAGAATCCCAGTACATCACAGCAAAATTACCAGTATTTGATTTATCTTCATCCATTAGAAATAAATTATCTTTTCACACTTTCAGTTAGTTGAACTGAGGCAACTTACTTGATAAATATTATGGATGCGACGACGGGTTTGTTTTAGCAAACCTCTACGCGCACAGTATAAGGTCTGTATTAGCTACGTCTGAATCCAACAAGCGTTTACTGAGAAGGATCGTTGCTTGGTCGATGTTGGACTCTTGTCTGTGGCTTTTTCCGCTCTTGAACCTCAACTGTTTTCTTCAGTTTTAAAGTGTGAGGAATCCGTGTGTGTTTGGAGAAATTTTCGAAGTAAAAGATCTTGGGATTTCATGGCTCCGGTCGAAGAAATGTGTGACATGTAGTACCCATTGCGTGATCATGATACGTGCATAGAGGTCAAGTCGCTTTCATACCTGCCGGCGGAAGTCATTTCCTTTTTTGACCAGAAACAAAATAACATGAATCAATAAATAAATAAATAAATAAATAAATAAATAAATAAATAAATAAATAAATAAATAAATAATGAACGAATTAATGAATGAATAAACAAATAAGTAATTAAATAATCAAATAAGTAGATGAATAAATAAGACGTTGTCTTGAAGACTATCGTCTCACAATACTGGAGAGAAAGCGACTTTCTAGTTAATGGAGTCCACTATGCGTCAGCCAGCCCATGAAGTTCTTTTTTTGTTTTGTTTTGTTGTTGTTGTTGTTGTTGTTGTTGTTTTTTCTAACGCTTGTAATCTTATTCACCTAAATCAGTGTTAACCGCGCACTGGGTACAGCCTGTATGGCATAGTTCCGTCACTAGCGAGCTTTTTTGTTCGTGCTGGAAAACGTTAATGATGTATTCATTCCTCATTAAAGACAAATTATACTCAAGATTCGCTTGAGGTCAAGAGAAAATGCACTCGAAGAAGTGGAGGGCACTGAGGCTTGTTGTTAGCTAAATTAAATCTCTTCACGAATGTCTTCAGGTTTCCTAAATTAGTGTTGGCAATTTGCTTTATGTTATGCCGTTCTTGGTGCTGTATTTCTGCCTAATAACTACGTGCTGGCGGAATTAGATGTAACAATGTGATATATTAATAATGGTAATTGAACTGAGTGGAGTGCAATTTGATCTGAAATCATTCGCATGATTTCAAAATCGAAGGAGCGTGCAGCGCGAGTTTGATTTGAAATCACAAGTATGATTTCAGACCAAAATTGCATGACACGAAGTTCAATTACCATTTTATAAGACCCATTTTGAAATCACACAGTTTTTTGTCAATATCAATATTTGTTATCCATGGAATTTGATAGGTTAGTATTATTTCACTTTCATTTTGATGATTTAGAGTAAAAAATGGTGCAATTTGGGAATAAATTGCACTGTTGAGAGCCAATCAGATTGCAAGGATCACCAGTGATTTCAAAATGGGTACAATAAAACTGATAATTACCCTGTGAAATCTCGCGGATTATCACCTGATACAAATAGCCGACGAGGTCATAGGGGGAGTTGGCTAAAATCAAGGGATATTGCGCAAGATTAAATGGGAGAAATTATGTATTATTCAGTACATTGACGACAAAGTAAAATTTACTGAGTTTGTTGCAGAAATGCTGAAAAAGTGGCCATTCAGGCATAAGAAAATGTTACGATTTTAAAACTGTTGTCGGAGACGCTCCCTACTTCCGTAGTTATTGGAAAACAAGCATTGCATGACTTACACAACGTGCTAGCGGAATTAGTTGTAACAATGTGATATATTAAACTGACAATTATCCCGCAAAATCGCGCGGATTGTCTCCTGATACAAATAGCCGACGAGGTCATAGGAGGAGTTGGCTAAAATCAAGGGATATTGCGCAAGATTGAGCGGAAGAAATGTTTTATTATTCAGTAAATTGATGACAAAGTACAATTTATTGAGTTTGTTTTTTATTATTTATTTTATTTTATTTTATTTTATTTTTACTGAGTTTGTTGCAGAAATGCTGAAAAAGCGGCCATTCAGACATAAGAAAATGTTACGATTTCAAAACTGTTGTTGGAGACGCTTCCTTGGTAAACAAGCATCGCGTGATTTACACTACGTGCTAGCGAATTAGTTGTAACAATGTGATAAATTAAACAATAATCCTGCGATGCGAAATCGGGCAGAACATCACCTGATAACAATAGCCGACGAGGCCATAGGCGGAGTTGGCTAAGATCAAGGGATATTCCGCAAGATTGCACAACGAATATAAACTAATACCATATTTGGGCATTGTCATCACGTGTTGAATAAATATATCTGCCTTGAGCAGCTTTCCTACCCACGCATCGCATGACTTACGCTGTGTGCCATCCAGGAAGTATAGATATATATAACTCATATGTCTTGCACAAACCGCTGTTGGAACAGCTAAACAAACAGTGTTCACTCGACAGAACTGAATAACATTTTCCACAGCTGGCTGGGAATTTTCAGGCACGGAGGCGGCCTTTGTTAACTCCCGAAAGGATTTTGAAGGTAGCGTAGTTCCTTCAACTGAAAATCAATGATCTTGTCAGCTTAATTTAGGCCCGGTTCAAACGTTGAAATTTTTATGTGTCTAGCCTAATACCTATTCCAAATAATTACTTCTTCGACAGTTGATTCAAACGTCGAACCTAATTAAGTCGAGCGTAATTGCAAAAGGGAACAATAATGAACAATAACTTTATTGCGATTGCGATCAGTGGTAACTGCTTGCGAAAATGGCAGGAAAAAATGCGGGAAAGACAAATCGTGGCAATGAAGAGCTTGTTTTTCTTTCAAATGAGCTGATCAAGTAGGGCAGAAGAAGGCGACTCATGATGCAGTTAACGATAAACAACCTCGCTACCAGGAGAAGGTGAGGTTTGAATTTGGCTTTCCTTTTGTTATTGTTTTAATTTCCCAAGGGAAAGTCACAGTTCCTCGTCCAGTCCGTTAATGTCGACAGCTAACAAGAGATACTGGCCAGTGGGAAAATGTTTGCAATACCTGTTCGGATGCAAGATTTAAGAAAAGCTTCAGAGTATCCCGAGAAACATTTAATGTCATCCTTTCTGAATTCCTGAATTCTTTCTTATTCGGAGAGCAAACCACACAAAAGTACACCTTACAGTTTAAACATATATAAGAGGAACTCGTACTTTAACAAATCGAATGTAGTTTTGCGTCGTCTAATATACTCTTATCGATCGGCAACGATATCAGTCGTCATCAAATTGGTCAAAACGTTGCGAACCCACGAGGCGCAGCCGAGTGAGTCCACAGCGAATTTTGCTGTCCATAAGATTATAGACAACGCTAAAGCACATTTTATTTGTTTTTTACCACAATTTATATAATAACCATTTCAATGCGCACGCTCTGATTGGTCAATCGGCTATGGTTTATTGTGCCCGTAAACTCATGGACATTTCGCGCGTCTTCTGAATTATTATATAAAAGCAATAGACCGCAAGTTTCTATGGTTTATAGGCTGATAAACCACTTGAGATGTTGGAAGAACATTCGAAGAATCCGTAAATCACTCGCTTGCGGCTCGTGATTTACGAATTCTTCGAGTGTTCTTCCAACATCCTACGTGGTTTATCAGCCTATAAACCATAGAAACTTGTGGTCTATTGCTTAAATCAACGTCAAAGAAAATGTTAATTTCAGAGCACGAGCTGAAAAAAAGACAAATTAGCCAATCACATTGCAAAATTACTAGCAACTATGGTAAAAATTTTCTTTTACCGCCATGTTGTGCGAATGCAGACCTCTTGCGCATGGCACGTGCAAAATTGTGGGTAAAATATAATTTATCTAATGTATACGTAATATATGCGCAGGATGTATGCGTTACATTCGTCACATAAAAAGTTCGAAGTCTGAATTAGTGACGAACTTTTGTCGTTCTATTCGAATGACCCAGTCGGATATAACGGTAGTGTCGACCCGAATACAAATATGTCGATCTTAATTTATTCATACGTCGAACTTTTCATGAAATTAATAATTTCCATGTACTTAATAATTTCTCTTGACCGAAATTAGGTTCGGTACATGAAAGTTCGTCGTTTGGACCGGGCCTTTGGTAACACTATTATAGCCATTGTGTAGATCATCATACTCATTCAGTATGAAGTTGAGACCGAAAATAGAATCTGTATAAGGCTGAGGTAAAGAAAATAGAAACCCAAAAATCTTTAATTCTACTTATCATTTGCACTTTGATTAATATACACTGATATTTTTGTCCCTCAATGAATGAAAAAATTTAGCATTTTTGTGATCATGTCTCTGTTCATTTAGTTTCCTCGAGGCTGACGGGCTGCTAGAAGTAAGAAAATCGACCAAGCGACAATCCTTTCCAGTGATAGCTTGTTCATCAGATGATTGCTTTATAATAATTTACATAGTAAGCCAAGCCTAAAAGCGGGGACTCCACAAAAATTTTTTTTACTGAGACAGTTACATAAGTTTCCTCATCACATGAACCGTCCTGTCCCGATTACGCACAGTGCTATAAATATTATGGAAAGGTGACGACGTAAGCCTGTCCGGAAAAAAGCCGTTTGGACCTGCTCGATCAACATCGGATGGCTTTTCTTCGGCCAATTTTGTTTCCAAAATCGGCTTACTGGACAGTACATAGTTCTTATCCAGACGTGAATAGTTCTCTTGACTACGACGAGACATATTTCATTGAATGAGGCTTTGTGCGAAGCTCTTCCTTCGAGTAAACAGAATCGACAATATTCGTCCCAGCGACTGAGTAGTATATTAAATAAATAATATTCAGTGAAATTCCAACACCTTGCAGGCCATACCTCTACTGCGTTGATGTAATAACAAGTTTTACCTCTTCATCATAGAATTTAAATTTCTACAACTGTGATCTTTGCTACCAAGAAGAGTAAGGAAAATTCATAAAGTTCTCTTGTCTTCATTTTCTAAGCACCCATCGTTGAAGATGAACTCCACCTTTGATCCAGTAATGAATTCCACAAACAATCCACTGTTGAATTCTACAGATGACACACCAACGATTCGTTCAGGTAAGATATTCTTTCATGCATTGTAGTTCAATTTTTCTTAGCTTTAAAATAAAATACTACACCCAAGTAAATACTGTCCAGTATTTGTAATGACAATTTGAATTTCATTTTACCATGCAAATTTTCTTTCAGCCCAACATTTAATTAACTGTCTTGCAAAATCGCTCAAATTCGCCTGATATTACGCCGACGAGGCCATAGCCCGAGTTGGACAGCATTACACTGTTGAATGTTGAATGACAAGACAAATGGTTATCCTTTCCTTTTTTTGGTTCCATATAAATTCTCGCTAAAGAAGAAATGAAATCGGTTTCATCAATATCAATTTTCCCACGAAAGGTACCTTGACAGCAAAATTATACATTTGCTTCATGATGACTGAGTGACACGGATGTGGGTCTACGGTGCATTGCTCAAGGGCTAGAAAGATACATGATTTTAACAGGTCATATTCAATGAATAAACGGACAGATAGATTAAGTCAATACGCGTTAAAAATAATCAACTTAAGGTTGTTTTCTGAGGCCAATACAACCTTTCACGATTTTATGGCGCCAGGAGAAAGTTTGCGTGGGGATGGGGCAACAGGAAAAAATATTCAAGAAAATGTGTGGGATTTAGGCCGATTTTGAGCTGCTCTCTGGTTTAACAGCCAATACATGTCTTTTAGTGCGTGGTGAATAAATGAAAATCATATTCAGTCACATATTTAAAAATGTCTTTTAGCAGGTAATATTTTCTTCAAATAAATCCAAAACAGATTCAGGCCATAACGGAAGTAAAATGACTTTTAAATTTAGTACAAACTGTGTTAAGCGGATTACCGCGAAATTAGTGATAACATGTTAAAAGCCCGGTCAGTAATAGACCTCTTTAGCTTGTATGTTTTGTTTTCCAAATGTAGGTCATAAAAGGTAAAGGTAAAGTCATAAACTTTATTTATACATGGTTAACATTGAAAGCTGCAAGCTTGTTGGGCCGTGTGGGAGAAATGCTATTTTTTTATTTTATTTTATTAGCTTCGCCATTATGATACCAAAAAAAAAAACAAAACAAAACAAAACAAAAAACACGTTACAATCAATACGTTTGGCAGGGACATCGCAACAGCTAAGTAGCCAATTACTGCGGGCCCAGAAATAAAATATATATAAAAAGAAAGAAGAAAGAAAAACACATTACATGCAGCACATTATTGGTAAGTCTAGAAATCTTGTGTAGTTACATTTTAAGCAGATGGATTTAAACGTTCGAGGATTATCCGGATCGTAGTTCATTCTAACAGCACGAGAGTAGTAGTTATAGAGAAGAGATTTGAAACTAGTAAGAGTAGCATTAGCCAAGTCCATTCTGTCAGTGAGTAAGTTCCAGATTCTGGCTGTTCTAATAAAAAAAGATTTCTGGTATGTTGTAGTTCTACATTTCTTGGGGACAAAGATAGGAGAGCTAGTAGCGGATGCTCGAGTCGTTCTAGCGCTTTTGCGCACAACGGGAACAACAGAAGGACTAAGGTGGACTAGATTATACGTAGCCCTATAAAAAAATACCATGTCTAAGAGCTCATGCCAATAACAAACAGGAATTAGATTTAAAGATATTAACCTTTCCTTATAAGATATTTCTGTGATAAAAGGTAAATGGAGAATAAATTTGGTTGCACGTCTTTGAATTTTTTCGAGTTTGGAAATTAATTCAATTGCCTGAGGCGCCCAGACCTGAGTTGCGTACGCTAGGTGCGCACGCAGTAGGCCTAGGTACAAGGTGCGCCTTGTGGAGGTAATTCGAATGTACCTGGCATTCCTCCTAATGTATCCCAACGACTTGTTAGCACGTGCAGCTTGATGACAGACTTGGGCGCGCCAGGTCAGGTCACAGGCAACTAACACGCCGAGGTCACGCTCTTCCTCACAGGACTGGATGGTACGGCCGTTGACCTCGTAGCTTGTGGAGATAGGCTTGCGCTTCCTTGTAATGGATTGCAGTTTGCATTTCTTTTCGTTGAAGGTTAAACCAGAGGCAGCGGACCATGAAGAGAGACTATGAAGGTCTTGTTGTATAGCGGCGCCATCATCCTGAGACTTCACTTCCTTATAAACCTTTGTGTCGTCGGCGAACATCACCACTTGACTCTTGGTGATGACGTCAGGAAGGTTGTTTACATATAACAGGAAGAGAGCAGGACCGAGAATTGAACCCTGGGGAACGCCCGACGTGACAGGGAGGTCACGTGAAGTCGCCCCCAGTACGGTGACACGTTGGCGCCTCTCACAAAGGTACGCGTGGAACCAATCAAGCAACTTCGCTCCAAGGCCAGCGTCCCGCGGTTTGTTAATGAGCAGGTCATGCCTAACCTTGTCAAAGGCTTTGGACATGTCTAAATACACACAATCGACTTGACCGGTCCTATCAAGAGTGGCTCCAGTATCATCTAGGGTCTCGAGTAGGTTAGTGACGCAAGATCGCCCGCACTGAAACCCATGCTGACAATCCACAAACAGTTCTTTTAATCGCTCTTTGACGTGGCTTAAGACGCAACGTTCGAGGACTTTGTAAACGATACAAAGGAGGGAGATTGGCCTGTAGTTTTCTACGTGTAGTTTTCTTTCTGGTTTTTGAGGAGAGGGGAAAACCGGAGTAACCGGAGAAAAACCTCTCGGAGCAGAGTAGAAAACAACAAACTCAGTTTACTTATGACGCCGAGTCCGGGAATCGAACCTGGGACACCTTGGTGGAAGGCGAGCGCTCTCACCACTGCGCCAACCCTGCTCCCCGGACGTCATGTGATGTTACCAAGCAATAGCGAGGTCAATACATCGAAGCCAAGGTCTGAGATTTCCCTGTAATGACCGAAAGGACGAGGTTAATAATTTATTTATTATATGGCCTTTTTAGCGCTGGAAAAAAGCGAAGCGTTTCTCGATATCTGCTTGCGCGCGCAAGAGGTCATTCGAGGTCATGTCCACTGAACCGAAACGAACCTGGCCATGACAGAAGAAACAGTTTCTTTGAGAATGAGACAATTTGTGTCTTTATTACGCCAATATCTAGTGCAAATTTAACCACTTTAATTTCATAAAACAAACTGACCTATGTTTACAAGTGTTTGACCCTTAAAAAAAAGGGAAAGATGGGCCTAGTTTGTGATTGAAATTTGAACCCGTGGGGAGTACTTGCAGTGATTTCATTGAAATTTGCGATGAATGTTAATTAATCTTCGTCGTCGCTCTCAAGAACATAATGTCACTTTTTCCCTTGTTTGATCAGCTTCACTGGGCCATTGAAAATGTAGAAATGGCATCCAGCAGATACCGCTGATATTCGCTCCAGGAAAAACACCATTTGAAGCTGCTGGATTCTCTTGTTTATCTCGTCCAGAAAAAGGGTAAAAAAACACTTCATATCACTTGAAGTTTTTTGTAAAAGTGTTTTCACTTTTCTGTTCTTGGACAAACTTTTGTAATTCTTCTTGACTATTACCGGAATTTTCGTAACCGTGAGTGGCAACGGTTGCCATGTTGTTTTGGTCAGTTTTGGCCTTTTCTTCCTCCTCGCTCTCGCCTTGGCTCTCTTCCTCGCTCATTCTAAAGAAGTATCGGTATGCCAGTATTTTTCTTTCAGTTATTGAAAAGATAGTTAAATTTAATCGATGTTTTTTTGTTTGTTTGTTTGTTTTTTTTGGTTTCGCCTTCGCGCTTGTAGCCTTCACAGCCTCAAAACTCAAAAGAGCGATGCCCAGTTAGCCTCCTTCGCAGACTTTTGTGTGGGTCCTATTCTCATTCATCACCAACGTCTGCTGAACCGAACCGGACATTCCATTCCAGGAACCGACCAATAACATCGTGGCTTTTAAATTTCGGTGGCTAATTGGACTAAGTTCCCGTAGCCTCCTTTGCAGCCCTTGTTTGTGTTGGTTCTATTCTCCATCTTGATTGGATGCTCAGACACAATGGGAATGGAATGTCCGGTTCGGTTCAGCAGACGTTGGTGGGGAAAGAGAATAGGACCCACACAAACAATGGCTGCGAAGGAGGCTAATGCCCGGTTATTAAACTTAAATCTTGTCCGCTCAGCAGCCAATTAGAGGACGCGTACTATTGTAACTATATAATAAATTGCAATATCATTTAAAGAACTGGTGAAAACTATAAGCGGCATGGTGGTAGGATCTTGAGTACAAAAGTACAAGTACAAAATCGTGATTTTCATAGCGGGATTGGGCATGAGAGCTGAGGAGTTGCATGAAATCTTGGGTTATAAAGTCAGGGGCGCCAAGAATATTCTGTAAGTTTTTTTACCCACTGTCCCCATCCCAAAATTAATGGCCGCTCCCTAAAATGAAACGATTTCTTATCGCCTGCATACAGGCTCTTCATTTGGGCAACACAGAGAGGATGACAAGTAAAATCTCTAGATCTTTTTAAGCAATTATTAAGAGCGGATGTCTGTAAATATCGACCAGAGGTAGGAATTATAAAAAAATTCGGAAAATCCGAAAAAAATTGTGTGGACTACGCTAGGTATTCTATCAATGAAAATATAAATTTTACTTTCATCGGATGAATATTTTGGTCATATGGATGGTGTCAAGTTCGGGCGCTTTATAACCTTTTCCAGATCGCTTTTTCGAGGCCCTAGACCTTGCTACGGAAAGAGCTCGATTTGAATCTAATTGAAATATTATTCAAGCCACAAAGCATCTTATCACATTCAAGAGGTTAGAACACGCATTTTGAGTGGTCGTGCCCTTGAATTGGTTGCGAATAGAATATTTTACAGATTTTTAAATATTTACAAAATTTTGAGGATTTCGCGGGAGGAAAATTTTGTCGAAATTCGAAGGCCAAAAATCACACCCGGTACCTAATTTCAAACAACAAAAACCATTCTACATTAAAGAGCAATCTCAAAGCTTTCAAAATATGTTCTTGAAACCTTGGGCAACATATGAAATGAATTTTTGGGAACGCGAAATTCACGTAGCACTTGAATGAAATTTGACCCTTCTGACTTGACAGTTTTGAGGTTCGGCGCGACACAAATCAATACTCAAACAAATATTTCAGCCAAAATAAGTGTAATTTAGGCAATTTCAAGTCTTTCAGTTATATATACATGCTTCATAGACATTGAATACAAAATTTACAACAATTTTCGTCCGAAAAGAACTCATCCCAGCTTTTTAGGTACTCAACTTGCCTCGCCAAATAAATGTGAACATGTACTGGGTCAAGTTCTTATCACTCAAAGCCAATAGTTCAAAATCTACACCAAATATCTATCCTGTGTAGTATATCGTCAGGTGCACGATATGTTTGTTTGTACCTTTTTTCTTTGTTCGTCCTCATTTCCGCAAATACTACCAGCGAAAATCGACGTGTCACGAGTCTTGTGGAGGTGCTGTTGCGTGATTCGAGATTGTGTTGCATAACATAACAAACGGAGATCGAACCCAGGACCCGGGACACAGGCACTTCGTCTGCATGAGCTTGTTAGGAAAAAATAAATTCTAGATTGAAAAAAACAAAAACAAAAAACAAATTGCAAATCACAATAGAACACTGATAACCTGAACTCGGCAGACTTCCCCTGCTCACTTGTCTGATGCCTTTTTTCTTGTAGTACAGTAGTCTTTATAGATCGTTTTCACCGTCACGCAAAAAAAAACTCGGCGAACAAGAATAAATTCCGAAACCGTTCCATGAAAGAAGCCAAGAAAATGAGATGCGACAAAAGACTAGCAAATGAGCAATTTCACAAGCCTCAGATCTGAGTGGCACACCGTTTCTGAGTTATCTGCCTAAACTTTTTTTCACGCAACTTTAAAGAGCTTTGTAATTGTACGCAGACGCCATATACACTGAAGTAAGTACATGTACAAGTAAGGTACCCAAAATCAACCAATACAGTGTACATTAACTTATGCGATAAAGGGGTTTTCTTTTTGTTTCTGAGCTACTATTCATATACATATTCGAATTCTTGAAATGTTTTAGCTGCTGAAAATCATAAGGGAAAACTATTTTTCAGCCATACAGCTGACCTATCTTGGTCACGCACTATGACAATTTCCGTTCTTTAAAAACTAAACACGCGGAACTGGAAACCCGAGAAAATAATTATTTGTGAGTTATCTTCAACCTGATGTAAATAAAAACTCAGAAAACCTTGCTATTTTGATTTTAGAATTTGATGACGTCACGGTAGGAAAGTAAACCACGCCCTGACTCGTAGCACTAATTCGAACTGTAACTTTTGCCGACAGCGCCATCCGATACCAGAATCCTGGCGGTGCTTCGGGCAAATTGACATTTCAAAGCTCGAGTCATGAAATTAAAATATACCTGGATTAAAAATGAAAATAAACATAATGGGAACTGCAATTTAGGTATATCAGGAGCGCATGGGTATATTCATCACCCGACTGAGGAAATATTGCAAGAATCGCTTAGGGACTAGGGTAACACTTATCTTCTTTCCGGTGCAGTCGATGTCCGCCTTCGCATTCCAAGACGCGAGAGACAATAGCAAAATATATTCCAAAGGGAGCGGTTTTTTTTTTTCATCATAGAGGGGAGCAGATGCTTATTGCTTTGATAGGTGATCGTCCATAGCACGAATTTTGCCAGCAAAGGAAGTAAAGGTAAAATTTATGGGCAAAATGTTATAATCACACGATATATTTTCAGTCCCAAGTTTATTCACAATCCTCAAGATATGCTCAAGGATCCAGCCTTGTTTTATTTCCAGCTTCTTTGGGAATGAGTGCAAAGTGTGCTGGTTCTCTCAGCATGTTATCAAATCTATTTTTATTCGCAGGCTACCTTGTCTTACCGGGGACTATCGTAGAAGTACAAAGTCCCTTATTCTTAAACCGCAAAATAATCCTCATGAACAGCTCTCAGAATACAGAATATCAGCCCTTTGAGCCTAAAAGTTGACTTTTTTCAGAACTAAGTTCCGGTTGTATGTTGTGTAGAACTTGGGTATGGAACTGAAGAAAGCATAAAACCGGGTCGGGTAAAAGATTTTTCTTCAATCCTACAGCGTATACCTTCATCTCAGTATGCTGTGGGGACTGGCCATTAGTTATTTCAGAGGAAGAGTGCAAAAAATAAAAATAAAATAAAACTGAATTTCTCGGGGAATGTGCATGGATATTCCTTATCTTGGCCAATCAGCAAGCACTTTATAATTCCTGATTGCTTTTTCACTTGATAAAATACCAAAAAGATCAGACCGAGAGCAAGGAAATCGCATGTTGAGTGTTATACATTAGCTCTAGCTTGCAGAAAAGCGTTATACGCTTTTGACACCCGTTGATTAATAAATCAAGTTATGAGGCAATAGGTAAACCTATTTATTTTTACATGCCTTGCAACTCCGGTGCGCGCGTGCACAACACCATAGTACAGCTTATTAAACACGAGAGTAAAAAGAAGGTGTGTCTCAACCTTACCAACCCTCGCTAATATCAGCTCTGCTTCCGTCTTCAAACCACAGTTAGCAATACTGACTTGTAGGGTGTCTGTGAAGTGGAGCTCAGTTGACGGGTTGCAGTCTCTGATACGCACGTACTCAGTGTGCCCGGGCATTTGGTACTTGAACCGCACTTTCTCCCAACCAATGCTCCATATTCGCATGCTGTATCGTCCACATTAGGGAGCAGATATGTTCTAGCTGGCAATGAAGCTTTCTTATTTTCAATGGTAGAGAAAACTATATACCACGAAACTCGCTACCAAAATGGATGCCGCAAGCACAAGATTAGACTGTATTGGGACGTTGTTATTTCTGAACATGCTTTATACAATGAGGTGTTAAAAAGTATTGCACAACGTATTAGGTTATCTCCTCATCTGATAGACAACCAGGACAAATAAAAAAGTGCTTATTTAAAACAAACAAAAAGAACAAATTATTCAGATTGCACCAGTGGATTGTTTGACACGTTCGAGGACCAGGAATCTGTAATCATGGTACAACGGCAACGTATGAAAATTTGAGCTTAAGCTCATTCCATTGGCGCAACTATAACATGTAGATCAGTGATAATTTTTTTTTCACAACCCGGAAATAAAACTGAAGTAGTCGGATCTCCTTGCGTTTCATGTTTAATACGGAGAGCATAATCTCGACTCACGCAAACAGCTGTTTCACGAGACGCGTGACACGTCCGCGAGCGTGCGGAGATTTCGCTGTAGTTTTTGGATCTTTTGCAGAAATGAAGACGAAGAAGGACAAAAGGTACAAACAAACATATCGTGCACCTGATTATATACTAAGCAGAATAGATATTTGGTGTAGATTGTGAACTATTGGCTTTGAGTGATAAGAACATGACCCAGTGCATGTTCACATATAGCGAGGCAAGTTTAGTACCTAAAAGCTGGGATATGCCGGAGTACTTTTCGGCTGAAAATTGTTGTAAATTTTGTATTCAATGTCTATGAAGCACGTATGTATAACTGTAAGACTTAAGATTGCCTAAATTACACTTATTTTGGCTGAAATATTTGTTTGAGTATTGATTTGTGTCGCGCCGAACCTCAAAAATGTCAAGTCAGAAGGGTCAAATTTCATTTAAGTGCTACGTGAATTTCGCGTTCCCAAAAATTCATTTCATATGTTGCCCAAGGTTTCAAGAACATATTTTGAAAGCTTTGAGATTGCTCTTTAATGTAGAATGGTTTTTGTTGTTTGAAATTAGGTACCGGGTGTGATTTTTGGCCTTCGAATTTCGACAACATTTTCCTCCCGCGAAATCCTCAAAATTTTGTAAATATTTAAAAATCTGTAAAATATTCTATTCGCAACCAATTCAAGGGCACGACCACTCAAAATGCGTGTTCTAACCTCTTAAATGTGATAAGACGCTTTGTGGCTTGAATAATATTTCAATTAGATTCAAATCGAGCTCTTTCCGTAGCCCGGTCTAAGGCCTCGAAAAAGCGATCTGGCAGAGGTTATAAAGCGCCCGAATTTGACAACATCCATATGACCAAAATATCCATCCGATGAAAGTAAAATTTATATTTTCATTAATAGAATACCTAGGGTAGTCCAAATAATTTTTTTCGGATTTTCCGAAATTTTTATAATTCCTACCTCTGGTCGATATTTACAGACATCCGCTCTTAAACCTTCATGGAAAATAGGGCTAGTTTAGAGTAGCATTTTTTAGGGTAGAGACTTTTTAGGTGTGTATTTATCGTTGTTAGGAATTATTATGTAGTTGTATTTTATATTGTAATCACCTGATGAATTTTTACCGTGTTAAAATAAAAATTTGAGATTTGAGATTAATGGCGCGCGGTCAAAAGCTACGGTATTGGGGGTGAGCTCGCTCCAATCCCTTAGCATTTGACCCAGCGCCAACCCCTCTCAAAATTGCCCAAATAAAGAGCCTGTATGCAGGCTACATTTCTTACATCATGACACCTACAATGGTCTTATTTTCGATAAGACGAATGACATAATTAAAAGATACAAAAACGTTTTCAAATGTTGAGAGTATGTCAAATTCAACTGGAGTCAGAAGGCTCAAAAAGGTACTGGTACATAAGCGATACCCCCACCAATATAGCATCAGCTTGGAACCGCGGCCCGGAGAGGTTTCTTG
Organism: Pachyseris speciosa; assembly: GCA_016490735.1. Taxonomy (NCBI): domain Eukaryota; kingdom Metazoa; phylum Cnidaria; class Anthozoa; order Scleractinia; family Pachyseridae; genus Pachyseris; species Pachyseris speciosa. The sequence goes on along the minus strand of JAEMWC010000561.1, from coordinate 428,604 downwards.
AACAAGGTTTCGAGTGAAAACCCCGTGAAAAGAAAAGATTAGGGGCTTTGAAGGATCTGTCCTAGTAGACTACTTTAAAGGCAAACATGATATTGGTCCCTCAGTGTGTAATTAACACTGCACACTTCGGCTTCTTAAAAAAGGAGCAACAACAGATTCTTTGTATCCACAGGACACTACATTTTCTTCAGCTTGCTTGTTTACTTCATGAGCTGAAGCTGAGGATCAACTGAAATGACGACTTAAACCATGCAACATTAAGTTAAACCTTTAGTTTGCAAATTGCAGCGCACTGACCGAGTACCATGCAGCTGTAAAATATAATTCGTAGTTAAGTCAGAAGCAGCTATCCAGGTTGCGTCAAAGGGATATCGCATTTTAAGCGCTTTTTAATTATGAGAGAGAAGCACAAGCAAAACATTTATAACATCTGTATTATATCTGAGAGAATCCTCCAGTTGTCGATAACAACAAAAAAAAAAATTCCGTTGCAAGGTTGGCTATTTCAACGTGCATGCATGTAGTGGGAAGTTGCCTTCCTCTGTTTTGGCTAAAGGGGAAAATAGTTATTTTGTTTTCCAGTTGCTTGGCTCCTAGGTTAAGAGCTCTTTTTGTTCGGAGACATTTCTCTAAAAGTGAAAATAACATCCACTGGCAAATATTGTTTGGCTTATTCATTTAGTATTTATTACTTAATTAGTATTTGCTCTGTTATTGTGTCTCCAATTAGCAGGTATGCTAAAGTACTTTGACACAAAAATAAAGTTGTTGTTGTTTTTGTTGTTGTTGGAGCAGGATTGGCGCAGTGGTGAGAGCGCTCGCCTTCCTCCAAAATGTCCCGCGTTCGATTCCCGCGCTCGGCGTCATAAGTGGGATGAAATTGTTGATTCTCTACAAGGCTCCGAGAGATTTTTTTCTCCGGGTACACAACTTTAGGCCCTTGTTCTTTTTACGCTGCTGCACCGACGCTGTGGAACAGCCCTCCACCGGACATTCGTGGAATTCAATCACTAGGTGCTTTTAAACAACGTTTAAAAACACACCAATCAACTTTTAGTATTGTAAAGCCTACGACACACTAGGCGATTTTATACGCCGATCGCGGCGAATTTGATCGCCAGCGAAAATCGCCAGCGAATTTCGCTGGCGATTGATGCGAACACACTAGGCGAATTTTTTCGCCGATCGCGGCGATTTGCCTCGATTTGCCACTCCAGTTTTGTTCCCAGGCTCCCTCAAGGCCATCACTCCCCGTTGTTGTCGGCCACTTTGAAAAGTCATGCGATAAAATCTCCCAATCTGATTGGCTGACTTTAATGGCGATTCGCAGCGATGAGCGTACAAAATCGCGGGAATGGGCACACTAGGCGAATGCCGGCGAATTTAATCGCCGATATCTGACATGTCAGATACCGGCGATTTTATACGCCGATCGCGGCGATCGGCGAAAATCGCAATCGCTGCACCGGGCACACTAGGCGATTTTCGCCGATCGCCGGCGATTGGCGTATAAAATCGCCTAGTGTGTCACCCCCTTAAAGAACTTTCATTTTCTATGTTAATAAGCGCTACAGGAATTAAAAAAGTATTATTACTATTACTATTACTATTACTATTAACAGTGAAACGTAGAACCTGCAACCACGAATGGCTTTTAGCTTCCATTCGGTTTGTGACCTCAATTACGACATTCTTGTTCGTTTGTTTTATTTGTTTGCTGTTTCAGTTGGGGCCCCAAGGGACTCTTGGATGTTATTACTTAAGCGGAGTAATTAATGAAATCGTTAAATTTCGGGTATTAGTAAATTTTTAACATTAGTTTTAATAGTATTTTGATTGCGGCGGTAATATTGTAATAATAGTTTTAAATAGTTTTAACCAGTATTTAATTTGTACATGTGATTTTATCTGATGAGTTGTGATATTAGCGTTGCTCAGTTGTTAGGTTTTCATTAGTTATTAGGTGGAATACCTCTCAGGCTAAGTGTATATCCACGTTAAATAAAGTATGATGATGATGATGATGATGATGATGATGATGATGATGATGATGATGATGATTAAGAGTACCCTTTAATTTTCCCTTAGGTGAACTATTTCTTTGTTCTTCTCTTCCAGTTACAGATGCAGTTCTGTTCTTGGTACTTTCTATTGCGATTGCTATCGAAAACACCTTGGTGATTGTGGTTATTTGGAAAGATCCATACAAGGAGCTAAAGAGAACCAGCGCCAAATACCTCATTTTAAACCTTGCCATATGTGGCCTACTGACTGGTGTTCCAGGCATGGTGCTGCGTGGTCTTATATGTTTCTTTCCATCAAATAACAACCTTTTTGTTGGAGTCGCTACCAGCCTGGAGATCCCATTTTGTGCATCCTACTTTACAGTCGTTAGTCTTGCCATTGAACGACTCATCGTTGTGTCATATCCTTTAATTAGCGCTGATTATTTAACGACTCGTTGTCTCATACTGTGGATTATATTAATATGGATAGCCACTGTCTTGGTCGTTTATCTCCGCATGGCTCGCAAAAATGTTTTTATTATCTCAACGCTGTTGTGGAATGATGCAATTGAGGTAATGATTATGATCATATTGGTTTCTTGTTACATGAGAATTTACATCATAGTAAGGAGATCTTTGTACCTGAATATAACCACAGCAGAGGAGAGGCGAACGGAGGATCAGGGCCTGACTAAAAATGCTCGGAGGATGGAAATGTTGAAAAAAATGGAGAGAAAAGTTTTGCGCACAGTTTTTATCCTGACCGCTATCTTCCTCGTGTGTTGGATTCCCATATTCGTGATTAAAAACTTGGGTCCTTGTAACCGCAGCTACCTGAAATGTAGTTTCCCGGAAAATTTATTTATTGCCCTACATGCACTACTCGATCCATTGTTTTACGCTTTGTGCACAGCAAAGTTTCGAAGAGCGCTTTTGAAAATTTGGAGCGAGGTGTTCAACCATAATAACAATGAGACGTTCAGACGTTAGGTTGACTAATGGTAAAGTTTTCCTGTGTCAATAGTTTTCTGTGCATGGAAGCTAAGCGGTGGACTGAGTGTTTTTTATAATAGTATTCAGTAATTAAGATACTCGGTTAAAAGGTTCTTTTGAAAGTTTTTTTGGAACTGAAACATTTCAATGTTCGTCCTGAACATTAAGAGCCTGTTTATGTGGTCTCCGGTACCCGAGACAAGCCATCGCCATTGTTACCCCAAGAAAGACGAGAAAGAGCTAACTTTTCATTTACATCTTTGATCAGTTCTACTTATTGTTCACATGTGCATCGCAAGTTCGTCTCTCTGTGGTGTATAAGTTAACACGAGAGGTCGGGCAGTTATCTTGCCTCGATTAGGGTAGTGTAAGCCTGGCGAGCGGTACAACTTTTCGCTATGTAAACACTTTGGCTCGATAAATTTTTTTGAGTGGAGCTAACATCTTGAATAAGATTTGACGATATTCAAGCTGTAAAAGAAAAATACGAAGAAAGAAGGGCAATTTACAATATATAAGTTTTTAAATTAAAGAATTATTATTCGTTATTAAGTAGTGTCACTTTTGACTCGGTCACACAATTCTCGTCAGACGTTCGGTAAATTTGACTTGAGAAGAGAGTTGCCTGGAATTCTCGAGACCATATTCAAAAGCTTTCTATGTTTTATTTTCGAAATTAGGCCTCATTTTAAATCTTAGCTTTATTTATATAGTACTACTTATCAGGTAAAGAGTTTGATGTCATCAGTTGATACAAATGTCTGACAACTAAACTGTCTATGATGTAGCAAGGTTGTTAGACTGAAGAGAACTTATGAATAATAATTCGAAGATTATGAGCAACTCAAACCGGTTTCTCGATAGCCATTGTTGAATTTTGATTTCATGTTCCACGAATGCTTTCGAATCAGTTTTAAGTGGTCGGTCGCCATTGCAAATTGTACTTAGCATTAAATCAATATATAATAGGGCATGAGAGAGGAGTAAAAAATCTTTTTTCCTCCTATAATCAACCTTTCCAGTCTCTTGTCTCAGTACAGGGCTTGAAATGCACGGCTACTCTTCATTACTTTCAAAGAGTTTTGAAGATGGCGCATCAAGAAACTCCCAGATGAGGCTTTTTTGAATAGAATAAAGCCAGGCATTGATCATTTCAGCAACGCTCAAAATGGCATTTAGGAGTTTAAAAATGAAGAAATATTAATTCATTTTTATACCTTTCAGTGTTTTGTTTCTTTAGAAATTCAGCTAATAAGGTCTGCTCGATAAAATACCTCAAAATGTTTTGGGCTGGACTATAGTTTAACTTGTTAAGTGTTACTTGGGGCTGCTTATAACTGTTTCAAGGAAAGTTAGTGCGACTGAAAACTTGATTTACCCTTTGCATACCGAGTGAGTGCTATTTATTTTAACACATTTTGGGCAATAAATAGTCTGGGACTCTTAACTTCTCCATATATGGAGTTAAAATCAAACTATCTGCGGTCTTGAACTGAGGACTCACGCTTGAGTGTCACGTGATGCACAAGATCGAGTGGCTCAAATGTGGAAAGACTGTCAGTTTTTGAGTGTTTTTAGCCATTTTCCTCTGCAGAAGCCGCCAGGCTGGTATCATTAAGCTAGAATGCGGGTAAAGGCGAGCCCCTGAAAGAAAACAAAGGTAAGAGGCGGTTTCATGTTTACGGAGATGCAAACCATGCTTTGTTGTAAATTTCGCTGCTCACGAAATGAAGTTGTCTCTCTGGCCATTCTCGGATGTAATTTGGGCTAGTTTTGTCCAGTAAAAAGATCAATCGATGCCATATTTTGCTGGTAGGACTTGGTGGCCCGACACAAAAGCTTTGAAATAGGGAATGGAAGAGTTGTGTGCTTGCGGTATGGATGAATTACCCAGAATTCTTTTCGGTCGTGCACAAGGAAAGTTGAGATATGCGAGACTGACTCCAACAAAATGGCCAAAGTCTGGCCTGCAGAAAATTAAAGTAAGAGAAAATTTCCCATCCAGATACCAAGCTCTGGCCTTAAGGTTTGCAGTAAATATAGAATTTTGATATTTGGGCAATGTTTTTGATTAAAATGTTGACCACAAACATTTACGGGTAGGCTACTCCATAGAAGCGCCCCTCTGTAGCCCAAGGCACGCTTACAATAGGTCGTGCGTGACTTGGACAAGTTTAGTTTAATCTCAGAATCTCTTAAAGTATACGGCGTACTACGGATGCTAAATAAGTCCTGCAGGTACGCTGGGGAAAGCCCTTTAATTATTTTAAACATTAACATCGCCTTAAGCTTTTTCCTTCTTGGCACTTCCTTCTTGGCACTTCCTTCTTGGCACTAGTGTCGTAACTGGACCTGGTAATGACCCTTGTAACCCTATTTTGGAGTTTTTAGAGTTTATCGCTCAAGGTAACGCTGAGTTCAGATCCCAAACATGGCTGCAATAGTCAAAGTGGATTTGTATATCATGTGCTTGAAATGGATTGGCCTTGCCTGCGTGTCCACATTAAATAACGGTCTAGCAATTGAGGGAAATAGGTCATGTGACTCATAGAAACAACAGGTACAACCAAACAAGGCTAATTCATGATGAACTTTCAATGTGTAATAGTATGGCACCCGAAAAGCTTGGATTATAGTTGCTTCATATTCCCTGTTATACTTTTAAGAGTTTAGACGTTAATCGTCATTTACTGGTCGCATGATGAAGATGTTCCGCACATAAACGCAAAAATCTGGTAGCGGCATCAAGTTTTATCCGACTGCCAAGTTTGACGAATTTCTTTCAGTTATATCTACGCAATGCATGATTGTGTTTTGATTTTATGCAAATTAGGTTCCTAGTCATATCTCAATATGCCTGAGCAGTCAAGTTGTCCTCTACTGATGGCGTGTAATGAAGCACGTCTCTTTTTAGACGGTTCTTGGTGTGTATTTTATGAGACACACGCTAAGTCACAATACACAAGTACAAAATACTAACAAGTGACTAGTTAAATTATTTCACCATACCGGACAATAAACCGTTCAATAAGTGGTGAAAACCCAGTTGTCAATTTAACTTGGAAGGAATTAATGTCGATTCCGTTTTCTTGACAAGCTTTACACAAAGCCTCATTCGCTGAAATAAGTCACCTGGTAATAACGAGAAGGCCACATGTAATATGCATAATCTGTCTTGGAAGGCCAGATTCAGACGCCGAACTTTTCATCAGCCGAACTTAATTCGAATTTGGACCTACCCAAATTAACAGAATTACGCCTGTTGATTCAGACTTTCAACTCAAAATGCCGTTCCACAGGCGTTCTCAGTACAGTTCCAGGTCTAGCTAGATCTGAGCAAAACGGCTTAAAGATATACAACTGCGTTAGGTTCGGCACATGTCAAGTTCGTCGTCGTCAATTGATTCAGACGCCAAACCTTTCATGTACTTAATTGAATGCATTAGGTTAGGCCCATGAAAAGTACGGCCTCTGAATCGGGCCGCTAAGCCTATGTCTACACTATGCTGGATAGCATTTTATGCCGTTGTGAAAAGTACTCCGGCAAAAACCGCCGCCATCTTTCCACTAGAATCCAATCCTCGCTCCTCGTTGTTGATTTCCGTTTCGGTTTATTCTTTGTTCACAATACTCCAGAAAGTGTCAGGAAAACCTATCCGATAAGTGACGATTCACTTTCAAGACCGCAGCGGTCCAGCATCGCTCCGACGCAAAAACCGTGCCGAAATCATCGTGAACAAAAGCCCTATCCAATACGGTTTTCGTGCCGGCACAACAGCTATCAGGTATAGTGAAGACATAGCCGCCATTCATTATTCATGTATTTCTCGGAATAAAGAAAGCGATACGAGTCGAAATAAGTGACATTCAAGTCACTGTATTAAATGATTGATCTCATTTTTCCGATTTCTCGGTAAAAGCACTGAAGATTTCAGGAGAAAGGGTTTTTCGTTTGTAAACTTGCGTCTGTCTATACAATGAGCAACACGGATTAATAAAGTTTATGTTATTCTAGCTGGCTGCATGGAAATGTTGGGAATATTTGCAAAAAAAATGAGCTTACAGTATAAACTTAGAATTGTTGTCCATAACTGCACTTCCCTCTACATAAACTTATGAGAGTAAAAGATCCCCAGTAGACCATAGCAAAATTACCAGTATACGAAATCAGCATTTGAATAATCCTCAGCTATTTTTAATCACTGAATTACTCTATCTTATCACGCTTTCAGTCAATTAGACTAAAACAACTTACCTGATTAATATTATGGAAGCGACAACCCGTTTGTATTAATAAACCTCTACGCGCAGCTCTAAGATCTCAGAGCTGCTTCCGTCGAATCCAACAGGCGTTCACTAAAAGATGACTGCTTGGTCGATGTTTGACTCTTTTTGTGGCTTTTCCCCCACCTGAACCTCAACTGTTTGTTTCAAAGTGCGAGGAATCCGTGTCAGTTTGAAGAGATTTTCAAGGTAAAAGACGATGGGATTTCTTAGCTTGTCAACGGATTGCCCAGCACCCGGGACGGATTGAGGCTTGTCATTTTCTTAGAAAACTCGAAGAAGTGCGTGACATGTTTTTTAATTGCGTGATAAGTGCAAACAAGAACGACGGAAGTCAGTTTCTAGCTAAAAACATGCATGGCAAACTATAAAATGATGATAGAAAGGGGTCCCTTAATAGAGCTTTTACGGTAACTAATGACTAATAACTAAGGTACATAAATAAAGAAATAATTCAATAATCAATCAATCAATGAAATAAAAGAAAGGAAAATACAAAATTAACGCCGTCTAGAGCAGCCACAGTCTCTCTCTTTTACCATTAATGACTAACTCAGTATTATTAGACACTTGAGCTCCAGATTCGTGGTAAAACTATGTCTTATATATGCAACATGGAAAAAACATACAGAGCCTGCAAAACAAAGTATATATTTAAGGCAACATTTCAGGACTCAAGGAAGTTGTCAACCCACGACCTAACGCATCTAACTTTAAACGTTGCCTTATATGGAAAGGAACGTGTTGATTGTGTATTTATTGTTCAAAATATGCTCATGCTTGGCACGTGGTGAAGAAAAACTTTCACTCGAGGGAGCGGTGGGGATAGTCCCTGCTTTAATTCCTACCCACGCAAGGAAGGTTTTTTTATTTTTATTTTTTAGAGCCTTTAAGTTTTGTCTTTAATGCTGGCCATTTACCGTAGCTGATGTTGTTGCTGTCGTTGCTGCTCTATTTCTAACCTGATCAGGAGTATTCAGAAATTAGAAAATGTTACGATTTTAAAACTACTGTTGGAGACGCTTCCTTGCTTCCGTAGTTACTTCTAGGAAACAAGGATCGCGTGACTTACGCTGCGCCGGTCCCAGCGGAAGTTGTAACAATATCTCCGGGCAACATACATAACTCATCTGTCTTGCACAAACTGCTGTTGGAACAGTTAAACAAACAGTGTTCACTCGACAGAACTGAATAACATTTTCCACAGCTGGCTGGAAATTTTCAGGCACGGAGGCGGCCTTTGTTAACTTCTCGAATGGATTTTGAAGGTAACGTAGCTGACAGGTTTGATTCCTTTTGGAGCCGACTTGTCGTTCATTTA